>CAWVNO010000050.1:122500-605000 GCA_963930645.1 Salticus scenicus
AGTGTGTGTATATGAGTAAATGCTCAGTAAAATTTTTTTTATATATTTATTAACCAAAAAATGTTGAGTTATTTTTATATGAAAACTCCAAACAAATATTGAGAAAATTCAAGTTACCCTCAATATGAAATGAATTTCAGTTCTAAAACAAGTCTGTCCAACTCAAAACTATTAGCAGGCAGCATTGGAAATTATTTTATTCAGGCAGGCACACCACATGTATGCAGGGCGTGAAATTCCTGCTCGCCAGTTCGCCATTGGCGAGTGGAAATTTTACTGTGGCTTGTAAAATTTCAGTCTAAATATAGATAGAATTCTTACAGTACACGGTGCTATTAAAAAATATATATATATCGATTTAAAAATGTACAATCATGCTGATCTTAGGAAAGGTGACCAGATATCCTCTTTTTAAGAGTACAGTCTTCTTTTTCAACGCTCTGCCTTCTTAAACCAAAAAAAATTACAGGACTAAAAAGTCCTCTTTTTTTATGTGTTTCGTCCTCTGTCTTCCTTTTGAAATGAAAAGGATTTAGTCCTTAATTTAAAAATTTCGCAAAACTGCGAAGCTCGATCGGCTGTTGGCTGTATCGACCGGTGAACACTAACTTAAAGGAAAAAAAAAAAAAAAAAAAAAATCTATATTGTCCAATGACATTTCTAAAAATTAGGGCTTTTTCCTCTCGTATTCATATATTATTAATTTAAATTAGGGTGTACTGATCCAAATTCATCATTTGGGACAAAAATACTTCCACCACTTGTGTAAAGTAGCTTTCGAATCGACTTTTATATTCCTATTCATTCAATTTTGTGTCCTCTAAAATGACCTCTTTTTCAAAATTGAATGTCTTCTATTTTCTTATAAAATAAAAGTTTCTTCTCTTTTTCCAATAAAAAATTCTGGTCACCTTATATGTAAAAAAATAGAGTACAGTCGGTAACAAAAATGTTCGAACACTAGCAAAAATTCCTACATAAAAAAAGTATAGTTAATACAGTTTTGTTAAATAAATCCTAGTCTAATCTTGTTCTTAGACTGACTGACAACATGATTCGACAAGGATTTATTTAACAAAACTGTATTAACTATACTTTTTTTATATAGGAATTTTTGCTAGTGTTCGGACACTTTTGTTACCGACTGTAAGTTAATCATATTTTATGGTGAGTAACTTTTTTTTTCAGCGAGTGTAATCTAAGTTTAAATTTCGGGCCCGGATGTATGTATATACTTTTTTCGATGGAGGGCAGAATGAACATTCCAAGCAGAATACATTAATTATTTTCATTCATAAATTAATAATCAAATCATGAAAAATTTATGACTATACATTAATAACTATAAAAGAATGACTAATGGATCTAATAACATTTCATTACAATGGTGTGATTTTTTAGCTAGCATAATAATCGTTGAAATGTATTTTCATTTCGAAAAGTCAGAACATATTTATTAATTCTTAATCTATTAACCAAAGTTGCCAAAACATTAAATATCGTTAGTCCATTTACAAGCCACAAAAAACTACATTGCAGGCCGTGGGTTGGTTTACTCCTGCTCTAAAACAAACAAAAAAGCTATAAAGGGTTTTATCTAAATTTTTATTTTAATTCAATCAATAGTAAATATAGTGTAAGTCGCATAGAAATACATTTGAATAAAATTTCCTATCCTTTCCCTCCCCCTTTTTTCACGTGTGTATGGATCGATGTCAAGGTACACAGTTTATCAAAATTCCACATAATCCAGGGAAAAATCTGCACAAACATTTTTGTGATTGATTACTGAAATACTATATCATTCTGCTGCAAATTACCAAATTTTATGTTTGATCATAACTAATTGCTGTAATAAGCAACTTGACAAGAATCAAGTAATAATCCAGAGATGCCAACCTTGTAGGACAATTTTCAGTAGTAGACAAGAAAATTTTCATTAGTTTTGGGTACTTGTCAGTAGTCTGGTAGGTCAGTCTTAACTAATGTAAATTTAAGTTCAGATTAAAAAAATATTTTAAATTTTAAACATTCAAAAATGATTTATGCACTAAACTAATAAGTTTGTTTTGTTATTTACTTTTTAAAATCAAAGATAAAATCTGACACAGAATTTTGTGCTATGCAACTCAAACCTTTTTGTTAGTATATTAATGCCTGCATAAATAGATCAGAATTGCAAAATTACTGGAATCACTTACTGATATGTTCTAAACAAATTTGGTTATCTTATATATGTAATATCTATTTATTGTAAATAGATATTCCCTGATCACTAGCTGCAAATGGGAAGGGCAGTCAAAAAAAAAAAAAAAAAAAAAAAATAGATGTAAGAGAAATGAAACAATTCTGCTTCTTTATAGGTTCTAGAACCTAATAAAAGCAAGTTTAAAATGAATGTTGACATTCATATTGCTAATGGGTAAAGATTGGGCTTCTGCAGAGTTTTTTTTATCAACGATCGCTAGTAGTTGGAGATGAGAAAAGGTGGGGTGGGGGTGGCAAAAAATAATTACATAAGCGAAAAATATCGAACAATTATATTTCCTAGAAACTTATAAAGCAAGTTTAAAATGAATATTGACATTTATGTTGTGGATGGAGAATGACTGGGAATCAGAAGGCTTCCATTGTGTGTTTGATCGGTGATCGTTAGTAGGGCTTCTTTTTTTGAACGAATGATATATCTGCGGCTTTTTTAAAAGCCTATAATCTGTAATTTTTATATGTTGTCTGTACAGCCGTAATTACTGCCGTATTTCCGTAATAACTACGGACAAACCGTAATAGTTGGCATCTCTGAATAATCATTCATTAACAATAGACTTGTGAAAAATTTATGACTATACATTAATAACTATAATAAAAAGAATGAATAATGGGTTTAATAACATTTCATTACAACGGTGTAATTTCCTTACAACAATCAATCAACCAAATTCGTACTTTTCATAAAGCCGATATCTGGAATACGTGATTATTAATTGTTGAAATCAGCGATATTCTTGAGTGACTACCAAAGTGTGCGATAATTCTGAAAATGACAAAATCCAATATATATATTTTCCACCATCAATTGCAAAAAAAAAAAAAAGCAATCATTTTACTGCAGAACAATAAAGCTTCCTTCAGATACTAGCAACATGCAGCGCGTCAAAACTCATAAATTATCCATTGTCCGAAAGCGACCCTTGACATTTTGCACACATTTACAATGAAGGACATTACTTTTTATTGCTCTTTTACAAAAGAGACCCCCCCTTCTCATGCAATTATCGCACTAGGAGGTTTGGGATCTTCGACTGCAGCCAACGTCGCAGCCAGCGTCGATCTCCTAACCACATCAAAGAAATATCAATAGAGCCGACTTGCAGATTTCTAAAGTTGCCAGTCTCTGAAGGGTCCTTAAAGCTTACACTTTTATTTAAATACCTTTCTCAAGTATGCCAATGTAAAATATGCAAATTGATAAATATTGATCTAAAAATAAGATTTCTAAAACATGCAAATCGTAAAATTTTTTTTTTTGAAATCAGATTGCTGTTATGAATAATTTTAAACACTGTTTGACACTGAGGAGGGCTAGTGTTCTAGTCGAAATGTCTGTCTTGTGTTTTTAATGTTTTTAACTAAAATATATTTTTATCTCATTTTAAAAGTTACATTGGTTTTAATATATTAATGAGACTTATAAATTATGTTTAATTTTATTAAAATAATTTTGCAGTTGATTACCAAAATATACAATTTCTCCATCCAAATTTTCTAAAGAACTTTAAGTTACTTAATTTTTTAAAGGTCTATTTTTTAAGATTTTCATAGTTTTTAAACCCTTGAATTTTTTCCAGGCAGATCTTCGATATCCATCTTTTGCACTGTGTATTTAAGCTACATGGCTCACAAATGCTTGATATTTCATATTTTACTGTAATGAATGAATTACAGTAGGGAACCAATTATCCAAAATTGTTGGGACAAGATGATTTTGGATATCTATTTTTTCTGGATAACTCTTTTCTTGTCAAAGTAATACTTATTTATTTAAATTTGTAGAATGTCCTTGTTTTTGCTTTTGTTTCTGATTTAAAATGAATATTTTAAATAAAAAAAATTATTCATATTTTGTATTAATCAAATTTTTTGCCAACTAAAAAATTTACCAAATATTATTTTAAAGCTATTTTTAATAAATTTGATTTTTTTTTTTTTTTTTAAAAAAGGTAAAATATTAATCAGTATTTAAAATATATAAGTATCTTTTTTGAAAATTAGCTTTCCATAAAAATTGGCTAAACGCTTCAAATCCTGTTTAGCGAACAATTTCTGTTAAATATTACTTATTATAAGGAGGGGGGAGGGGACTAGGGCTGACTACAGAAAAAAATGCATGAAAACACATATTTCCAAAAATGTCGTTAAGAAAAAAAAAGTTTGTCAATTGAAAATATGATTCTGGATAACTGATTTCTGGATAAATAGTTCCATACTTCATAATTGCGAGCCAATTCCAGTTAATTCTTTAAGTAATTACAAGTAGATTTTATTTCATATTTGAACACAATTTTTTTAAATGAAAGGAATAAACTGTAATTGATTACAAAGCATACTTTTTCAGATTGTCACTATTTTCTATGCTTTCTGTAACTGACGTAGATTTCTCAATTGCTTCAGATTTTTCACAAGGAATGTCAATACGCTACAGGAGTTTAAAAAAAAAAAAAAAAAAGATACATGAGTTAACTTGGAGTATAACTTCAAATTAAATATTCTTCATCATTTATAATAAAATTTTCTTAATCATTCATTAAATCATTAAGAAATGCCACACACAAACAAATAATTCAAGTTATACAAATAATTTTATAAATAATAGACAAGAGGAAAATACATTTTAATTAAAAATAAGCCTACTTTATTTTCACTCATGGTCCATTCGGTCATGCACTCGATCGAATGGACCATGAATGAAAATAAAGTAGGCTTAAGATATATAATATATATATACAGGGTGGCTATTAAGTATCCGGAAAAAGTATTTGATAGAAAATAATTAGTGAAATGGCAAAAAATTTTAAAGCTTCTATTTTTGCAACAAGTAATGTCTAACAATTATTTTTTATTATGAGTTTTCGAAATGGCGGTCATTGGTTTTGACGCAAGCTGCGATCTTCTTTGGAAGTGAGGTGATGATGCAGCACAAGTAGTTTGGATCTAAATCCTACCCTATTTTGTTCAGGGCTTTCTTAAGTCTATCAAATGTATGATTTTCTGTGTTCGCAATTGTTCTTCTAAGAAAAAATCCATTGGATACAAATCAGAGCTGTTAGAAGAACACAGATTTTTGATCAGATACTTTTTCACTTTGCCATCGATTAAACCAAACGTTGATTTGACTCCATGAGCCAGAGCACAAACTTGGTGAAAGATCTTAGCCGGGTGTTTTTGCTTTCATGGAAGAACAGTTTTTTTCTAAAACATCTTTTTGATAAACTTTTCCATTATTTTTTGCATTTTCTTTGAATAAAAACCAGTTGAGTCTTCCCATTGTTGCTAATCTCAGCTTAAACCATCAAACATTTTAGAAACAAAGACCTTGTTGCATCTTTTCGTTTTTGGATGTTCTTCAGAGCTAGATCCAAAAGTTTGCGATGATTTTGAGAGTTTTTAGTGATTTAAACAGTAAAAACTTTCTCATTGGATCACAAAATATCTTGGACGTGCCGCACTTTGAAAAAAATAATGAAACAACTTTTTCATTTATCTAATAGATTTTACTTTCCCTGATTGCTCAAAAACGTTGAGTAAATGCAAATTATTTTAATAAATAATACCGTATATTTCCGTGTATAAGCCGAGAATTTTTGGAAATTTTTCGAAAGCTGAATTATATATGTCGGCTTATATACGGATCTACATTTCTAGCAAAAAACGTACTTTCGAAACAATCATTGAATACATATATTTTAAGCTTAAAAAGTATATATAAAGTAAAATAGCGATATTAAACCTTATTTTTAAATAATTATCACATATAAAACTCTTAAATTAGCAATTTTAAATTTATTTTACAAAACGCTCGATGTAGTCACGTGTGTTTACATTTCTTTTTGACCTCCGGTAACTGAAGTTATCGGCAGAGTGCACGAACGGAGTAAATTCTCTGTCTGATTCAGAAATAGTATAAGAGAAACTTTAAAAAACAGGACTCCCGATCATATTTTTAATTTATACAATTAAATTTAAATCCTCTCTGTTTAAAATGTTTCTTGGCTTACACTAGCAAAAGCGGCAAAGCTTCGTTTTTTTTATAGAAGTATTTTTTTTTTTTTGAAGATTGCCTTGAAGCACTGATAAAAATACTGAAAAGTAGAAATATACAAAATAATTTAGATACGTCATTAAAAAAAATCGATGCAATCGGTCTTTAAACGGCTTATTTATGTAAACATCCAGCGGCGGCATTGCATCATCCACGTTAGGGTTAGGTCTCCGGCGCCGGCCCGGTATTACGGTAACTATCGTTTTCAGCTGCCGGGACTTGCGTTCGCGTTTGTGTTTGCCTCCCTTTTGATAGGGTTGCCAGAGTTAAAACTATTGCCGTTGCCGAACACACTGCCAACGTTTTACGTCGTAGCTAAGCAAGGTAAGGAATTCTATTGGATAAGCACGCATTTGGCGCAATTTCATTTGACAGATTATCCTGAAGGTTGTATAGATTGGCAATATTTTCTCCATTTTGGCGATATACTCGAACTTTAAAAAGAGTATTTTTTCAATTCGGCTTATACACGGGTTTGCAATTTTGGGCAAATTTCTGCAGGGAAAAATGTACTCTCGGCTTATATACGGATCGGCTTATATTCGGAAATATACGGTACTTAAAGATAAAACATTACAACAACAAAAAAGTGGTTATAATGAAGTAGGTAGTCCATAAAAGCTCCTCAATTTTTTTCTGGATACTTAATAGCCATCCTGTATATATGCACATACTTATATCTTCCCCAGTTAAAGTCAATAGAATAAAATTACAAATAAAAAATACATAAAACACAGAATAAAATTAATATAATTAGTTTTTATTTTAACACAGTAAAAATAAAATATTTTATATGTTAATAAGTAACATTCATTTTAAAATGATCTGATTAAAAGAGAGAAGGATAAAATAACTAGGGTATATTTAGTGTTCACATTTCACGATTTCTCAAGGGCCTGCCCTTTTTAAAATTATTACCGATGCACCCTGCCCTTTTTTGAAGTAAAAAATGGACCCTGCCTTTTTTTTCGGCGCCCCATATTTTTTTCCCCGAGATTTTTCTTTTCTTTTTTCTGAAGCAAATAAAAACAGATTCAAAAGTGCCCTTTTAATCAGTAAAAAGTGCCCTCTTATTCAGTAAAAGGTGCCCTTTTCAAAAAATTGCCCTGCCCCTTTTGAAAGAAATGTGAACACAGGGTATATTTCACTAAAGAGTGCATTCAATACTAAAGTTCCTATCCAAAGGCTGATCAAGATTGAACATAATTTCCATCAGTCACATGACGAGTGAAATGGCCAAAACCATCCTTATTGGATGATACATATTAAAAAATCTTTGACATCCCTTGTTCAAAGTGGGTTGAGGAGAGTAAAAAATGATCTTCATAAGGGGAATGCACTCTAGTTAAATTTATGCTCCAGGGTTTACATTCATAATCAAACTCTAATGATCAAAAACAGTGCCAATGTCCAGTACCTACTGCTCATAGGTAAGTGTTACTTATGTATGAAACCAATTTTCAAGAATTTCCATTGAAGAAATTGTGACATTAATAAAGTAGAATAGATGAATATTATTTTTTTTTTTTTAAGGAATATTTTTAGGACATTATTTATGCTCTTTTCCTAAAAACTTTGTATTTTCTATTTTATATCCTTAACCATGTCTCTGTCAGTACAAAAAAAAAAAAGCTGTGTACACTCTTGTGTATATCAACAAAAAAATTATAAAATAATAAAAGACAATAAAAAAGGTGGCGGTTGGGTGGGCAGATGTTTGATTACGGAGGTGGGGTGGTGTTGTAAGGCTGGATGGTTGGGTGGGTATGTGAAATTAAATTAAAAAAAAAAAAAAAAAAAAAAAAAATAGAAGGCTTGTTGCATTTGCTTTGTATTACTATGCAAACTTTCATTTTCCATTAAAATTTCAGTTTTTTCCTTTTTGAGTTGTCAACTATATTTAATGTTCTAATTATACTGTTAAACACAATGTGATCAATCGTTGAATTTCATTGTGGCTTCGTGGTTTCATTGTTGTTCATCTGCTTTGAAATTTGCATTTTTATATCCATATGGTTCCTGTTCTGGTTGTGGCAGGCTGGGGGAGTGTTGCCGGCATAAAACTAGTGTAACCCCACAGGCAAGTCACAAGTCTTGCCGCCTGCCTCCTTCTTCCTATCTTGTGTTTCTTAGGTTGTTTTTTCATTAATTTTGATAAGTTTATGGTTTTAAGTTAAGATTTGTTGTTTTACTTTATTGATTCGTTTGTTTTGCAGGCTGCTAATTAATAGATCTGGTTTCTTTACATTAGTGTATTTCATCCACTGGTGATTTTTTTTATTTTTTATTTATTATTATTATTTTTTTATTTTTTATCTTATTGGTCATTGGTGTTTCAGTGATCTTCTATCTGTTGCTTGGCTTCTACTATGCTTAATAGATCATCTTTATTATATATATATATATATATATATATATATATATATTCAGACAGGTTCAGAATAATTTATGGGCCAGTTTCATGAAACTAATGAATAAAAATCAGTCATCCAGTTTTAGCCTATAATATCCAAACTTCAATACCAAAACTAACAACTGCTTATTATTAAAATAAATTCTAGAAAATAAAAATACAAGCCTACTTGAATCGGTGCTAATGATAAGTGTAAGTTTTTCTTTTCCGCATCTGAAGTATAATCAGCAACATTTATTTGAACTTCTATACTCTAAATGAAGAGGGAAAAAAGGAAAAGGAAAGAATTAAAACATGTTTTATCAATTGTAAAAATACAGTTAAAATTTATAAGATTCATTTTCTTATAAAACTGCAAAAAAAAAAAAAAAAAAAAAAATTACAGCAATTGATATTTTTAACTTTCTTTCGTATTCTCCTGTCTAGTCCTATTTTTTGTTGTAAATTTCAATTCCATTCTTTTGATATTGTACATTTAAAAAGTTTTAAATTACTAATATTGACCAATAACTTCAACTACCTATTGGACAGAAAAAAATAAAATAAAATAAAATAAGTATTGAGTTACATTACGATAAATACGATATATTAGACCTATCGTCGAGGGTTAGTAGGCATTTTCGTTGAAAGAAATAGTTTGTTTGTTCGGTGCAACTTGCACATTAGTCCCGTGAGGTACAACTTTCACATTAGTCCCTTGAGGTACAACTTTCACTTTAGTCCCATCAGTCCCCAACTTGCACATTAGTCCCCTTTAAATATAGTGACCAGCAAAGCTGGCAAAGCATTCGTTGATTTTTTTTTTTTTTCTTTTTTTTGCCGTCACTGTATTCTTTTTTGTTGTTGTTCTCGATTACTGTCTTTGTAAAAGGTGCAAATATTTATTAAGAAATATATTTCATTAATAACTTTTTATCATAGTTAAGAAGTAAAATTTAAATTACGAGTAAGAAGCAACATTTTTAAATTTTTAATCAACCAAGAAGTAATTTAAAAGAAGTAATTTAAAAAAAAAAAAAAAAAAAATATATATATATATAGAAATTCTAACTTCTAAACTTTTATTAAATTATTTATTTTAATTTATAATTGTTGCCAAAAAAATTAAACTTTAAATTTTACATCTACTTTTTATGATAGCATGCGATCATGTTTTATATGAAATTTAAATCATTAAATTCATTTTTTTTTTTTACTTATTTTTATTTCATATTCCTCGCGCACTTTTTATTTCCTGATTCAAAATTATTAAAAAAAAAAAAAAAAAAAACTTTTTCGATATCGTTTGTAACGATACTGTATAAATTTTCTTTTCTCTTTCTTAAAAAAATAATTTTAATGAAATTCTGGCAAAAGCAGAATTTAGTTTAGGACGGAGGACTATTAGTTTTTTTTTCTTTTTTTTTTTTTTTTTCTTTTCTTCTTTTTTCAAATTATAACATTGCTTTCAAATTATTCAATTATATTTTCGATACATTTTAGATTTCGACAAATGTCCAACTATTGAAAACGACAATGCAAAAATCCCAGATTGAGACTAATAGGCCCTCAGTCCTAAAAAAAAAAAAAAAAACTTGAAAAGCACATAAAGTCAAGAAGCAACTTTTCAGCAAAATTTGATGTGTTACTTCTGCCATCTTGCAGCATTGTTATTTTCAGATTATTTAGCTGAAAATAACCTATCAAAGATTATAAGAAATCTTCAATGATATATTATGTCAGAAGCAGCGTGCCTTTTTGTGTGTGTGTGTGTGTGTGTGTGTGTGTGTGTGGTGGATGAGTGGGAGGAGAGAGATATTTGCACCATGACTTTAGATGCTTTTCAAGTTTTTGAGTTGAACCGGAAGCTGAAATTAATGGTGAATACAGCCATAATAGAAAATGAATACAGTAGTGAATACAGTAGCCATAATAGAAGTGAATACAGTATCATTTTGACGAAATTTAATTATAACTGGGTCTAGAAATATTTATATGGATTAATTTTTTATTTTTATTGATATGTTTAGTTTTTTTTTTTTTTTTTTTTTGGTCTTTTAATATTAGGTTTAATTATGGCTGTATTCACCATTAATTTCAGCTTCCGGTTCAACTCAAAAACTTGAAAAGCATCTAAAGTCATGGTGCAAATCTCTCTTTTTTTAGAGATAGCTTATATTTGGCACAATCCACAGTGTTATCATCTACAGTGCCCACCCCATTCTTTTTTTTTTTAGTTTATACCATGAATCTAAGAAAAAAATTTCTGCCATGACTCTACTATTGTATCATTTTGACGAAATTTAATTATAACAATAAAACAAACACTACACACTAAACACTTTTTAACAATATTGTTCTAACAATATAACAAAAAAATAGAAAATTTTTTCTTAGATTCATGGTATAAACTTAAAAAAAAAAAAAAAAAAAAAAAAAAGAAGGGGGTGGGCACTGTAGATAATAACACTGTGGATTGTGCCAAATATAAGCTATATCGAAAAAAAATTCTGACTTTATTATTATTATTCAGTATTTTTGAGAGAAATTTTAGCCAAAATATAGTTTATTATTTAGCATTGCTAATTTCCCAAAAAGTAAGATATGTGAGGGTAAAAAAAAAAAAATCTGGTGTGAAACAACCACACGACTTCCATTACCCACTATTACACGTATTATAGGCATTTTTGAGAGATAATGTGATCAGAAAACATAAAAGTGACTTAAAGAGAAAATCGTTAGAGCCGTTTTTCAGATACCAATTTTTACAAAAAATCAACTATTGACCAGAAAACAATAATTACATACAAAAGGATATTTAAAAGTGAGTTAATAGGGCGAGTTAAAAAAAAAAATCCGTACAGCCGTCTTTAAAGGAACACGCTTAGAAGACCTGAAATTGAACTACTTATACTGGAAACCTATCAATTTTCCAGAACTAACCAACTATATCATTCGAAAGGACATCTAATAGAGTGTTTATATAGCAAATTTGAAGAAAATCGTTAGAGCCGTTTTTGAGATACGGACTTACGGTCCCACTTCCGGTTTCCGATGTCTCACTTCCGGTTAAACTCAATTATTGACAGGAAAACAGTAATTAATACAAAAGCATATTTAAAAGTGAGTTAAAATGGCGAGTTTGAAAAAAATCCGTACAACAGTTTTTAAAGGAACGCCTTTGTGAGGCCTGAAATTGAGCTATTTATACAGGACGCCTATCAATTTTCCTGAACTAACCAACTATATCATTCGAAAGGACATCTAATAGAGTGTTTATATAGCAAGTTTGAAGAAAATCGTTAGAGCCGTTTTTGAGATACGGACTTGCGGTCCCACTTCCGGTTTTTCAATTTTCACCAAAATTTGGAAATTTCATCTGTACACCAGACGTATTTCAATTCTAAAGTTTCGTAGCTCTATCTTAATTAGTTTCTGAGCTATAATAGCCAGAAGATTCTCCACATACACACACACACACACACACACACACACACACACACACTGACCAATTGCCAAAAACCACTTTTTTGGACTCAGGGGACCTTAAAACGTGTAAATCAGGCGAAAACCCGATATCGAATTTTCAGACCGAATACAATACTTCCATTACCTACGGTAGTAGGGTAATGGAAGTAATAATATTCATACAAGGACAATATTTAAGCACGGGGAGTCAGTTCATTTGCCATTTGTTTAATTAAATCATTTTATTGAAAAATATACTTTCAAAAGTTGTATCTTTACAATTTTTTCAAACACCATTTTAAACCTAGCAATACTTTAAAATATAAATAGAATATGAAATATTCCTAAACTGATTAAAGTCAGTCCTAAACTGATTAAAAATTACAATAAAAAGTTTAACTGGGCAGAAATTTTAGCCAAATTCTAAATTAAAATTTTTAGCTTCAATTGCTACAAAAAAAAAAAAAAAAAAAAATCAGAAAATGTTTCCTGATTTTTCCATGGATTTCCCTGACTTATTTTGACAGATTTCCATGATTGTCGTTACCTATTACATACAGGCCATAATTTTGTGTCTGTGGTACACTTTTGTGTATAATGCACCCTATTAAGCGAACTACATGATTTTTCCTTTATGTTTCTTTGTTGACTTTGTTAATGTACATAAAATAAAATGCAAACAAAATGTTCAAAATTTGAGAAAAAATCCACAAAATATTAAAAATTTGAATGTCTTTAATTGTATAACACATTTACATCAAAACATAAAATTATCCCTCAAGTTGTTGCATTATGAATAATTAATTAAAAAAGAAAAAAAATATATATATATATATACATTTAATATTAACTTGGCAAAGCAGCCAATCCTGTACAATCTTGGCTAAGATATCACCTGTTTGGTGATCTTTCAGTCATACTTGGAAGGCAAAAATAATATGTTCCATGATTTTTTGGTATTTTTACAAAATTCCCTGATTTTTTTTTTATATATATATATATATTTCCAGATTGATAAAGTTCATTGATTTTCTCCATGACTTTCCTTGATTGTCGACACCCAGTATAAACAAAACAGGTTTTTTTAAAACCAAAAATTTTGGCAAAATAAATAAATACATTATTAAAAATGCATTCCCAACATAGTGACAAAAATTAAAAAATTGTTATAGGGGTTCTATACTAGAGCTGTATTGCCCCAGGAAGTATTAAAACTGGGCCGTCAAACATGAATTTTATTTTGAAATCTTTCTTTGAATGGTTTTGATTTTATTATAATTATTGTTTCATACCACAACATTAATTTGGTTCTAATAATAATTTTGTTTCTGATGAATTAAAAAATTGCATGGGGGTAAGGGAGAAGGGATTAGGTTTAAGATTTATGAGTTTCAAACTTTAATGGTAAATAAGAAAAAACATATATGTGTGAAAAATTCGCGAAAGTTTAGCAATTGTTTAAATAATTACCTGGGTGACATTAAAGAATACATTTACACTGATTTTAATGTGAAAAGGAAATGTTGGTTTAATAATATAGCAGATATTATATAAACAGTATCTTTGTAAAGTTTCATAATGTCACAATCATAATTTTTTGAGTTATGATATTTTGTGATAAAGCAAAAAATCTCATTTTGAAGAAAAAGAAAATAATTAAATAATATAGCATTTTCAAAGTTTTATATTCTCCTATTTAAACTCATTTTATATGTAACAACAAATTTTGACACTTATATTAAATAATACATTAATGTAAATAAATATTTATAGTTCTTCTGCTAGAGGAAGGTTACTTTCGGTTTCAAAAGCTAACAAGCATTTTAATTTAATATAAGTAAGCTGTTACTTATTACTTACAAACTTTGAATAAACACCATAAAATGCAATAAACTCGCAACAATTGTTTCGGGTCGAAAAAACACACGACCCTTCATCAGGCGAATAAAGTAAGCACGAGTGCTGCAGTCAAAGTGGCAACGCAAGTCGTGCGTTGCCGCTTTGACTGCAGCACTCGTGCTTACTTTATTCGCCTGATGAAGGGTCGTGTGTTTTTTCGACCCGAAACAATTGTTGCAAGTTTATTGCATTTTATGGTGCTTATTCTAAGTTTGTAAGTAATATTTTTTACAATGCCAGTTTTGTGGTGCTTTTTTATTAAATTAGTAAGCTGTAACTCAAGTTCTAAATAAGACAGAAACATAATTCAAACTAATTTAAAAAGCTAAAATATCAGACTTTAATATTAAATCAAATATAGAAAACTGCATTCTAAAGATAGCCAGACACTTTAATAGAAGACAATGTCATAGAACTTATACTTCGAATATCGAAAACTGTTAACGGACAATTTTAAGTTATAATTAAAAATATGGTCTATATTAGGGCTGTGCCGATTAATCGATTAATCGGTTCGGTTAATCGATCAATGCTTAGTCCCGAGCAATTTTTTTTAATCGAGTTAATCGGATCGATTAATTCAATTAAGAATTTTCAAAATCCGATTAAAATTTTCAAACTATGAATTAAAGTAAAAATATTGTTCTGCCTACAAAATATATTTTTCACCTATTTTGCTAACAAACATTCTAAGAAACATCCATCAAATAATGAAAAAGAAAATAATAATAATAAATAAATAAATAAATAAAAATAAAGCTTTTCAAAAGAAGTTGTTGCACTTTTGTTGATAGAGAAAAGGGGGAGGACAGTTATTAAACAAAATGCCACTTCATGTGCATGCTGGAGCAACACCACCTGTCTGTAGCCTTCTACAGAAAGTGTTGGCTAGGGTAATAGTATTCTCAGAATCAAGAAGCTTTCAAAAAATAGAAATGCAAAAGATTAAAAAAAAAAAAAAAAAAAAGAATGGATTGAGATTTTCACTATCCCTCTGATGGGGGAAATGTGAACAGAGTTTCACAGTATCTTCAAGCGTTTATTGTATGTTCAGAATTGCTGATAGTAACTATTGAAGTAGAAACAGAAAATAACATTCTGTGTTCCGAAGTGACAAAGAAGAACTAAAATATAAGAATTTGAGATTTTTATGATAATGATTTGGAATTTTGAGAATTTATTTAAAAATAGTGACAAGCGAGATGGACAAGGCCTGCAAATGTAAAACTAAAATATGTGTAAATTCATTTAATGTTTCTTTCAAAATTAATCGAAAAATTAATTTATTAAAAAAAAAAAAAAAATTGAATAAGTGAAAATATTTATATAAAATTAACACTTAAAGTCACCAATTATTACTCTAAAAATTGATTTAAATTTCAGTTATGAAACAGATTAGACAAAAAAAAAAAAATCAGTCAAACTTATGAATAATATATATATATATATACAATATGAGAGTTTTATTCATCATTGAAATAAAATTATATAAAGAAAAATGAAAACCGATTAAAAATCCGATTAATCGATTAATGAACTACGATTAACCCAGTTAAAACTCTTAATCGATTCCCACCCCTAGTCTATATGTAGTTTGTTACCTGTAAGCCTGCTTCTCGAGTATCTGAAACACCATCATCTGAAAAACCAGAAGTTTCTTCAGTAAAAGTGTCTTCTTTACAGCTCGAAACATTTTCTTGAACATCATGAGATGAGGCAGCATTTGACTAAAAAAATTAAAGAGAAAAAAGAAAGGAAAGAAAATTTAAAGTGTAATCAAAACTTACAGTTAAAACCACAATGTATAAAACACCACTCCATCCGGATTCAACTTTATACACAATAAATATACATTATTGAAATAATGTTTCCTTTTAATTTATTCACAGTAAATATACTGTAAACACATTAAAATAATTTATTCTATAATTATATGATAAAAAGAACTTTTTATATACAACATTTGTAAATTTTCTGTTGAATCATCTAAACTTGATAATTTTATTTATTAATAAATACTCTTAAAAATTTTTTGATGAATTATCCCATCAACTTGAAAAAAAAATGATCAAATATGTAATAAAGAGAGCAATAAGAAATTTTCAAACATTTATTAATTGAATAAAAGTATTAAAAGAATGCATTTTCATTGTGTTCTGAGCTATTCTAAGAGTTTCAAATGTCTAGCTAGTTGGAAAGTTATAGCAACAGAACTATATTAGCACTATACCAATGTGTATAAAAATTTTAAAGTGATAATGACGTCAATTTTTGTGAGATGCATAATTTAATTTTTTACAATTTTTTATTGTTCATATTTAAGTAAATGTATTTAATTTCCTGTTGAAAAAAAAAAAAAAAAAAAAAAAAAAAAATCGTAAATTTTTTGGCAACAATTACATTATAAATAAAACTTAAATGGCTAATTTTAAAGCTATTATGAGGTTGTTATTTTCCCATTTTATTAATTAAAAGAAAACATTTATTAATATAATAAAAGTATTAAAATAATGCATTGTCATCGTGTTCTGAGCTATTCTAAAAGTTTCAAATGTCTAGCTAGTCAGAAAGTTAGTTAAAAATTGATTGCAAGATTTGTACTGGGCAAACAAACAAGAAAGTAAGTTGATAAAAACACGGTAATAAATGAATATTCATCTCGTACAAAATTATGGACTTGAATTCTAATTAGACAATTTCCATTGACTCGAATATTTTTCTTAATTTTTATTTATAATTAGTAGTGTCATTCAAAATTTGTTTTTAATTCTGAGAAAGTTCAGTTCACTAGTACACAATAGAAGAAAGAAAATAAAACACATTTCAACAGAGAGCAGGCAGGATCACTCTGGAGTGTTTCAGTGTGGTGGGCCACTATGGTGCTTTTTTTCAGATAAAATCCAGTGCTTTTTGCTGCTTTCACCGATAAAATACCACCCTCTTTTTCTCCAACAGATTTCAGTCTTCTTTTTGCAGTAAAATTTGGCCTTGTTTGCATTTTACGTCTGAAATTCCCTGATCTACTCTTTTTATTTAAAAATGCTTTTATCATAATCGCCATATGAGCTGCGATTTTAAGGATGCATATTTTTGTAAATTTGTAAATGATACTTGCTTTTATGCAACTTTATTTAAAATTTACAGATCTCAGAATTTTTTTAGTTTAACTTATTTTGCAAAATCTATTTTTTCATAAACAGAAATTACATTAGCATGGCACACAAAGCTGGTTTTTGCTAATGAAAGATTTCCTCTGATGAAGAAATTAGATATTAGTAGGCTTCCATTTTGCTTATATATGAAATAAAAAACAGAAACAACTACTATCTCTCAGTTAAAAAAAAAATAATAATAATAATAATAATAAATAAATAAATAAATAAAATAACTTAACGAATAAATAATCAATAATTTGGAATGATTTTACTTGATAATCAGAAAAGGTTAAAGGTCAAAGCTGTAAATAAATTACTGTTGTTGAAATTAAATGGAGGAAATAACTTAGTGAAAGTTGTAAAGAAACAGAAGAAAAGTAAAACTAGGCATTTGTAATAAAATTTTATTGTTTATATAAAATGAATAAACAGGCTGCACTGTGATATACTCCTTATCTTTGTTCTAATAACACTTAAGATTTCACGCTATCCTTAAAAATTTGATATATAATTTTGGAATTTTTTCAAGTACTGCAAAATAAGTAGTCCTTCCCCTTAACCCCCCCCCCCCCCCCCCCACACACACACACAAAAAAAAAATAATAATAATAATAATAATGTGTTTAGAAACAAACATTAAACTTAACATAAAATATGATATGTTAACACAATTTTTAACATAGAATATATTATGTGTGTGAAAGTGTTCTTTTTATAAAATAATTTGCCATTTTAAACAAAAGTGTCCTTATTCTGTTATGTGCACCCTGCTCTTTTTTCTTTTTGAGTGTTCTAGAGTGATCCCTGCACTACCTACAGTGGTGGTCAAAATTATAAGGTTAGAAATATACAGAAATCAATATTCCTAAAACATATTTTGGATTTAGGCAGCCATGTAATATGGATAAAATTATAAGGACAATCATATTTGTGTGTTCTGAAAAGCAAAATTTGCAGGTTTTTGTTCTACACACAATACTCCCAGACGACATAAAGGCTTAGTAAGTGATTAAAATGCCATATTCTATTTTTAAAAAGTCTTTCCACAACATTCTAAACTTTCAGAGTATGAGAAACTGAAAGTGGTTGCTTTTAAAATTTCAGGTCTTACTATACGTGAAATTGTGACAAAGCTGAATTGATTAAGACAGTCCATTTATAATTTTCTTAAAAATCCCGGAAAATATGGACAGGCAAAGTCATATAGGTAGGCCATTTTCTGTTTTGGTGCATGAGAAAAGAATGATAATAAAAAGAACGTACTCCAAAAAACAAACATTGACAGAAATTAAATTTACAAAACGATATCCAAGCTGTTCGTCATGTTTTACAAAAAGTAAAATAGAATCATTATGGGAAATTTATGTCACAACTGTATAAAAGTTCACAAAAGATTGGAGGAATGAAAGAAGGAGACAAAAAATGCATTACTATGAGAAAAAAGTGGAGTGATGTTGTCTTTTTCAATGAGAAAAGTTTATTTTAAATGGACTAGATGGTTTTAGTTACTAATGGAATTATCTGCGTAAACAAAAAGCAATTTTCATAGAGCTTACATTTGGAGGGAGCTCAGTAATAGTCTCTGGAGATTTTATAGCTGATGGGAACTTTTTTCTGCTCATAAAACACGTCAAATAGTTCAAGCACTGCATTGTAAGTTTAATTTCCATTTAATTTCACTCGATATTTGTTTATTGGAGTAAACTTGTCCACTTACCATTCTTTTCTAATGTTTAGAAATAGACGATGATGTATCTGTATATCTTTGCTATCCATATTTGCCGGTATTTTTAAGAATATTATAAATGACCGTTCTCAATCTATTCAGATTGGTCACAATTTGACGCACAGTATGTCTTGAACTTTTAAAAGCAACCACTTTCCCCTTTCTCAAATTCCAAAAGTTTAGTACCTAGTGGCATGATTTTAAAAATGGATTACAATGTTCCTAATCATTTATGTCAACTGGTAGTGTCGTGTGTAGAAGAAAAAAAATGCAAATTTTGCTTTTCAGGGCACACAAAATACAGTTGTCCTTATAATTTTGTCCATATCACATGGCTGTCTAAATCCAAAATGCATTTTATGAATTTCTCATATATTTCTATCAAAACTAATGAGAATGCTTTATTTATAATTGATTTCCAGCCATAAAATTTGCATGATTTTCTGGCTAACTGTAGCCAAGATTTGGCGTTTTCCCCCTTGTCCTTATAATTTTGACCACTACTGTATGAGCAGATATGTAGCTAAATTTAATCAACAGGCCTTTTCATTCTACCAACTCATTCTAGAATCTATTATAAAAGTATGCATTGAAGTTTGGATTAAAATAATAATAAAAAAATTTTTACTAATGAATATACTGATTTTTTTCTTTTTTTAATACAAACATAATTTTCGACATGCCAAGAATATGTTAAAAAATACAAATTCTGATTTAAAAAACATGAAATTCTGATTTTTTTTTTTTTTTTTTTTTTACAAATATTTATTTATTGAATTGCAATGATTTATTTAAATTTTTAATTGTGTGAGAATGGCAAAATAGAATTGTGTACATACAGTATTACTTTTATATTTCTTTGACATGACCTCTATCTTATCATGAAAAATCTAAAAGAGTTACCCAGCAAATGAGTTGTTGGACAAACATACCTGCTATTCAAATGAGCTGTAGGGAAACAGTATTGAGCAACTTATAATATGTGGATCTAATTTTTTCTTAATTGAATAAATAGTTTTTATGCTAGCAGCATCTCAAATAATTTAAATTGATAGACCATGATGCATACCTGCCAACATTGAAGAATCAAAATAACGGAGATTTTACAAGTGGCATTTTTAGGCCTAAAAAACTTTGATGTGTTTTCGACATATGACAGTATTTTAATAGTTTAATCCATGGCTTAAATCATCGAAAAGTCATATGAGAAACTTAAATTTAACTATCAAATAAAAATTAAGTAATTATTAATTAAAAATAGTAATATATATAGAGATTCATGAGAATTTTTGTCAGCAAAAGCAAAATCTTGCTTAAAAAATGAAGGTTTGTTCAAGTTTTGAATAAATGATAGGTATAATTTTTAAAATCTTCAGAATAACGGAGAAATGCTTGAAAATAACAGAGTCTCCGTTGAAATAACGGAGAGTTGGCAGGTATGATAATGATAAAGAATTTCTTATTGCGACCATATAAATAACTATAAGCCCTACAGTTATTAAAATCTATACAGCTTGTGTGATGGTAACCTATAGCATATCCACCAATTTTTAGCTCAATCAGATAAGGCCTTTAGAAGCTATCACACTTCAAATAGTTAGAATTCATAAGCCTTTCAAGCTCAGTTAAGTAAAGTATTTAGATGTTATTGTATTCACCCACACATAAACATATAACTATAAAAATAGCAAAAAATTAATTGAGTCTCAAAATATGTAGATATACCAAAAATCTCACTCTAACATTTTCATGATTATAATACTTTCTTTACATAGCATATGTTAGGAAAGTAAAAATGCAAAAAATTGTATAATGCAATGACAGAAAAGACATACTTCTAATCTTGATTTTTTTTCAACTAGATCAGCTAACTGATTTTCTAGTTCTTTAATTTTGCTCTCCAACAGGTGTACTGTATTTTTTAATTCAATATTAGATCTTTCTTTTTCATCCTTTGTTGACAAGGCACTTTCCAAATCTCGTTCCAGTTCAACATTCTTCTTTTCCAATTTCATGACCAACCTTTTGTACACTTCGATTCCATTTTCAGCTTTCTAAAAATATATTTTTTTCAGTAAAAAACAAAACAAAAAACAGAAGTAAGAAACTGGAAAATGATTTAATACAAATGAAATAAACTTTGATAAAACTGCTTAAAATATATTCAACAGCAACAATATTATTCCAATATCAAATGCATACCCAAATTACATACTACATTTGCAAAAAAAAAAAAAAAAGTCAATGTTTGTGTGCGTGTATACAAAGGGTGCAAGACAAAATCTTTACAAGTATGGTTAGAAATTGGAATGTGAAAGTCAGGCGTCAATGGCAACTAAATATTTTTTTTTAGTTGCCATAATTTTCTTCTCAGGCGTAATTTTTAAATTTTTTATTGAGATCATAACAAAATAAAACTAAGTTTTTTTATTTGTTTATTGAAATAATAAATATAAACAAAAAGTTAAAGATGAATACATTTATATATATTTTTTAATTAAAAATTACTTAAAAAAGAGTTATATATATAAAAAATTATGACAATTTTTTTTTTTTAATCTGGTCAAAAGTTAGGCATCAAAAATGGCAACTGAGCTTGATTTTATGGTTGCCAAACTTAAATTTCTAGGTGCAAAATGCGCCTAACAATTGCTAATTTCGAACCCTGTTTAGGAAAGCCTTTCACACTACAGCTATTGCTTTGCTAATGTACACTTCCAACAACAAAAAGTTTTTTTTTTTAATATAAGCATTTATGTTATGGCTCTTTTAAGCAAATAAAGAATCAATTTTGCTAAAATTACAAAAACTAACTTTTTATACACTCCCCTAGTCTCCAAACAGTGACATTTTAAAGAAGTTGACACTCATCTTGAGAAACAAACAACAAAAAACTAGCTGGCATAGGTGGACTCTCCTCAGTTCCCCATCATATGTATGTACTCATACATTTCTAGTATAAAACCTATTATATTCATGTTAAAAGAAATGAATTTGACTAATTGCTTGACACAGTGACAGAATGAGATCCCCGCCTAATAAGCTACCCACTGGTCAGTTTGATCTAATTAATTTTTTTGGAGTAAATTTCGTAGTTTACTTTTCATGCTACTGTTGCCAATGCAACAATCCCCAAAATGCATATTCATATGGAATATCACCTCATTTTGCTATGTTGATATAATCTTAAATTTCAAATAATTTAAGAAATTTTCCTATTACAATACTTATAGTCAATCCTGTTCAAATAAATATCATAAATGTTATTTTGAAGTTGTCTGAATATATTTATGATCCTCAAAATGGATGTTTATGCTCAATTTTGCCACATTAATTAAATTGTAAATTCCTAATAACTTACGAAATTTCTAAATTAAAAAATTTATTGTCAGGGATGTTCCTGCCAGTATCTTAAATGATATTTTAAAAGTGTTCTGACATCTTTACGATGAAAATATCCCTTAAAGTAGGAGTTTATGCAAAATTTTGCCCCATTCCGCCCTATTAAGTAAATCGTAAACTTCCAGTGACTTACAAGATGTTTAAATTAGAAAATTCATAGTCAAGGATGTTTATACCAGCATCTTATATTATATTTTAAAAGTAGTCTGACAACTTTATGATGAAAATATCTGTCAAAAGGGACATTTATGCGAAATTTTACTGTATTCTGCCATTTTAAGAAATTCGTAAATTTCGAAATTTTCAAAGTAGCATGTTTATAGTTAATGATGTTCATCCCGGCATCAAAACTGATATTTAAAAGCTGTTCTTACATCTTTAAGATAAAAATATTTCTTTTCATGCACCTGTAAGTGCAATTTTGCCCTATTCTCCCATGTTAAGAAAATCGTAAATTTTGAATAACTTCTAAAGTTGTTTAATTAGAATGTTGCAAATGAATAGGGTTCTTGCCAGTGTCATAACTAATACTTTAAAACTGGTCTTACCTCTCTGCGATCATTTGCTCATGAGATATTGTGTACACAGACTAACACACTAAAGGACTAACAAACTAACAGACATCCTACAGACAGACACCATACCAATTTCGATATTTTTGGATTCCTCACACCTGAAAACATTGAAAAAAGTAAAAAAAAAAAAAAAAAAAAAAAAAAATGAGATAAAAAATTTTCACGATTATTTAAGTTCCCTATACCTATAGTATGATGGGGAACTAAAAGTTTCCCTTCAGTATAAAAATAACCGACGGTGATATTTAGTTTCAAAGTTTTGGAATTGTTAATATTTTCTCAAGCTTTCTTAAATGTTAAAATGAGCGTCAACTTCTGTTAAGTATGACTATAAAACAAGAGACTAATTTTTTTTTCTTTTATTTAATTTTCACAAAATTGATTTTTTTTAAATTTAAAAATGCCATAACATAAATGCTTAAACTTTTTAAACATTTCTGTAATTGAAAGCAACATGTCTACAATCAACAATTTCAAAGATAAAGGCCTCCTGAAGACATTTTTCACCCTGTATTTATACATATGTGACAAGTAGTCAGTCTGGTTCAATAAAAGGCATCATTATCAAAATTGACAGTTTTTATTCAGACTTGCTGCTTTTCTCTTTCTTCTCTTTTCTCTTCTTTGCTCTATTTCTCTTGCCAGTGACAGACTTTTGAAAAGCAGAGTTCTTGTATAGAAATATTAGAAGATGTAAGATGTAACAAGAGCTTAGATGCAAGTTATTTTAGCAACTAAACATTCCAAAAAAAAAAGAAAAAAAAAGCTCTGATTCTATGCTACCCAGATTTGTTTGCATAATCTTATAATTAGTTACCAGAGGGCATCACCGTCTTAAAGCTGATTTAAAAAATTTCCATTTGTAGATGGATTCTGGCTGATGTCTAAGACTGATGAGGGCATTAATTTAATGCAACTTCAGCCATCAGCCAATAATAAAGCATGTTTATTCAGTATTTTTAGTTTTTAAAGATTATCACTTAATATTTTTGAGTTATACAAGTACTAAGAAGTTTACAATTTTTATTAAAATCACACAATCAACTGTGGAAGAAAATCATATTTATTGAAATTAAAATTTTCTGACTGAGTGAAAATAATGCCTGGACTGGGAGTCGAACCCCGGATCTTTGACTTGTAAGTCAAAGATCCGGGGTTCGACTCCCGGTCCAGGCATTATTTTCACTCAGTCGGAGAAAAAAAAAAAATTAATTTCAATAAATATGATTTTCTTCCACAGTTGATTGTGTGATTTTAATAAAAATTGTATTTCTTTCTCCCATTGTTTAATAGTGTTTTCCATTACCCGCGGCTTATTTCTGTTGAGCTATCTATATGATAGACCAGATGTTTCTGCCTAAAAGGTTGTCTGAGTAAGTAATGTCGACTGGTTGTCGGCCTGGATGGCTCAATTGGTATTTAGCCTTGACCTTGTAAGTCAAAGATCTGGGGTTCGACTCCCGGTCCAGGCATTATTTTCACTCAGTCGGAAAAATTTAATTTCAACTAAGAAGTTTACTATAAAAGTTAAAATAAAAGGAGAATTTGAGAATTATTTCTGAAACATAATTTTGAATAGTATTTTCTTTAATAAAATTTTAATACTTTTTAATCTTTTCACATCAGTTACTTATAAATTAAATAAAAATTTCATTTTCATCCTTTCAATAAAAATTCAAAATCTTCCACCCAATCCCCCTGAAAAAAAATTTCAGTCTTTTATTTTACTTTATTTTTTAAAGAATTGTTTGGCTTATAGGAAAAGTATGTGGATCTTAATTGGTTAACACTCCGTGTTCAAAGTATATTTAAACTTGTCATGCACCATTGTCCAGCACTTTAGGAGATATTTTTAAATTCTCATATTTCCATAAATTTTAAATAACTTAAAGTTCAGGTCAGTCATGCATAATTGAAAAAGTATGCATATTTCATTGGGAATAAAAAACAGTAAAAATGAACACTGGAGACCAACATACAGATACACGAAAATCTCAAAGATTATTTATTTATTTATTTTTTTTTTTCATGATTACAATACTTTTCTTACATAATGTTATGTTTGGAAAAAAGAAATAAGTTTTTGAAATACATACAATAAATTCAGATATATATCTTTAAATAGAAATATGCTCGATAAATTTTACATATTTAATTTCAATAATTTTTCAATAATATTCAAAACTGAGTAGGGAATTAAATATTATATCTACAGGGGGAAAAAAATAATAATTAACCGCAGGGGTAGTAGTAGCATAAAATAAAAAATTTCAGGACATTTTCTGGACAAAATTACTAGACTAACTTCATAATGTGAGATGCCTAAAATCTAATGTGCATGGGCAAAAAAGAGCTAGTTTGTTTCGCTACTTTAGAGTTTAAAAAGTCTAACTTTAATTGGAGTAACTGAAATGCCACTAAAACATGGTTGCATTTATAGCAATTTCAAAAACTTTCTTAAGTTAAGACTCACATTTTTTCCGTCATATCTGTATGATAAAGCCCATCTTTCAAGATATTTCAACTTCGAGACCAACTTTAAATATGTTCTTTTTTTGGTCGGGTGGTAAGAAACAAGGAGGAAGGTGAGAAAAAAATCAATTTATGACACTTTTTACACAACAAAAGAAAACAAAATGTTTATCATTTCTGGAGAATAGGAGCAATATTTTTCCTGGGTTCTAAAATTATGGGTTTTGTTCATTCATTTGTGTTACAAGCATCAGAATGTGATCACCCCGCCAATGCAATGGCAATAAAATGTACTAAGAAACTGGTGCTAAAAAGTAAAATTTTGTAAGCAAGCACAAAAAAAAAAAAAAAAAAAAATATCACATCAATTGTTATACACTCAAAAGAAACTAGCCCAAACTTTCATCAGGCAAAAAAAGCAAGCATGAGTGCAGCATCAAATCTGCTTACAAGTTTGTAATTTATTATTTATCTATTGATCAGAGGAAAGCATGGCGGTGAACAGTGCATTTGGATTTTGATCACTGATTTGGGTGATTTAGATGTCAATGTATAGTATAATAGCAGAAAATTTCAGGAATTTTAGGACAACTTGTCATATTTCTGGACATTTCAGGAAGCTTTTTAAGAATTCAGGAAAATCAGAACATGTACTGCTGCTGTTAACCGTTTAACAATTATAGATTTCGTACTGAAGCCAAAAAATTTGACAACATTTAATATAGTTTTTGCAATAATTTTTCAATATTTTTTGTTTTCTTGTTTTAATTTTTACACTTTTGTTCCTTTTCTGTTCAACAGATAGCAGCATTACTCCAAAAACAAATAACGCTTCAGGAAAAGCCAAATGCAAAATTCACTCGAAAATAGGCACAAAAGCATCTTGCTGCTTTGATGAAGGACTCTAAACTAGTTTTTTCACCTGATGAAGAGCCAAGCAATTATTTGACCTGAAACAACTTCCCCCCCTCCCCCAATTCAGAATGTTTACTAACAAATTTATTGACTAGCAGATCAAGGCTATTTCGGTAGTCACTATATTTAAATGAATTTTCAAAAAAATTGAATAACTATTTATTTATATCACATTATAACAAAAAAAAAAAAAAAAAAAAAAAGAAAAAGAAAAAAAAAAGACTACATTGAAATTGCTTTAAACCTCGCTTCGGATACTCGATACCTATGGCAGCTCTTTTTGCACCTGCACTGGGTCCAGGTTCCCACTGCCTGCAGAAATGTTTTTTCCCGGGCAAGTCAATTTAGGTATTTATCAACAACAGGTGGATCTGCTATTATTTAAGAACTACGATTTTAAAGATGACTGTATCTCAGCATCTATTAAATATTTTAGTTTTTGAACCATATATTTTAGAGCCCCCACTCTTTATACTATATTACAATTTGATTCCGACCAATATAATAAAGAAAACAAAGTAGTTTTTTTTAAAGGAATTAAATACATAAAAAACAAATAAATTTTAATCAGTTTAATCCTTCCTAATGTATACCACCATTCCCCCCCCCCCCCCCCAATAAATACTAAAAAAAAAAAAAAGTTTTTTCATTCAAAGGAATTCATTAAAAAAAAATGAAAAATAAAAAGCTGTTATACTATAAAAATCATACATAAACATAAGTGTTACAAATATGTTTTTAAATTAAAAAGTTAACATACTTAATTTATTCTATTGCATTACCATTTGATTTTCAATAAATATAGTAAAAAAAAAAAAAAAAAAAAAAAAAAGAATTTCTCCTTCAAATGAATGAATTAAATAATTAAATAGCATAATAGTCATTGCTAAGATACACAGATGATTAAAATGAAAGAATAAATTTTATGATAGAAAAATGAAACATAGAAGCCAATATATAAAGCTGAAAAAGAATTTTAAAAATTCAAATTTGAAATTCGAAAAAATCTCGATGAGGTGCACACCTATAGGGTCCTTCCCATGTGTCCATCTGCCAAGTTCTGTAGCTCTACAATCAGTAGTGTAAGCACCAGAGCGCAGACAGATACTCAGACCAATACACAGACAGATACTTCTCTTTATTTATATAGATTTAATTATTATTTGAACGTAATCAGGTTAGTATGATATATCAAACTGAAAAATTTTCAAAAATTAAAAATATTTTTTTCTTTTTATGTACAGATTTATGATAAACTATGTGTCTAATAGCCATTTTTGAAATTATTTAAGTAATTTTCAAAAGAAAATATGGAATGAACATTTTAAAAAGTTAAGATTCTCAACATTTAAATTTTTAGATTAACTTTCCAATTTTAAAGATTAAAAAAAAAAATAATAATAAGTCCTTACACTTTCCATTTTGTTGTTGTTCGGGGACTTGTTTAAGTCTGTGGTATTCTTCTGTGAGTTGTCTAGTGATAATGAAGATGCATTCACTTCCTTCTAAATAAAAGAAAAATTACTCATAAACATTACGCCATGAAATAGATGATATTTCATTAACATTTATCCCCCCCCCCCCCAAAAAAAAAAAAAAAAAAAAAAAACCATCAAATTTAAGACTTTCCTTCAAAATTAAGAATGTATTTTCTAAACAATAATTCAAGAGCAAATCTGTATCCCGAACATAAAGGCCACCATGTACCAAAAATGAAATTTTCCAGACGAGCAACTTCTTAATTTTTTTAACTTTGAATATATGTTTAAATGCACTTCTTTGCAACTAGCAATAATCCTAATATAATGTTTTAAGACATTATCAAGTTATTAACAACATAAGATACTAATCTAATAAAGTAAAAAATGCAAATCAAGAGCATAATGCTAACTCTTCACAAAAAAAAAAATAAATAAATAAATAAATAAATAAAAATAGACATGGTGTCCTTTACCTCCAGAGTACATAAATATAAAATGAGGGCCTATACTTCAACATTCTTAAGCAACTACAAATTAACTATGTCCACTGTTCATATACGATGTAATGGTCATATGATTAAGTCTAAAGGCTAAAGTGCACCAATCTTAATAAAAAATTATATATTGACACATTAAAAATGTATGCATAGTTGCCAATTTTTATGCTATTTTGCTACTAGAAAATGTTTTTCTCTCTCCCACTATACAACAGAACTGTAGGAGTTAAGATTTTAAATTACTATATTGCAGTTAAATACTGCATATTAATTAACACTGGATTTTTGGGTCTGAGCTAAACTGTCAACCATTAAGTTAATAACCAATAAAAATTTACTGCACTGATTCATATCCCATCCTGCAAAATCACATTTTTCAGTAATTTGATCAAAGAAGTCTACATTCTATTTCCAGATTTTCTCCTGAAAAGATAATAAGCCCAATGAATTCATTGAAATTTAAACTTCTAGGAACTAGTGACAGTAAAGGACTGTGTGTGTCCTGATCCATATGTAACAGTTTAGGAATGGTTGAGTCACCATTTGCGCCATTTTCTTTCCCAAAAATTTTTTTCAGATGCACCATTTTCACCTACAGTGATCTTTGATTAAAAAATTCCAGGTTTTTTTTTTTTTTTTTTTTTTTTTTTTTAAACAACAGTTATAATTGAAAATATTAATATTAAAAAAAAAATGTTTGAAGTATTAAAATAAAGTTTACTTTGGTTACTATTATTATTTTTATTTATTTATTTTGGAAAACAAAATGACTAAAATGATCTTTTCAGCAATAAATATTACTCCATTTACAAACAAGAAAAAAATTGTCTTTAACTGCCCATACTGCACGGC
Source organism: Salticus scenicus (assembly GCA_963930645.1). Lineage (NCBI taxonomy): Eukaryota > Metazoa > Arthropoda > Arachnida > Araneae > Salticidae > Salticus > Salticus scenicus. The sequence goes on from CAWVNO010000050.1 coordinate 151,654, forward strand.
ACCATTTTGTGTTCTATTGTTCTATAATACATCGAAAGGGCAACATGAATTATATTTAATTATCAAATAAATAATTTTACAGAATTTAGATTTGTTTTGGACTGAAAAGACAAATTCTTAATCAAATTCAAATGCATTTATTAATTTAAATACACACAATCTTATTTGGAAAATTAATGTTCAAGTTTGAGACATTTTAGTTCAAGAAAAAATATCTTTCACGAATGAACAAGATTATTATTTGAAGAAAATAAGTCCTAAGTCACAGAAAAAATTATTAAATCAATAAAAATATGATACAGTCTTATCTGAATCAGTGAGAACGCCCCCCCCCCCTTTTTTTTAATCCAATCTTTCATTCAACATTTTTTTTTTCTTTATTCCTTTGTCCATTTTCAAAGTAGCTGCCACTGCACTTGGGCTTAGGGACAAAATCTTGCGAGGGTAAAATATCACCTATATAAATGAATGGAAAGCAAAAGGTGTCGGTAATTATTAATAATGTTGTATAAAATTTCATAACACATACCTTAGTCAGAATACTGACATACAGACAAACCCACCACAAAAACTGTTATAGATTTTGTTTAAAAAGAGTTTAAAGACTAAGTTTTTATTAACTTTTGTCAAAATTAGTCATAATGAATTTAATCGTGCTAATCTATTTTAAAATTTTTAATTCATGTTTGTGAACAGTGTTTAACTTTGATGTCAGCAGTAATGTGCAATATTTTTAAAATGTATTTTGAATGGTGAAAAGCAAATGATAAAAAAACTTAAAATTAAATATACATAAAATAATTAAATTCCGCTCTATGATATATTTATTTAATTAATTAATTTATAAGGCCCTTTGGCCCCCACCAGAGATCGCACGTGACACGAATACATATTTTCAAGTAGATCATTTTTTTAACGTGATATTTTGTCTTGCAATATTATGTCTGGATCCCCTGCACATGGAAACCTCTTCCAGCCATAATTCTGCAGGCATTACAACACTCTTTCTTGCATCAAACTTCGTCCTCCTCTCCTAATTCACCGTCCATTGCAAATCTCCTTTTTTTTTTTTTCTCTTCCACAACTTTTTACCACTGCTTTGGGAACACTCATGCTCTTCTGCGAAATTTAATAAGTTCAGCGTTGCTCTTTAAATGTTATGAAATACCATTGTTATAAAATCCAATCGTTTATCTCTTTTTGTGTAGCATTAACATTTTTAGAAAAGGGTGAATTTTCAACATTTTTTTTTTTTTTAGTTGAACTGTATTTTTTTTTTCTCAAAATGATGTCATACGGTGATATTTTTATGTTGAATGTAAAATCCATGAGAATAGCCTCTCGCATTAGCTAGATAAAAATCCCTATCCAAGGAAAATAACTCTTAACACGCTTTTATTAGCTTCACCTGTATGTATGTTTGTATGTATCAATGTATGTTTGTAACCGCTCTGGGAACAAACAAAAAATCTATATTGTAAAAAAAGACTTTTCCTACGTGAACGCTGTGGCTGAGAGGTAAAGTTCCGCGCTACGAACCTAAAGGTCTATCGTTTGAGCCAAGGGCGTAGCAATTCAAAAATCATGAGAGGGGCTCAAAAAGTTTCATTTTAAAAATTACTCAAAATTAATCTTATCAAAATCAATTAAAAATTAGATGTTAATTAATATTCACTAATTATTAGTATTAATTATAAATTATTACTAATTATAAGCATATATAACACATTAATTTTGGTTTTAATTTGGTGATTATTTTATTTGGCATTAAAAGGAAATTTCGTAATAATCAATAGGATGGGGGGGAGGGGGGGGGCTTGAGCCCCATGAGCCCCTCCCTTTCCTACGCCCCTGGTTCGAGCCCAGTCAAGGGAGATTTTTTTTTTTTTATGGTTTTTGTTTAATTCTAAATTATTTTAATTAAAGATTTAAGTGTATGTAAATATTATGGTGTGTCACTCACACGATTTTCCCTTTTAATACTAAGATATTTTAGTATAGCATTTTAATACTAAGATAGATATTTTGTGCTTTTTAGTTCACATTTCTATAAAAGCGTGTTCTTTAATTTTTTAAAACTATAATTTTTTTTAATGTATGAGATATAAAAATGAGTTCTGTTTACTTAGTATTTAAATAATCATATTAAATCAGTCTCTCTCTGATAATCAGTCTGTTCAATAGCAGGACTTTTTCAAAATATGAAAAAAGAAGAAAAAATATTAACATGTTTTAAAATAACATGGAGTAATGTTTTAAATAATTATTTAAATTACAAATATATATATATACTAGCAGACCCGGCCACGCGTTGCTGTGACTAAGTTATACGTTGAATTATACGGCTGTAAACTATTTAGTACAGTCAAATTATTATTTACGAACAAAGACGAAAACGTTGTAGCCGATGTAAAAACCCACAGGGTTGAGATTTAAAACTTAGGTCAAAATTTGGAAGCGATTGATAAAAATTTTCGTAGTGTTGATATTAAGCACAAATTAATTTTATTGTAGGGTCCTATAAATTTTAATGGAGAAGTGATATATATTATTTCTAATGCTATTTTGGATAAAATTGCTAAAATGACTAATATTTAAATTAAATTCTATTAAAATTCTATTAAAATAAAAGTAGAAAAGAAACAGACGATTTTAAAATCAATTTTTATGGAGGAGTGAAATATAATATATGCTATAATGGATAATTTTACTATAAAATGACCTCATCATTTTAAATATTTTAAAGAGGGCAACAGCTGTAGTTATAAAAAGGAAAACAATAAGGCTAAACCAGAAAAATAAGTAAATTTGATAAATATTTTAAAACTTTAAAATTGGAAATCTTATGAAATATTGGACATTTAAAGTAAATACATGTATCATTTTAAATAGAAAAAGATTTTGGAAAAGTTTAGTGTATTTTAACAAAGTGATGAGAAGTTTTTGAGTATGTTAAAATTTTAATAGTAAATTCAAGTTAATAAAGATGGGAAACATTGAGGATTAAGATAAGAATAATTATAAGATAAAAAAAAAAAAACTTTTTATATTCCATGCTTTTAAATTTTAATATACTAATAATATACTAATTAAAAGGAAAATGATAAATATTCTATCATAGTTTGAAGTCAAATTTGTTTTCAAATGTCTAAATAAAATATCTGATGTAAAATACTAATATTTTGCAGCGGAATAGATTTCATTTCTGTCATCCTTGGCGAAAAAAAAAAGAATATCGCCAAATTATCTGGAGAAAATATTTAATTCCTTTCAAAAATCATGGTTATTTTAACAACTTATATTAAAAGAGTAATGAATAATATGAAACAATATTTCGTACAATACATATTACATGTCATACATACGTACAATGAATAATACATATTACATTTCGTACAATGCATACATCTGGCATGTATATTTTCGTGTTACGCTTTTGATCGCCAAATAATAATAATAATAATAAAAAAAGCCAAGGGCGACAGAGTTTTGAAATTTAAAATTAAAATTTTGTCAATTTGACAGCAAAATAATTCAATCTAACACCCGCAATAACTAATACATATATATACCCAAATATAAGGATTAAAATTTCCTCGATTTTTAATAATTTCTTACAAAAAATCCAGTGGGCAATTAACATAGGAAATCTTTTTCTTGGCTGCACAGACGGTCAGTGAGTCACACTTCGCTTGCGTATAGAACTCATAGATATAGTATAGCATATATAGAATAGAGTGATCATTGGGGAGAAAAAAGTTATTCCTTTTCATTTGGGAAAAGACGACGTTTTTACCAAAATATGACCGTCTTTCCCCAAGTGAATACACACGGGAATACATACTAATATTTTAGCAAATAAAATTTATGAATAATTTATTTGCTAAAGGGGAATGGAAGACTCCAGATACAGTTTCAAATTCATATTTCTTTCTTTCGTTTCTTTTTTTTTTTTCTTTTCTTTTTTTTTTTTTTTTTTAATACCACTTAATGGCTGTTTCCAAAGCTTTTATTTATTTTATTTTTTCGGCATCAAAAATCTTTGTACGATAACATGGGGATGAGATATATACATATATATTACTATATCTATGATAGAACTACATTAGCACTTTATCAATGTGTATAAAATCTTTAAATTGATTATGACGTCAATTTTCGTGAGATGCATAATTTAACTTTTTATAATTTTTTAATGTTCAAGTTTGATTAAATGTATTTATTTTTATGTCGAAAGAAAATGAACTCGTATTTTTTTTTTTTTTTTTTTTTTTTTGGCAACAATTAAATTAATGGAACTCACAGATATTTTGGAGCAACTTTAATAAAGGTCTATAATTAACAAATAATTGCAATAAAACAATATTGTGACAATAAATTGAGATAAAAACTATCCTATCTCTCAAGTTGGACCAAACTGCACACAGTGTGCAAAATTTCATTAAAATCGGTTCCTTAATTTAGGAGTTTACCCCGGACAAACATCGTGACACGTAATTTATATATATATACAGATATTATTATTATTATTATACACCTTATATTACTTTTTTTTTTTTTTTTTTTTTTAATTCCTGATTTACCAATTACAAATTTGATACTTACAGTAAATTTTAGTTTATTTAATTTACATAAAACTGCATCTAAATACTTAAAATGTGCTTTCCCAGTCATTGGAAAAAATATAGCTATATCATATGCTTTGCATCAAATTATCAAGCATTCAATCAACATTGTGAATACTGTAAAATTTACAATATTCACAATGTTCATTTGATGCTTGCTTGCCTCATAACTTTTTGAAAATTAGCAGCAGTATTTCATAAAACAAATAGCAACATATTACAGTGTGTGCTTTAAAAAAGTGAAGTCCTGACTATTTTACCATGTTTTTATTAATTTCTATTCTTGTTTGTCTGTTCGGTACAAATCTTGCAATCAAATTTTAACTAACTTCCCTACTAGCTAGACATTTGAAACTTTCACAGTAGCTCAGAACCCGGTGACAACACAATACTTCGAAGTCATATTTTCGAATTTTTTATTATTATTCTTATAATTAATTAAAATATGAAAATAGTAACATCCTAACAGCGTAAAAATAGCCAATAAAATATTAGCTATAATTTAATTGTTGCCAAAAAAAATTTACAAGTTCATTTTCTTTCGACATAAAAATAAATACATTTAATTAGACATGAACATTAAGAAATTATAAAAAGTTAAATTATGCATCTCACAAAAATGGACGTCATTATCAATTTAAAAATTTTATGCACATTGATAAGAGCTCTATGATTCATCAGAAAATTTAAAACATGGTATATAAAAAGTTTTTTTTAATCTTATAATTATTTCTCTATAGGAATTTCCCCAATATCCTTTCTGTACAAGTAATAATGTCTGTCTAACAGTCCAGTGGGTTTGTCTTGTTATATATATATACTAGCAGGCTATGCCCGCTTCGCTGGTCACTATTTTTAAATGAATCATTATAATTAATGAATTCTCAAAATTGCATTTATTTTTATCATATGATAAAAAAAAAAAAAAAAAAACCTCTGATAGTGAAAAATGTCGCACCGGGTCCCCACTGCCTTCGGCAGCATAGACCCGTGCGCGATGCGTACGCGCGAATGCATATATATGAGCACCCTAATAATTTTACAAATTCGAAAATATCCGCAATCGATTTGTAAGTATCAAAAACCTCTATGCACCAGTTTTGAACAATCTATCTCTATTTTTATTTTTTGCCACTCCGCTCCCTCCCCCCTTCCCGCCCCTCCCAATAATTTTAAAAATTTAAAAATATCCGCAATCGATTTGTAGGTATCGAAAACCTCGATGTACCAATTTTGAACGATCTAACTCTATTTTATTTTTTTTGCCCCTCTGCCACCCCTTTCCGGCCCTTCTAATAACTTTACGCTTTCGAAAATATCCCCCATTCGACTTGCAGGCCTCTAAAACCTATCTGTACTAATTTTGAACGGCCTAACTGTATTTCTATTTGTTTTTGCCCATAGCCCCCCACTTCCCGCCCCTCCTAATAATTTTACAAATTCGAAAATATCCCCAATCGATTTGTAAGTATCGAAAACATCGATATATACCAATTTTGAACGATCTAACTCTATTTTTATTTTTTTGTCCCCCCCCTCTCCCCTCCCGCCCCTCCTAATAACTTTACACTTTCGAAAATATCCCCATTCAAGTTGCAGGCCTTTAAAACCTGTTTGTATCAATGTTGAACGGCCTAACTGTATTTCTATTTGTTTTTGCCCATAGCGCCCCACCCCCTTCCCGCCCCTCCTAATAATTTTACAAATTCGAAAATATCTGCAATCGATTTGTAAGTATCGAAAACCTCTATAAACCAATTTTGAACGATCTAACTCTATATTTATTTTTTTGCCCCCCCCCTCTCCCCTCCCCATTCTCGCCCCTCCTAATAACTTAACACTTTCGAAAATATCCCCATTCGACTTGCAGGCCTCTTAAACCTATCTGTACCAATTTTGAACGGCCTAACTGTATTTCTATTTGTTTTTGCCCCATAGCCCCCCTTTACCGCCCCTCCTAATAATTTTAAAAATTCGAAAATATCCGCAATCGATTTGTAAGTATCGAAAACCTCTATGTACCAATTGTGAACGATCTGACACTATTTTTATTTTTTTGCCCCCCCTCCCCTACCCCCCTTCTTGCCCCTCCTAATAACTTTACACAATCGAAAATATCCCCATTCGACTTGCAGGCCTCTTAAAAACCTATCTGTATCAATTTTGAACGGCCTAACTGTATTTATATTTGTTTTTGCCCCATAGCCCCCCTTTACCGCCCCACCCCCTACCCGCCCCTCCTAATAATTTTACAAATTCTAAAATATCCGCAATCGATTTGTAAGTATCGAAAACCTCTATGTACCAATTTTGAACGATCTGACACTATTTTTATTTTTTTGCCCCCCCCATTCTTGCCCCTCCTAATAACTTTACACAATCGAAAATATCCCCATTCGACTTGCAGGCCTTTAAAACCTATCTGTACCAATTTTGAATGGCCTAACTGTACTTCTATTTGTTTTTGCTCCATAGTCCCCCCCTCCTTGCTGCCCCACCTGGGGGCTGAATTTTTAAAATTCCAGAAATTTATTTTAGATAGTTGCATTAGCTATATTTTAGAGCAAAAATTTCACGTATATCTATTTTTTTTGTTTGAGATATGTAGGATTATGCGAAATCACGTTTTATGCATGTGAAATCACGTTTTGCCCCCCCGCCCCCCTTGGGGACCGAATTTCAAAAATTCCAGAGACCGATTTTTAGACATTTGTATTAGCTATATTTTGAAGCAAAAATTTTACGGATATCTGTTTTTTGTTTGAGATATGAAGGATTTTGTGAAATTACGTTTTGCCCCCCTACCCCCCTTGGGGGGCGAATTTTGTAAAATCGCTTGCGGCGTTGTCTTTCTCAGGTCGTAAACATTAACCGTGCCAAATTTGGTCCCGCTCGGTGAAACGGCCTAGATTCTATAGCGGACACACAGACTCTGCTCTTTTATATATATAGATGAGTAATAATGTTACAATGTAACAGTCAAATAAGAACTGATGCACAAGTATATACTGTTATCTGTTCTTTTTTTAATCAAAACATTACTAATGGATCCTCCAAAAAATTAAAAAAAAAAAAAAAGTATCACTGTTGCCCTCTACCCAAACTTTGATTATAACTATAAAAAAATCTGGAGTGACTCCACTCGCCTTTCCGAGCATTGAGTAATTAACAGTTTTGTAGATAAAGTAAAGAAAGAGGAGTTGTTAAACAAACAAAAGAGAAAAAACCAAAATAGAGTGTTTGAGTATTTTTCTCCATTTATTATACGATGTTTTATTTAACGCTACTGAACTTTGAGCCCATAGATCATAATGATAAAGAATTTTTTGTTGTGCCCCTGTAAAAACCTATAAATGCTAGATTCACCAAAATGCTTATAGTTAGTGCAACAGTGATTTATAATATTCATATAAATTTTCAGCTCAGTTGAATAAGGCGTTTAGATGCTATCGCACTTTTAAAAATTTGGTCCCATAGGCCATAATGATAAAGAATTTTTCTTTGTGTCCCTGTAAAAAAAACTGTAAGTGCTAAATTCACCAAAATCTATACAGTTGGTGCAACTGTGACCTATAACATGTGTACAAATTTTTTGCTCAGATTAGTAAGGCGTTTAGACGCTATCACACTTTTAAAAATTTGGCCCTATAGGCCACAATGATAAAAAAATTTTCCTGGTGTCCCTGTAAAAAAACTATAAGTGCTAGATTCACCAAAATCAATAGGGTTCGTACTATGGTGACTTACAATATATGTACCAACTTTCAGCTTATTTGAACAAAGCGTTTAGACGCTAGCGTGTTCATTCACAGACATACACACACACACACACATACATGCATCATAAAAATAGTGGAAACGGACTCAGGGGACCTCGAAATGTATAGAAACATCAAAATCTTAAATTCAGATTCTTGACATGATTACAATACCAGGGGTCTGTCTAGGGGGAAAACTGGGTCCGTTTACGGACCCTTCACAAAATTCCATGCTAAAAAAACGGACCCTTCACAAAATTCCATGTTAAAAAAACGGACCCTTCACAAAATTCTATGTTAATAAAACGGACCCTTCACAAAATTCAAATCGGAGATAAATAAACTTTTCCAAAAATTTTCGGAAAAACAAAGCATTTATAAAATAATAGCGAGCAAAAACATCTGCTCGGCAATATATAAACATGTTCTCGTACCAGTCGCTATCGGTACTACGTGACACTAAAACCACGCCTTCATTTCTCGCCGAGTTCACGTTGATTAGTTAGGGAATGACGTCAGACACGATAATGGGTGTGGCGTACCTCTCCTTGATGGGATGAAATTTTTCTGTGGAAAATTACATAAATATTTTGGCAACATCTTTTTACCGCGTTGTGTTTGTTTATGTTTAGTTTGGATTTCGGGTTTGTGGAGTAGCGCGACTATAGATATGTGTGGTTTTGCATTTTCGTAATTTCGTATTTGTCAGTAATTTTATCGCTTCCATTCAATAAATATAAAGCGAGGTAGGCCAGTTACGGGAGGAAATTCCCGTAATTCAGATTATTATGTTAAAAAAATACGATCATCGGATGCTATAGGCTGCGATGCTATTACAAAATTTTTTAAACGAAATGTAGCTGATGCAGAAACTTTACTTCCCAATGATCCATTTGAGAAACCAAGGTTAAATAATTCAAGGTTAAATAATTTTTCATGACATATTTTACTTGTCTTTTAAAAAGTTAGATTTTGAAAAGATAAATAAAAACACTGTGAATTTTGCTTTAGAAAAATACGAAGTAATCTAAAAAATAAAATATATTATTTTTATTTGGGAAACACAATTATTGAAAAATAACAGTTATTGTTTATGTTGAAAATTAAACTAGTTTTCAATGAAAATCTAGTAATTTTACAGTATAATTAAATATGCTCTAGTTTTTATCTTGATGTAAAAGTTTAGGAGAAAACTTTTGTATTATGATAAAATCCTCTATTTGAATTTGGCTGCTGTGTAAGTGAAATCTCAAATGAATTGGTGAGTGAAATTTGTTTATCTCTTTTGATATTTCTCTTCTAATAATTAAACTTTACCATTCTCTTCTATTACTATACATTTTCACTGCATCACAAGGTAAAGTAAATTACATAAGTCAGGAGTTCCTGTGTTTAGGAGATGAGCTACTCCTGATTTCAGTGTTTTTAATATAATCCAATTATGTTGTATTTTAATATTTCCTACAAAGCTATCTTTTGTTTTTATTACCGTATTTACCCGCGTATAAGTCGAGAAATTTTGGACAAAAAAAGGCTTTAAAGTTGGGGGGGTCGACTTATACGTGGATCCTTAATTTTTTATTTTATTTTTTTTAATCAGAAGTCTAAAATGCCCTTTTGTCAGACAATTGTTCTCTTCCCACATTCCATAACACAATGACTTCGTTTACTCTCGATTTCTATACCAGGAGAGAAAAAGAGGAAGGAATTGTTTTTCCTTATCAGCGCTGGGGTGGGGTTTCGAGGCTGAGTTACGGGATTGTTCCAGGCTATGAATGTACGCCAACCCCCGCCCCCTCCGAGAGATCAGTGGATAAGATTCCGAGAATGTATCACCCCAATGGGCAATTAAATCGTCCGCAAGTGGCTAGAAACACGGGACTCGCTAGAAACATGTGTCCCGCGTTATATCTTGTTCGTTCTTAGTAGTACACTTTATTCATTATTTCTTCGTTTATCTTACTACACTTTTTCTCCTTGTTTCTACTGATATGGCTGATTTAGTTATTAGAAAACAGAAACGCAATTCATACGCAACTGGATTTAAACTTAAAGTTATTTCTTTTGCGGAAGAATCTAATAACTGTGCTGCTTCTCGTCAATTTGGGGTTCACGAAAAATTGATTCCTGATTGGCGCAAGAATAAGGGGAAGCTAGAAAACATCCCAAAATCAAAAAAGGCTTTGCGGCATGGAAAATCACCCTTTCTAGAACTCGAAAATGTATTAAATGATTGGGTTGTAGAGTGCAGGCAGAATGGTTTTATTGTCACTAGAACTGGCATATGTTTACGCGCCATGAAGCTTGCAAAAAAAGAAAAGTATGGTGTTCCAAACACGTTTCGTGCATCAGAACATTGGTGCACTAGATTTATGAATCGTCATGGTTTGACTTTACGCCAGCGCACTAAACTGGCACAAAAATTACCATCTTACTTGGAAGCAAAGATTATGAAATTTCAAAAATACGTCATCGATCAAAGAAAAAGGAATTCTTTTGAACTTTGCCATATAGGAAATATGGATGAAACACCCATGTGTTTCGACCTACCAGACAATAAAACAGTGAACTGCAAGGGGGAAAAAAGCATTTTGGTAAAAACCACTGAGCACGAAAAAAACCGGTTTACGGTCGTACTTTCGTGTTTGGCCGACGGTACAAAGCTTCCCCCGTGAATTATTTTTAAAAGAAAACCGTTGTCGAAAAAAGTTACATTTCCATCTGGTGTGCTGGTTCGAACCCATGAAAAGGGGTGGATGGACGCTGACGGAACCGTCGACTGGCTTAAAAATGTGTGGGGGTAAAAGACCGGGAGCTGTTTTCAAAAAACCTTCCCTTTTAGTTTACGACTCGTTTCGTGGCCACTTTTCTGAAAACGTGAATAAAGTGACGAACGAACTGAAAACGACTGCAGCTGTAATCTCGGGAGGTTTGTCATCCGTCATTCAATCCCTAGACGTTTGCCTCAGTAAGCCCTTCAAAGCAAATGTTAGAAACTATTGGGCAGGGTGGATTTCATCCGATCATCCAACATTTACAAAGGGCGGCAATATTAGAAAGCCCGACATCGCATTAATTGCCCAGTGGGGTAAAGATGCGTGGAATCAAATTCCTTCAGAAATGATTATAAAATCATTCAAGAAATGCTGCATAAGCAATGAACTAGACGGAACAGAAGATGATGCCATTTTTGAAAGTGATAACGACGAGGAAGAATGTAGCGATACAGAGATTGAAAACGTGTGTAGGAATTTTGTGAATTGTTTGGCGAATCCGATACTGAATCGGACATTGAATCAGTTTAACTTTGTATATTACTACTTTACCATAACATATCATACTGTCAGTAGTGTCATATTATTATTATTCATTATTATCAGTTTAATTTTGTGTACTAAATTTGTGTATTATTATCTTTATTATTGTATATTTAGGGTGTTTTTTTTTTTTTTTTTTTTTCAGATAATTTTGAATAAATTATTTAAAAAAAAAATAAAGTTTCCTTATTATTGTATATTTAATACTTTCTTTTTTTTTTTTTCAGATGATTTTGAATAAATGTAAAAAAATTCAAATTTCTTGATCAGGAAAATGGGGGGTCGACTTATATGCGGGATTTTAAAAAATTCAAATTTCTTGATCGAAAAAGTGGGGGGTCGACTTATACGCGGGATCGACGTATACGCGGGTAAATACGGTAGTTGTTCATTTATCATTCAGGTGATGTGTGAAGGAATTGTATATATTTGAGAAGCAAACATTCAAACTGAGTTTTCTCTAAAATAAGATTTAAAAAAAAAAAAAAAAAAAAAAAAAAAAACTGTTAATGATTTTTTTTTTTTTTTAATTTAACAGAATGTATACACATCTTCCTAGTAACTAGTAATACATTTAAACAAACAATAATTAGGTTCTAAGCTTGGTTATTTTTTAATTTATTAGCTTTCTGTGTTTTCTGAAAATGTGTATTCGAAGGTGAAACATAGCTTAAATGTTTGCCCCTCTATTATTGATTGGCTTATAACAAGATACAGAAAGAAAAGGGCAAGGCACTGCTAAATAAAAGGCATTTTCTAGATTCATGAGGGCAGTTTTGGATTCTTAAGGGCTCATTTAACACTTAAAAGCCAGACACTTATTTTAAAATTTCGATTTTAAGTACAAACAAAAGAAAAAGTTTTAAACTTTAACTTTCTTTACAACTTAATTTTGCATGTTACTGATATATGAACGACTGTTTATTGTTATGCACAATGCATTATACATTTATTTATATTTATAACATATCTTAAGTTCGAAGGTTATTTTCAATAAAAGGCAGTAAGGATGCAACTTTTTTATATTAAAGGCAAGAAGGGTGCCATTTTTTCTGTCAAGGGGCAAGCAGGGCACAGCGCCCTCCTGAAACTGTCTAGATGAAACTTACCTATACATATGTGTATGTAGATAGAATTTGTGAAATGAATTTTCACAAAAATAAAAATAATAACTATGTCAGAAAAAAATTTCACAAAAATAAGAAAAATTCACAAAAATAGGAAAATTTTTCACAAAAATAGGACCCTGGAAAAAAATCCTGGACAGACCCCTGAATACTTTCCTCACTATAGTGTTTGGAAAGAAAAAAAAAAGGGCAGAGGGGAGGGGTGTCAATAAATTATGAGATATCATGAAAGAATTCACTACTCCATGATAATTATGAGTATCAATAATAAAATCTACAAAGAATAAAAAAGTGTTTCTGGGTAGAGGGATCTACTTTTTTTGTTACTGTTTTTAGAACCCTTAGAACATAACATATTTTTACTGTACTGTGATTATTTTCACTGTCTGTGTTATGTTTTATATGCAATAAAAATCAAGTTTTTTAAGCTAGAATAATTTTTATCTATCTGTACCTCCTTTTTCATGCTTTTTGCAGTTTATCTGTGATTTGCATTATTTATGGAACCCATGCCACTCAATTACGTGGATAATTGAGGTTTTACTGTATTAGTATTTTAATTTTCACAGTAAAATTGTCATATTTAGTGTTATAAAATTGTACTTCATGAAAATTATTATTATTTTTTTTTTTTAATTTTTTTTTTTTTAAAGCTTATGTTTTTTAGACTGTTTTGACTAGAGCAACATATGTTTATATTGCTTTTTTAAAATCAAGTGATTAGAAAAAAAGTAGTTTACCTCCTTTAATTTATGCTGAATTTCCAACAAGGAATGCTTTGTGGCTTCTAAATCTTCAAGCAAGTCAGCTCGTTCTCTCACAAAATCATCAATTTTTGATAGTGCTTCTTCAAGACGTTCTTCCAAAGTTAATGATTCATGGTCTCCTCTGTTTAACTCAAAACTAGAATTTAAACAAATATTCATAGAAAAAAGTACATAAACTTTGATTTAAAATAAATACAAGTATGCAAAACTAATTCACGATAAATTAAAAATGCCACAAGGAAAATTTAGGGTTGATTTTAATCAAAATAAATAAATCAATATTTATAATAACTAGTATCAGTGTATAAAGAAACGTGTTACATGATAAAAGAAATTATGAGAAAAATATGTTTTCAGAGTAAAAAAACAAATTAAGTAACTAACAATGATGCTGATTTGTATTTTTTTCTATTCACATGATGCCTACTTATAAGGGAAGTATGAATCAGTGAAATTGCTGCTGAAACCAAACCAAGCTTAAATTAAAGAGCATGGCCGAAAACACAGGGCACAGTACAAATTTGCTGCAACAACCCCCATGGGAGTGAGATATGACTCCCTAATAGTTTTAGTTATATCAATAAAAACCAACAAAACATGCATCGTAGAAAGAACGGATGGTGTAGTGGTAGCATGCTTGACTTCTGATACGGTGGTCCTGAGATAGAGTCCCTGCAAGGGCGTTTCGTAATTTGTTTATTTTTTCAATTTTTTTTTTTCTTTACGTTTTTAATTAAATTATAAATTTAAGACAAAATATTTATTACATTAAGAAGATCTTTTTTCTTTTTTTTGAGTATTTCAATTAATGTAGTATTGACCATGAATTTAAGAAATATATATTTTTATTTATAAAAAAGAAAAACATGTTTAAAGCTAAGAATATAGTTTCTAATTTATAACAATTACAATTAAAAGTAGAAAAATCATGAAAGCATAAGTATTTTTCAAAATTAGAACAAGAAATATAAAAAGATTGATAACAATTATTTGAGTTACAATTTTGTTCACCGTCAATCATTGTTCATCGTGAACATTTTGTTAAATATTTGGCTTTTTGTCAAGATTACTAGATTAGTAAAGTTCATATTTAACCAGATTTTGAATTTTTTTGAGATGTAAACTAATTATAAATTAGAAAAATCATTGAGAAAATTTTTATTGTGTTCCATATTATTATCAGTTCTTCCGACACCACCAAATTTGACAGTTGTTTAATGAAATATTTGAAATAAAAGTTAAATGCGACGTCAAATAGTTAAGCAACAGTTGTTGCTCATTCAGGATGTTTCACACAAAAGATTGCATGAATAAATAATACAATTGAGAGCAGACGATTAACTCTTGCTATTAATGTCTTCGTAAAAAGATAGTAATTAAAATTTTACATAAAACATAATCATTAACAAAATTTTATCTGAATGTAATCATTCACAAAATCTTATGTAAATGTAATATAAAAGTATTTTCTGTTAAATTATTAATTTCTTTAAATTTAATAAATAAATAAATTGGTTAAAAATTAAAAAGTTATTAAATTGTCGCAGTGAAAAGAAAACTTGTTTTAATATAATTAATATTTTCTCTTAAAATAATGGTTTAATTTAATTAAAAATGTAAAAAATATTTCAGTAGAAATAAAAAATTAAAATACAAAACGCCTTTGCAGGGACTTGATCCCAGGACCTCCGTATCAGAGGTAAAGCACGCTACCACTGCACCATCTGTTCCCACTACAATGTGTTTTTTGTTGTCATTTATAGAAACAACTAAAACTATTAGGGGGGTCATATCTCACCTCCATGAGGGTTGTTGCAGCAAACTTGTGCTGTACCCAATGTTTTCGACCATGCTCTTTAATATAAGCTTGATTTGGTTTCAATAGCAATTTTACTGATTCATACTTCCCTTGTTAGCAGACGTATAAACATAAAGAAGAAAAATTACAAAATAGGAAACTAAAAACTCTAATTTTGCAGATGTGGATAATATATATATATATATGCAAAATTTCAGTTCAATCAAATGATAGGAAGTGTGTTATTAAAGAAAGAAAGAAAGGGAAAAAAAAAAAACTGGAGTTTGGGTTTAGGCTTGCAGCCCCTTTTAATCACAGACTACAGTTATAATGCATTTAAAATATTTTTTTACAAAGTAATCAATCCCCATAATTATTTTCTTGAATTTGTAACTTTTTGCATTTTAGTCAAAACTACTGCGGAAACATATGCAATATACAATGCTCTTTACACTCTTGAAATTTTAAGGAAGTCCACCAAGAATTTCTGTAGATATTCAACAAAAATGTCAAAATTTGAAAGTATCTAAAAATTTTTTATACGTGCTTATTGATGTATACATAATGTAATTCTGTTTCATTTTTGCTTCCATTACCTGACTACTGTAGATAATGAAAGTATTGTATTGTATTTTTTTTAATCCCTCTGAAACTTAATTTTTTTTTTTTTTTTTTTTTTCCTAGTAGTAGTTTTTTGATTTTTTTCTCCCCCCCCCCCTTTCCCATTCTTGTAACTCAAAATACTGTATCCTTATGTATACAGTATTATCAATACAGTGAAGAGATGTAAAATAAACCAGTGAGATGAACAAATGATAATCCAGATTTTTTGAAGATACCCCATTTATGAATTTTATAAATATTTTGTGAAGAAATTTAAATAAACTTGCAAAAATTAAAAATGTTCTCTGAAAAATTTGCTAAAATGTACAAAGTAATTTATTCAATTTTGAAATATATTTAAAAGATAATAAAAACAGAACAGTTGTAAAATAGCTATAGATATGTGTTGGGTAAATGTAAATACCTAAACTGAGGATTTTTCAAATCATTCTGTAAAATGATAATAAAATTAAACTGGGAGTAACCTAAATTATAATGAGAGTTAAAATAATGAAATATAGGGTAGGTGCTCCAGTGATTGGCATGCTCCAGTAATTGACATCTATCCCGAATTAATAAAGAAAAATAATAAAATCATATATTTTACATATAAGAATTTTAACATTCTATGTCAAACACTGGAGCATAGGGTGCTAATAACTGGTAAAATGAATAACTAGCAGCGTCAAACACTGGAACATAGGGTGCCAATTACTAATAAAGTGAAAAACTGGCAGTGTCAATTATTGGAACATTGAGTGGGTTGGGTGTCAAATAAAAATTCATAAAAAAAAATAATTGTTATCAAATGTATATATTTTAATACATATGGGGTTCTGAAAGTCTTTCATGCATATTAACTTAAGATTTCTAAAAATATTTTCTCATGACTAGAACATTAAACACATCAGTGAGGGCTCTAAAAGTGTCAATCACTGGTTTCACTTACACTATATTTAAAAAAAACAGAATTTCCTTTAAATTAGTGATAAATCATTTGAGAAAGATATGGTTACAATTACATGTTGTTGCCAGTATGTATGTACATAATATATAACAAATAAATAAATAATCTAAATATTTCATATGGACGTGATGCTTTGTTTGTTTAACAAAATGAGATAATATTCAGTCTGCATCAGCTGTCTACACATCATAACTGGCCCCACAAATGAAAAATGAAGCCAGTGAAAGAGCTGGATGATGCAATTAACATGAGTAATATTATCGTAATGGAAAGTTTTATCATCAATATGCAAGTATTTTGGTACTAAAAATTGCTTCTGAATGTGCTATATCTATCAGATATTTCTTTTTTCCTTTAAAATAATAATAATAAAGGTGATTGCAATCAGCTTACATCTCATATAGGTTGTTTATCAATTAAAGCTTGATTTTTTTAGAATTTGAATGAAAAATAGAAATTTGTGATGTATGTTTATTTAAAGTATTTTAAACTTCTTGTGTAATATGCGCAAAATCTAATTAGAAAAAAAAAAAGAACTATTTTGAAAATTAATTTTTTTTTTCCATTGGATGGTTGAACATATTTTACTGTACTATTTTTAATACTATTTTTCTTCTTCTTATGATGACATTTTTAAAATATATACTGTATCATTTATAAGCAATAAATTAAAAAACCAATAAAAACAAAACTGCACACAAAAAATAAATATGCACACACATACACTGTTTAAATTTAAATATAACTACTATACAATAGTGTAATTTCCGTATTAAATCAAGTAATTCAACTGAACAGCATAACTAGAAGTGCCACTCAGGGGTATTTTAAAGTTTTAAAAACTTAGATCAAGACTATCACAAATTGAAGATCAGAGTTCCAAGTAAATAATTTTAAAGACTCATTTAAAAATAAAAATTAAAGATTTATAAAAGTGGAAATCTGATGGCTATAGTTTAATCCCATAAATAAAATAATTATATGAAAAAAATTCCATACCATAGTAGATATTTACAACCATTGTCAGGCTGCATAGAAAAAAGGAAATACATAAATGAACAATTATTTCAGAGTATATATTAAAAAAAGACATGGGCAACCCAATGCAGACCTCACGCTATCTTAGATGCCTTAATATACTATCCAAAGTACAGTATCACACCATTCTCCTAACTTTGATGTGCCATTTTCCCATTTTTTTTTCTCTCTCTCTCTGTCACCCTTGTATAAATAATATTTAGTCCTTCACTCCAAGTGACAAAGAAAATTTGACCTGTTAACAAGAAAAGGTTGCCCATGCCCATTTTAAAGCACAATGTAAATGTGTAGTGATAAAGGCAAAATAATTTACATCAATGGAAGAATATGTTAAAAAAAAAAAAAATCTTACTTCTTTGTAGAAAATAATAATCTCAAGCTAGAATATCATGAAAACAAAAAAAAGATTCATTTTTAAATTAAAATATTTAGAAATAATTTGGCAATAAACAACCAGCTTGAAGCAACTATTTGGACAATTTCTCAGGAAATACATATACATATAAAGATAACATATATTATGCGAACAATACAAATATTTAGCTAAAGATATTAAGATTCAAAATTTCAAATTACAAAAACTAGGAAAAAAAAAAAAAAAAAAGTCATAATTTTTAAAAAAGGAAGTTTTCACACAAAGATTTACTGAAGGGCATAAAAATATAATAAAGATATATTGAAGGGTGATTTTTTAAACAATTTCTGCCGAAATAGTAATTATATATTTTTCAATCTATTTTTTGAAGGGCAGTGTTTTTCAAATACTAAAAAAAAAAACTATTTTGGAGCATAAAACAGGGTTAGCAAAAACCCGGGTTTTTCTAGAAAAACCCAACCCACTTGGGTTTTTCTGGGTTTTTGCGGGTTTTTCTGGGCATTTGTGGGTTTTTCTGGGCTTTTGTGGGTTTTTGTTTGAATACATTTGCATTGCAATGTTAGATACATGTTATTAGGATATTAGTTAATACACCTAATGATATTAAACTACTAATTAATAATTTATCTTAGAAATAAAAATTGGTTTGTTTCTAATATTAAAATAGTGTTAATTAGTAAGATTAAGCTATATTTTATTTTAATGTATGCTTATTCAAAATAAATATTCTTAATGACAATAACTGATAAAATAAAAGAATTTAAATTCTCAAATACAATACAAATCATTTAAATTTTTTAGTTCCCCATCATGCTATAGATGGAGAACTTGGGTAATCGTGAAAATTTTCGACCTCGTTTTTTTTACTTTTTTAAACGTTTTCATGCGTGAGAAATCCGAAAAATGACAAAATTTCTATGGTGTGTGTTAGTTTGTTAATCCGTTAGTCTGTGAACATGATATCTCAAGAACAAATTGTCACAGAGAAGTCAGATCAGTTTTAAAATATTATTTTTGACACTGGCAAGAACCCTATTCATTTGCAACATTCGAATTAAAAAACATTGTAAGTTATTAAAAATTTATGCTTTTCTTAACATGGGTGAATAGGGCAAAATTTTACTTAAACGCGTATTAAATGGAAAATTTTTACTGAAAAAATATGAGACCAGTTTTAAAATATGAGTTTTGATCTCGGAATGAACATCAGTAACTAGAAACATTCTACTTTGAAAATTTCTCAAGTTACTGGAAATTTACGAAATTCTTAGCATGGTAGTATAGGGCAAAATTTCACATAAATGTCAATTTTTAGGAACATTTTCATCGTAAAGATGTCAGACCACGTTTGAAATATTATTTAGGGTACTGGCATGAATATCACAGAGTATAAAATTTTCAATTTAAAAAATTCGTAAATTATTTGGAATTTACGATTTACTTAAAATGGCAGAATAAGGCAAAATTGAGCATAAATGTCCATTTTGAGGTTCATAAATATATCAGAGAACTTCAAAATAACATTTATGATACTTGTTTGAACATAATTGACTACAAATATTGTAATAGAAAAATTTCGATAGTTATTCAAAATTTAAGATTTTATCAACATAGCAAAATTGGGCGATATTCCATATAAATATGCATTTTGAGGATTGTTGCATTGGAAATAGTAGCATGAAAACGAAACTACGAAATTGATCCTAATAAAATAAATTAATAGATTATAATAAGATAAATATATCAAAGTGAACGGTGGATAGCCTATTAGGTGGGGATTTCATTCTGTCTCTGTGTCAAGTGTTTGGTCAGATTCATTTCTTTTAACATGATAATCATGTTAAGAGAATGTCCTGTACTAGAAATTTATGAGAACATATATATGATGGGGAACTGAGCAGAGTCTACTTATGCTAACTAGTTTTAATTATAAAAATTAAGTTGCACTGCTTTATCCTTTTTTTTTTTTTTTCTTTTCTTTAAGTTTTTTAATAGTTGAAACGGTTATAGAAGAAAATTTTATTTTATTAGATTTATAATTATGTTGGTACTAAAATTAAAATAAAATTATTGTAAAGTTTTAAAACTAAACAATTTAATTAGTTAAATATTGATTCTGGACAACATTTATGTCCGCTGTTAAAAAAAAGTATCGTTCGGTTTTACAGGAAAAGGAAAATTGAACCAATTATAGAAGATAAACTTGCTTTTATTATATTTATAACTGCAGTTACTTTTTATGTTTAATACTATTTTCTAGAAAATAAAAAATAAGAGTTTTTTCTTTAAAGGTAAGGTGTTTTCTATACTTTATAGATGAGATTTGTAAATTATAAATATTTTTTAACAAAAACCCGCTTATTTGCAAAAACCCAGTGGGTTTTTGTTGGTGGGCCCGCCCAGAAAAACCCGGGCGGGTTTTTCTGGGCTGGGCCCACTTTGCCAACCCTGGCATAAAATACTGCTTCGGAGCAGGAAAATTATATTTTGAAGCATCAAATATCTAAGTTTTTAACAGATTAATGCACAGGTGTACATGGCAGGGTGGATGAAGGGAATATTGTCTCCTTAAAATTTTATTTGTGTGAAATTTCTCTATTCAAGAATAATTTTAAATTTAAATCTAGACATAAATAAAAGTTTTTTTTTAATTCAGTTTCTTTTCATAATTCTGAATGTTCTGTTACTTTTTCCACATCTATATTAGAAAGGAAATTATCTTTAATTTTTTTTACCCACTGTCCCTGTTTCTCACACACAAACATTTCCCCTTTCTTATTTATTTATTGTGTCCCCCCTTTCGACCTCTTTTCCAGTAGAAGGGTATTTCTGAGAGTTTGATAAACTGATTGTCGGTAGCAGGGGTTTAAAAAAAACAAAAAAAAAAAAAAAAAAAAAAAACAGGTAGTTTTTTTTTTTTTTTTTTTTTTTGGGGGGGGGGGGGGGGCAGAGAAGATAAAAAGATCTTACCAAGAAGTATGGGCTCTGATCTTTGTGAGATACTTTCTAAGACATATTCTCATCGTTTTACACTTCTGCTTTGGTTTCATAAAAAGGAAAAGTTGAAATGCTAGACAGTAGTGTACCAAGGGTGTGGCAGAGAGGATGAGCCGCCCAGGCCTCTACTTACGAGGGGACTTCTGGCGAAACTTGACCTTTAAGTATAAATATCTGGTGAAGTTTTCGTGCCAATATTTTAACCTGGAACATTTACTGCAATTCATAATTAAGCAGTAGGTTTTTGTCTAAAGACTCTTAAAAAGTGACCATAGAGTGACAACTTCAAAACCAGAAAAAAAACTCATTCATACAAAAAGCCTGACTAAGGCAGAACATGCCAAGCTATCACCTCTAGCCTTTCTTGATTTCTTGTAAGGTTGGGCTTCCAAATCAATATTAAAATTTTTACTTCAGTGCCTATTTATTTTATAGTAATACATTTAAGTGAAAAAGTGTAGTGTAAGGGGGCTTGAATTGACGCAGCGTGGTTCTTCATTCCACGGAGCTTCATGAAAACTACAATTCACAGGACATTTGAGAAACTGCAGGCAAAGATCTGCTCTTGCCACCTTCCCTTGTTACGGATAACATTCCCGCATTACAATTAGCATACCCTGTTACCAAGACTTCTAATTCCCCCCGATTATATTCTTAGCAGAATCGGACTGTTTTTGCTTCCACCCTTCATTTGCAATGTTCTCATCAGTAAGTATTGTAAGTTAAGCATGCTTCCATATATGTAAAACTCCCTTTAACTTTTTTTTTTTTTTTGCCCTTTTTGTTATGTGATTTGTATATTTCCTTTTGTAGAATTAAAGTGATGGAGTTGATCATTGCCTGCCTTTTCTCTGATTCACAATGATTAGTTTAAATTTTTTTTTCTTATATAGACATGGAAAGGTAACTGAAAAACTTAAAATATATTGCTTCAATTCAAAAGAACTGATATCTATATGTAGGTTTTGTGCAAAAACTAAAAAATTTTTTATATACCATTCATGAAATACATTTTCATAATTGAAATTTGAATACTAGAAAATTTCACTTTCTAATTAAATTAATGGGGTGAACTGAAAAATTTAAAACCTTCTACATTAATAATTACAGAACTTTGGATAAACATCATAAAATGAAATAAACTTGCAACAATTATTTTGGGTCGAAAGAACACATGACCCTTCATTAGGTGAACAAAGTAGTCACGAGTGATGCAGTCAAAGTGGCAACACACTAAACTGCTTTAAAGGAAGAGCAAAAATATATGAAGATGATTGTGAATACAAATGCTGGTGTGACAGAAATTATCAAATAAAGGAAGAAAATAAATAAATAAATAAATAACATTAAAATATGTAATAAAATCTAAAAAGTAACAAAATTTAAAGAAAAAACGAACTTGTGTGCGTAATTGCCAAGCCTCAGACAAGAATGGAGTAGAAGAAATATCATTAACAAGATTTTTTGAATTTTTAAATATATAAAAAGCTTCATGGATATCTAAATGGGAAGAGGAGACAGGAGATGAAATTATGTTAGTTTTAGAAAAATCAAAATGATGACCATGAGCCCAGCAGTGGGAAGCAATAAAAGACTTGGAAATCTCTTCATTACGAACATTACAGTGGTGCTCACTTATTCTATTTTTCAAACGCCTCCTAGTTTGACCAATGTAACCTAAATTGCATGACAAACATGGGATAAAGTAAATGCCAGAACGGTATTCAGTAGGAATGGGATCTTTAAGAGAAGATAATTTAATTTTGTTAACAGGTTTGTAACTGACCCTAAAACCAAATGGTGAAAGAATTCTAGAAATTTTATAAAGGAAAGAGATGAATAAAAAGGTAAAACAACAGGGATGAGACTGTGATCATTCAAATTGGAAGCAGAATGTTTAGAATTCTTGAATTTATAAAGTGCTATATCGATAATAGAAGGATTAAAGGCTCGAGAAATAATTTCTTTTGAAAGACTAGATGAATCGGAACAAATGTATAAGGCACGAAAAACATAAGTCAGGGTTCATACTCATTTTCAGAAAAAAAATTCCCTGAGTTTTTCCTGAGTCGGTTCACAGAATCAATTTTTCCATATCGACAACTAGTGATGTTCCACCCCCCCCCTTTTCTAAAATGGGGGGAAAAAAAAGTAGCAAACTAATTGCCTAGAATGCTTTGCATCTGAATAATTTATTTTAAAATCCTTTTCAGACAAAACAAAATATTAATCAGAATTGGAAATGTGTACATATATAACAAACACTTGGAAACTTAATTACTTTACATACAAATTTGCCCTTACACCGAATGCTTCAAAAAATTTGATTAGCCAATGATTATTAAACGACATTGTGCTTTGTAAGGGTCACTATCTAGTATCTACACTTTCGACCCAAAATGCAAACTGTGGATTTAAGTTTTTATCTGCCCAGTCCAGATTAAACGATGTTTTCCAACTCACGATAATAATTACTTTTTAATTATAATTCAAACCATCTCACAAAGAAATGAAACAAAATGCCTAAGCTAATAAAATAACTAAGCTAAGCAAGTGCACATTGCATCAGTAAGACACAAACGAAATATTTAAAGCTGCTGTCAGATGCCAATTATCGAATGAAAACAAATTAACCATGGAGAAAAATCAAGTTAAAGAATCTCTTAGAGACAGGAAAGGTGTGTCTAATTTCAAGATATGATTGTTCATTATGCAAAAAGTGTGCCCAGTTTTTCATTGGATCAGCATGATGTTAGTAGGCATGTCTTATCGGATTTCCATAATGACGTCACGGAAATGTACGAGTATCAGCTTTTTCCAGAGTAGATCCCTGTTTTTCCAGGTTTTGGTGCTTGTTTTGAAAGTTTCCCTGAGATTTTATGACCAATTTTTTTTTCCCTGAGTTTTCCCTGATTGTCAGGTTCTCCCTGAGGCTAGTGTTGACTCTAGAACAAAAGGGCCGCTGGGGGGAACTCGATAAAAGGGCACTTTAATACTCTCAAAAGGGGCACTATAATACTCTCAAAAAGGGCACTATAACATCTTCATAATATATCACTTACAAAATGTAGCCCCCCCCCCCCCAAAAAAAAAAACTTATTAATTTTTTTTTATAGCAGCAATGTATCCAAGGTATAAGTAAATAAACAAAATAATGAAATTTTAAAATAAAAGAAAAATCAGATATATATATATAAAAAAAAAAAGCTTGTACAAATAATATTATATCATAGAATGCACAAAGACAAAATCAGATTTTTATGAGAAACAATTTTGAAAATTTTTTACATTTTTGAATGAAATATATCACTTACAAAATGTAGCCCCGAATTTTTAGTTACTATTTGTATACTGAATATTCATTATTCAGTAATAATCAAACATTTAGTGCATGCCTATTCAAAAGAAACTTGTTTAATTACAAGAACAAGACAGTTGATGTGAAAATAATTTCAATGCTATACTTTAAACAGATACAAAAATTGAATTTTTTTAAACAAAATCTTAAATTTTTGGAGTAATAATAAAGTCAAAATAATGGACAATTTTAATAGTTTGGATATTAGAAAATGTAATAAAACTGAATCTACAATAAAATAATAGAAATTGTACAACATTAAATTCAATTTTAGTGCAAACTAACAGCCATGAACTTTTCTGAAACTTTTTTTTTTTCTTTCTTTCTTAAGATTATTGCTAAATATACCTCAAAAATCGAGAGTTTCTCGTAGAGGTGAGGGGGGGGGGGGGGGGGGGGGAAGGTAGAATTACGTTTTTACCGTTAATTAAATAAATATGCTATTTTTCCCGTATTTGACAGAATTCCCGATATTTTTACGACCGATTGCCGAAATTTTTAATTATTTCACTGCAAATTTACAAAATCTACTTTTAATAGCAAATAATTGCTAATAATATACTATAATTTTGAAACTAATTGATAAAATTCACTCTTCTTTCAACGATGATTCCTAAAATTCGCGATATTTTTGCGGTTAATTATATCGAAAATGGGGTTAATTATTAACGAAATATACAATTATCTGGCTGCTAATCGATGAAATTTGAGCCCTTTTTAAAGCTACATCCCCCAAATACCAAACTTTGCTGTTAATCGATGAAATACGCACTTTTTTCAAAACCTAATCCAGAAATATGTGAAAATTTACAGATGAATTAAAAAACACCGGATTATTTCACAGATAATTGTCAAAAATTACGTGTACTCGGAACTAAATTATTTTTTTCTCCTAATAGGTAAAAAATTGCGCATTTTTTTTTCAAAGCAGATTTCTGAAATACGCGATTATTACGCGGCCGATTGTCGAAACACGCTATTATTTAGCTACTAATCTATGAAAAATGCATTCTTCTGAAAGCTGAATCTTAAATACTCAACTATTTTCTCAACTATTTTGCCACTAATCAATGAAATTTGCATTTTTTTTTTTTTTCTAAGCGGAATCTCGGGAATAATTTTGAAGTAGATTTCGCAAATACGGGATCGCTTACCCACTAATAATAAAAAAAAAATTACGTTTTATATGCTATCATTTGGCTGCTAGCCAATAAAGTTTTTTTTTTTTTTTTTCCTCTAGTTGATTTCAGTAAATCGCGATACATTAGTAACCGATAACGGAAACACGCAATCATTTCGCCGCTAATTAACAAAATTTATGTTTAATCGCAATTAATCGCTGAAAAAGGCTTTTGATGCTAATCGATGAATTTCTTGCTTTTTTCAAACATGATTTGCATTATGCGTATAATTTTGTGGCTTTTTATAGAAATATGGAATTATTTTACAGCTAATTTTTAAAATTACGTAATCGTAAACTAATTGCTAAAATAGATGTTATTTGACAAATCCATTTTAAATCCGACGATTTTTGTAAAAGTCCCATTTTCTGATATGAAAATTTCTTAGAATCACCCACGCACTATAAAAACTAAGTTATCGCGTATTCAGTTATCCCAACAAAAAGCACAGAAAACATTCTTTTTCTTTCTCCAACGGTAGATACTTGGTACGATAAAGTTTGAAATTTTTCATGATTTTCTCAGAAACTTTGTATATTAAAACATTTAAGAAAGTTTCCTATTACAGAGGTCAATTCCTCCGTTAAAGTCTGACTAAATACTATTTTCTCCAAAACTCGCGTGATTACGGCCTAAGACACTTTAGAAAGTCTCCCACGGAGGATAGCTCTTCCTGGTCTTAGATTCCTTGCGTTGTCAATCGTACTTAAAGTTCAGTAGCTTTGAATCCATTATTTTTATTAATAAATAATTAAAATAAACAATTTTTTTTCCTTAGAAAGTATTATTTTTAAGCGACTTATTAAGCATTAAGATAACCCATGAAGATAATCAATCGTAGCATTCCATTTCTTTCTTCCCCCCTTCCAGCTTGCGGTTTTAATTAAGCACACTCTCAGCTAATGTAAACAAACACTTGTTCCCGTTCTGAGTCAGCAATATTTCGATTACGCAATGCCTAGCACTAGAATTTTTTTTTTTTTTCTTTACTATTTATTTATGAGTATTGTACGATAAAGCGTGTGGTTCTTCAGCTAGATTGTAAAAGTTAGTTTTGTTATTTTTATTTTTTTTTTTAATTCTTTTTTTCAAAAGGAGTTGAAGGGCCTTTCATAGATAAAAAATAAAATTAAAAGAATGTTTATGCGGCAACTGTTGGAAATGCAAAATTAAAAGTTGATAAGGATTGGATCGCGATATGTGTGCAAGGCAAAAAAGAAAAGAAAAAAGAATAGTAGTTTTTTTTTTCAGTGTCTGCCACTATTCAGTTTTTTGTATTCAATAAAATATATTTAGCTAGGTGGTCAAGGCTGAATTTGCGGCGCATAAAAAATAACTCGCGGAGTTTTTAAATCTTTTCATTTTTTTGGAGAAACTTCGCAGAAATCGGAGCAGTTGGGAACCCTGTGAAAAATACAAATAAGGGCCGCCGGGCGCTAAAAATGAGTTAGTAACGGCCGCCGGGCGCTAGAAATAAGTTAGTAAGGGCCGCGGGGCGCAAAAATGTGTTAGTAATGGGCCGCCGGGCGCTGCGCCCTGCTAAATCGGCCTAGAGTCAACACTACCTGAGGCGTATGAACCCTGTAAGTATAGAAAGCAGACATTTTCTGTTGAGGGACGTGGTTAGAGACAGCATGTGGCAGAAGAGACAGAGAATGGTTTTCTAGACAGTGATTGAGAACTGATCTTTGTCTTTCGATACAAAAATGTCAAGGAATGGCAAAGAACAGTCCTTTTCAATCTCGAAAGTGAATTGAATGCATGAGTCAATCAAATTGACCAAAGATAGTAAACTGGAAAAATCGACATCAGGAGGAACAAGGACAAAAGTGTCATCCACATACCTGAACCAATGAGGAAATTTATATACACTTAAGAGCTTTTCTTCAAAATAGTGCATATAAATGTCGCATAACAAAGGAGAGAGAGGACTACCCATTGCCATACCCTCATTTTGAGAATAAGTACCATTAAAGATAAAGGCAGTTTGTCTGATACATAATTGAACTAAATTCACAAGTATATGGATTTTAAAACTTCTCCACACACCATAAATCTTAATCCAGCACAACCGGTTTCAAAAGGACGTAGCCTTTCTTCATCAGGTGCAGAAAAACATGTGCTACTGCCTTGGAGGCAAAACCAAGACAAGCGAGTCTTCCTTTTTCCTCCAAGGCATGTGCTTTTTTGCACCTGATGAAGAAAGGCTACGTCCTTTTGAAACCGGTTGTGCTGAATTAAAATTTATGGTGTGTGAAGAAGTTTTAAAATCTATATATTGATTGTCCACCAGTTTTGAATTTAGTTTTGGTAAATTCACAAGCTCATCAATTTCAATAGAAGAATTTATTCTTCTGTTTATTCAATGGAAGAATTCATCCTAGTTGTTTTACCTTTTTATTCATCTCTTTCCTTTAAAATTTGTAGAATTCTTTTACCATTTGGTTTTAGGGTCAGTTACAAACCCATTAACAAAATTAAACTATCTTCTCTTAAAGATCCAATTCCTACTTAATACCATTCTGGCATTTACTTTATCCCATGTTCGTAGTGCAATTTAGGTTACAATGGTCAAACTAGGAGGCGTTTGAAAAATAGAATAAGTGATAACTGTTGTAATGTTCGTAATGAAGAGATTTCCAAGTCTTCTATTGCTCCCCACTGCTGGGCTCATGGTCATTGTTTTGATTTTTCTAAAACTAACATAATTTCATCACCTGTCTCTTCTTCCCATTTAGATATCCATGAAGCATTTTATATATTTAAAAATTCGAAAAATCTTGTTAATGATATTTCTTCTACTCCGTTCTTGTCTGAGGCTTGGAAATTACTCCCATGAGTTTGTTTTTCACTTAATTTTGTTATTTTTTAGATTTTGTTACATGTTTTAATGTTATTTATTTATTTATTTTTTCTTTATTTGATAATTTTGCTCACACCAGCATTTGTATTCACAATCATCTTTATATATTTTTGTCTTTAAAGCAGTCTTGTGCATTGCCGCTTTGACTACAGCATTCGTGCCTACTCTGTTTGCCTGACGAAGGGTCATGTGTTCTTGCGACCCAAAACAAATGTTGTGAGTTTATCATTTTATGGTGTTTATCCAAAGTTCTGTAATTATTACTTTAAAACGCCAGTTCTGTGGTGCTTTATTATTACCTTGCACATTAATTCAAGAAAGCTATTTGTAGGAATTTGATCAAAACATGACTGAAAAATTTAAATTGCCTTTCACAAAATTATATAAAACAACAACAAAAATATATAGCAAACTAAATTTTATTTTACCTTTTAGCCCGAAGACGAAGAGCATCTTGCTTCTGTTTTGTTTTCATGCAGCGTACAAGTTGTGCTGCTTTCTGTTCTGTAATTACTCTATGTTCACGTTCATAAGTTAGTAGCTGTTTTACTTGCTAAAAGTATAAAGTACAATAACTCAGTTTTATATTTTCAGCAAAACTAAATTGTTAAATATATATATATTTTTTTTTTTTCTAAAATAAGCATTTTCAAGTTTGTTTAATGAAAATTTTTACAAATGATCTTCAACCATTATAAACAAAGGTGTAGAAAATACAACTTTGAAAATTTTGGTCTAATTCTAAATATGACAAATTCTAAATTTTGAATTTTAGAAATTTTCATATCACAACTTAAATCCCCAGTAAAAATGATCTCATTTAAAAATGAAGTGGCTGAATTAAATATACAACAAAATAAAGATAAAAATAATATGATTAAGCATTTTTATTTAAGCACTAGTCGGCTATGGCGACTTACTGCCATTGTTTGAAAATTCTGACCAAAACAAGCTCCTGCTCAGTGCACCTTCCCTCTATTACAGGCACCTGTTTACATACCATGCGAACAATTCTTGAAAATTTTGACAATAATTAGAAGGGATGCTACATCAGAATGTCTAAACATAAGATGAAGAGACGAGTTAAAGAACATATTGCTGACATAAAATTCAATAAAACTACAATCACCTTGGGTAAGACTGTCCAAAACATATTGATATTGATTTTAAAGACATTACGAAAACAGCAAATTATGAAAACCCTTCTTACATCTTCCACCATGCAATAATCAAAATGATCAGTAATTTTAACTCTTGTAACAGCAACACGCCAAAAGTAAACACTGAGTGTGTGTGGTTCCATTTGTTGGAGGAAATGCCGGGAAGAATAAACAGGGTTCCCACTCTTAAAAAAGAAAAAAATTCAAGGACTTTTCAAGTACTTTACAAGGCTTATTTGAAATTTTTCAAGAACTAGGGGAAAATCATAGAATGCTAGGCATATACACAAAACTTAAGTAATGCTTTTTTTATAGTCAGAATAACTTAGCCTGTTTTCACAATACATTTTTGATGGATTGAACAAATTAGCTTTTACAAGAGTCAAAAAACAAGATTTGGAATCATTATGATTATTCCAAAGTTTTTAGGTTTGAGTCCTGGTCTGGTCACTTTATGCTCAAAATTAATGACCAGTCCATCAAACAGGTATGAGACTGGCAAAAAAAAAAAAAAATAATAATAATAAGTTGAAACTACATGCAAAAGCAAGACAATGAAATAAGAATTTTATGACAAAATCATTATTTTACACAATGGCGTGTGCATGTGGAGATGGAGATAGTTTAGCCTTGACAGATTTCGTGCTAAGCCCATCTATTGGAGTGGAAAAATCAAAGATTTTCAAGGACTTTGCGCAAAATTCAAGTACTTTCAAGAGCCATTGAAAAAGAAAATGAAATTCAAGTACTTTTTAAGGACTTTCAAGGACCTTGGGAACCCTGATCAAACACCATCACTTTAACGCAAGAACACTGACCATGAAGGTTACCACTGAGGATGCTATGGGGCCCCCAGCAAAAAAGACTCTGGAATGAAGCATTAAAGTAAAATTTTTCATTAATTATTTTAAGTTATTATAAAGGCTTCACATAAATTAAGACTCGTGCGAAATTTCTTGTTCTGTGATAAATGTTTAGTAATTTGAAAAGCTATGAACTACTACTTCAGGTTATGTATACACTTTCAACACATTATAAATACTCAATTTAAATTTACAAAGAGGGAGCACAAAATAATATTGGCATGAAAATTCAGACTGAAATACATATGTTCTTTGAAGTTCTAGAAAATCAAAATTAAGCATATTGATACGATCCAGCTGACAGAAAATTTAATTTAAAATTTAAAAATTGCATAAAGGAAATTAAAAGTGTTCCATACTTGAACTTCTGCTTGTAGCTCATGAATAATTTGATCAGTAAGAGCCTTCTCCTCTTTGATTTTATCAATTTCCTTGTCTTTAGCTTCAGAGGTTTGCTTTAGTTTAACTATTTCTGTTTTTAGAGATTCCTCATTAGAAGCCATCATTGATAGTTTGCTTTGTAAGTTTGTAATTTCTTTTTTCCTAGAACTAGAATCAGTTTCGCAGAAAGAAGAGGATGGGGACATGATACTAGTATCATCAAATGAAGCTAACCTAAACATAAAAAATGAAATAAAAAATAATAATTACTTTAAAAATACATTTATAGATATGTTGATAGCATGTATGTTTTACATTTTTTGTGAAAATAAATAAATACACATTAAAACACATCAAATGAGATACATAGACCATTTAAACATTTTAATTTTCATTTTATTATGCAAAATTTTATTCTTTGTCTAATAA
This sequence comes from Salticus scenicus, assembly GCA_963930645.1. Lineage (NCBI taxonomy): Eukaryota > Metazoa > Arthropoda > Arachnida > Araneae > Salticidae > Salticus > Salticus scenicus. Next base: position 183,262 of record CAWVNO010000050.1, read on the forward strand.
AAGTGAACTATCTTTCCAAAATTTGATACAGTGAAGCATCCATAATCCAGAATTCTACAATCCGATAGCACCCATAAACCAGCACTAGTGACTTTTTTTTTTTTTTTTTTTTGCAAACCTCTGCTTGTAAATCATAGTAGTACTCAACTTGTCATTCACAGTATGCTTGCCAACTTTTATAGATCATTAATAAAGTGTAAGGATTTTAATTTAATTTTATTGATTTACGGACTATTGTAAATTTTTTTACAGATTAATCAGGCAAAAATTCCGAAAAATAACAATGAAATTTTTGCCTTGCAATGGCAAATTTGAAAGTTATTAATAAAAGATCCTCATTACTGTTCCTGATACCGAAAGTCCAAATAAACATGACCATCCAAAATCTCAGTTCACAGTTTTTAGAGAGACTTGAAAAATACAATTTTATCAATGATAACCAACTAATGAACGTGCATATGTTAATCAGTCCTCAACAATAAACTGAAAAACAAAAGAGAATAAAGCAAATGAAACTGACTGACATACTTAATAAAATGTAGCATTATCAAATTCCTGATCTTATTTGTTATTAAGCAGGTGTTTGTTCAGATAAAATGTGGTGCCACCTTATGATGGATGCTGCATGGAAAGATCCTTGAGACTCCAACACAGAAGTTATCGCCGCTGAAGTGGGCTGGGCATCCAGACGAAAATGTTTCGGCCACAAATAAGGCAAATCAATAAGGTTTTTACATATAAGTAACAGTCTGTCTGACTTTTCAGACAGGGTCTTGTTTTTGTGAAATTGCAAAAAATCTACACATAATTTTGTGAAGCTAAATTTAGTGTGAAAATCAAGTTCTTTCGAACTTTTCGGCTAAGGTCCTCTTTTTGTGAAAAATGTAATTTTGCAAAATAAAATCTCAATTAAGGTTTAATTTAGACAATGATGGTTCACTTTTATAGAGCTACGCTCACACACCCAATAGCAGAATTTTTTCTGTCAATCTGCGACACTATTTAGACATTAGAAAATAATCTGCAACATAATTACACAATAAGTTACTGGATTCAGCAATGAACATTGATATTTATGTTGTGGATAGAAAAAGACTTAAAATGAAACACTTATGTAGAGCGTTTGATCACTGATCGTTAGTGGGGGAACGGGGGGGGGGGGGGGGAACGGGGAGTGGAGGCCACAAAAAATTACAAGAGTGAGAGATACTGAACAATTTTACCTCCTTATAAGTTCTAAAATCTGATAGAGAGTGTTTAAAATGAATATTGACAATGATGCTGTATATGGAGAAAGGACTGAAAATTACAATACTTCTGTGGAGTTTTTGATCACCGATCATTAACAAGAGGGGAGAGGGGAAGAGTAAAACAAATATATGAGTGAGACAGGGTTCATACTCATTTTCAGAAAAAAAATTCCCTGAGTTTTCCCTGAGTTAGTTCCCAGAATCAATAATTTTTCCATATCGACAACTAGCAATGTTTATTTTAATCCACTCCTCCCCCCCCCCTTTCTAAAAATAAAAAATATATAAATAAATTATTAGCAAACTAATTGCCTAGAATGTTTTGGATCTGAATAACTTATTTTAAATTAATTTTAAAATCCTTTTCAGACAAAATAAAATATTAATCAGAATTGGAAATGTGTATATATATATATAAAAAACTCTTGGAAATGTAATTACCTTATATAGAAATTTGCCCTTAAACCAAATGCTTCAAAAAATTTGATTAGCCAATGATTATTAAATGACATTGTGCTTTGTAGGGTCACTATTTCAATCCATCTCACAAAAAAAAAAAAAATGAAATAAAATGCCTAAGCTAATAAAATAACTTAAGCTAAGCATGTGCACACTGCATCAATAAGACTAAATAACAAACTAAATATTTAAAGCTGCTACCAGATGCCGATTATCGAATGAAAACAAATTAACCATGGAGAAAAATCAAGCTAATGAATCTCTTAGGGAGAGTAAAGGTGTGTCTAATTTCACGATTGGATTGTTCATAATGCAAAAAACGTGCCCAGTTTTTCATTGGATCAGCATGATGCTAGTAGGCGTGTCTTATCGAATTTCCATAATGACGTCACAGAAACGCACAAGTACCAGCTTTTTCCAGAGTAGATCTCTGTTTTTCCAGGTTTTGGTGCTTGATTTGAAAGTTTCCCTGAGATTTTATGACAGATTTTTTCCCCTGAGTTTTCCCTGATTGTCAGGTTCTCCCTAAGGCGTATGAACCCTGTGAGAGATTAGAGATATTAAACAATTCTACTTCTTCTGGAATCTAATTAAATAAGTTAAAAAGGAACATTGACATTTATGTTGCAGATGGAGAAAGACTGGAAATCGCAAGAATTCCACGATCCGTTTGATCAGTGACTGTTAATGAGGGGGTCCCAAAATGTTACATGAATGAGAGCTATTGAACAATTCTACTTGTTTACAAGTTCTAGAATCAAATCTGCGACGTACGTCTTGCGTCTCGCATTTTCTGCTATGGGACGTCACACATATGCATAGAAACCTTTTATAAATTAAAAACTGAATATCAGCTTTTCCAGGGAAATACAGCAGATAATATCCAATGTTATTCAGGTGGCCTGTGCGTACCATGGAAGATTAGTTTTCACATTGAAACACATTCATCAAAGGCTTGTTTTTATAGTGGAAAATTTTGTGAAGGTCCTATAACGGACCAGGTTTTCCTCTGGACAGACCCCTGTTGAGCCAGTTTTAATATCAACTTTATTATTATTATTAGTACCAAAAAAAAAAAAAAAAGATCTGTATAACTGTTTTATAATTGTTATTTTAAAAATGTTAATTTATTTCAAATTTTGTTTTAAATTTTTTAAATTTTTGATAAGGGTTTGCATATATTTTTTAAAACTAATTTTAAAAAAAATATTTCTTTAGATGCTGTGACTGATATGATTTTTATATACATTTTCGGAAAACCTATAATCTGGAAAAACCTGTAATCCAGCAAAGTCTATTTCCCACCCATGCCAGATTATAGATGCTTCACTGTAAATTAAATTATCTTCTTTTTTACAGATTCAGTAGTTGTGGATAAATTTACCATAACAAAAACTAAAATTTGATAAATAATATAACAATGTAAGAATTTTAGAGTAATTTGACACAAAAACGCCCATCAATTAAAATTTCTTTTTCTCCGATTGTTATAAATTGATTGATAATTCAGAATGAAAGTAAGAATATTTTAATTATAAATGATAAAAAGAAGTCAAAGAGAGGAAAACAAGAATGTGAACTATAACTTTCTTCTTTATGGAAGAGATGGAGGAGTAAGAAAAGTGAAGAGAAGAAGCTAACTTATTGATTTGTGAAAAGGTCTCTCAAAGAGGAAGACGATCACTTTAATATAAGGTATCATCTATATCAGTGATACATAGTCAACATGGACCTTATCTTTCTTTAGTGGGCATTCCAGCTTTTATGGCGACCGGTAGGGGTTTTGTCTAAAACTGAATCAGGGTTCCCACTCTTAAAAAAGAAAAAAATTCAAGGACTTTTCTAGTACTTTTCAAGGCCTATCTGAAATTTTTCAAGGACAAGGGGAAATCGCAGAACGCTAGGCCTATACACAAAACTTTAGTAACTACTTTCATTAGTAATATTTTTTATTATTATTATTAGAATAACTTTGCCTGTTTTCACAATACATTTTTGATATATTGACCCAATTAACTTTTACAAGAGTCAAAAAACGATTAGTTCAAGATTTGGAATCATTATGATTATTCCAAAGTTTTTAGGTTTGAGTCCTGGTCTAGTCACTTTCTGCTCAAAATTAATGACCAGTCCATCAAACAGGTATGAGACTGGCAAAAAATAAATAAGTTGAAACTATATGCAAAAGCAAGACAATGAAATAAGAATTTTATGACAAAATCATTATATTAGACAATGGCGTGTGCATGTGGAAAGGGAGATAGTTTAGCCTTGACAGAATTCTCACTAAGCCCGTTTATTGGAGTGGAAAATTCAAGGATTTTGCACAAAATTCAAGTACTTTCAAGGGCCCTTGAAAAAGAATATGAAATTCAAGTACTTTTTAAGGACTTTCAAGGACCGTGGGAACCCTGTGAATCTTCTTTTTTTTTTTTTTTTTCCCATTTAATTTAATTGAATTTCTAAAAACAGTGAAATGGAAAAATATTTTATTATTATGTGTTTTAACTTGCTATAACTCTGTTTAATAAATTTTCTTCCTTACTTTATAAATAAATATTTTTAAGGAACTGGTGGGTAGCTAGAAAATTTTACAACCAACAGACATACAAAAGTGGGCAGTAGCTATAAAAAGGTTGACTACCCCACCCCCGATCTACATACTCATAATTATATAGACTTATTAAATTACCAAATAAATTATTATAATAGCCAATATCATAGACGTTTTCTCAGTTATAAATTAACAAAATAAAGTAATAAGGCAATTTTTTAATTTAAAAAAATTAAAAATTGATTTAATAATTACAGAGAATATAGTAATTATGTAAAGAGAATACACAGTCAAACCCTTTTATTATAAGCCCTAGTTTAATATAAAGGTTTTCTTTTCCCCTTTCAGAAATAGTTGGTTTAATTTTTAAAAAGTTTCATTAAAACAGTTTAATTCTATAAATAAAATCAAATAACAATTTATAAAACAAGCATAACTATTTTTGAATATTATATTTTGCCATGAAAGGAATACAGAGATGCCAACTTCTAATGACAAAAAAGCAGGAGATTTTTTAACAGAAATCACGAGACTTTTTCCAACAAGAAAGTTTGTAAGAAAAATGAGTAAAATAATGCAAATTTAATTTTAAGTAAAGCTTTATAAGCTTAGGAGGTATTTACAAAGCATCAGTATTAAAATTAAATGAATAATATATGTTTCTTGCAGTAAAACAAACTATATATAAAAAAAACCTCAGACATACAGTTATTTAAAATTTAAGTCAAAATAGACAGATTTGATCATTCTGCTCCTAATATAAAACAATAAGAATCTTAATTATCTTTGTAAAAGAAAAGGTAATAAAGAAATGAAAATATCAGCTATATTCTAATGAAATTTGAATTCTTTAATAAGTTTTCAATAGTTATGGTATTTCAAAAAAAAAAAAAAAATCTTTTGATAATAAGACATTTTTCATTATGCAAAAATGAAAGTTAAAAAATTTATTCTTAGTTTCAAAGCATTATATAGTAATTCACATTCAAACTGAACTTGATAAATTGCAGGGCAAGATAAACTTCAATTTTCTTTCAAATTGTTTTATCCAATCAGACAAATTTTAACCATAAATTATGCTAAGAGGGATAGATAAAAATTACATCAGAAAAGCAGGAGAAATGAGTGGAAAAGCAGGAACATAGAAAAACAAGCAAAAAGCAGGAGACTCTTGTCAAAAGCAGGAGACTTGGCATGTCTGGGAATATTATAAATATATTAGCAAAGAATTTTAATACTAAAACAAATTTCTACCTTTCAGTGTTCATCTGGAAAGGAGCTGTGTAAGTAAAACCAACAAAGGGTAAATTTTTTCCAGTAAATTCTCTTTTGCCTTTCAAATCACCAATGTAGGGTCTGTTCTCAGGTTCAAATTCATCGAAATTAGATGTGTCATCACCACTTGTTACAGTTGGCACATAGGGTGGGGCAACTAAACAAAAGATTTAAAGCATATAAAATCAAACAAACAAAATAAATAAGTAAATGAAGATATACACAGGGTTCCCACTCAATTTGAAAAATAAAATTCCCTGACTTTTCCAGGTCAATTTTTAGAAAATTCCAGTCACAAAATTTGGTTTGTGACATAAAAAATAGCTCATGGTATAAAACAGAACATAGCTCGCAACATAAAAGACAACATAGTAACGTGACTTGCGATATACATTGAATGCTCAAAAAGCATTTTCCAGGTTTATATCATCTTTTTCCAGGTTTTTGAGCAATATTTACAATTTTCCCTGACTTTTTTCAGTAATTTCAAATTCCCTGACTTTTCCAGGTTTTCCCTGACCCGTGGGAACCCTGTATACAGAATAATTTTACTTTGACAAATATGAACAATAAGAAATACTTGAGACTAAAAATTGAAAAAAAATAAGAAGACCTTTCTTTTTTTTTCCATTCCTTTTTTAAAAACTTTTTTCTATGTTTAAGAAAAGTACTGAATTTGTGATTTTGATTTCAGCCTTCGATGGATTTATATGTTTTAAGAGGGCTGAAACATAATTTGACTATTTTTAGAAAATGTTTGCAAGGCCTGTTTAATGCACAGTCCAGCAGGTCTTGAGACCTGGACACCAAAATTTTATATATGATCACTAGATTATGTCCACTTATGCAAGATTTTATTATGAATTTCTAAGTAGGAACACTCAGTCTGCAATAAAATGGGCAAAACTACCTGTATAAATGTTCATGTTAATATGTTTCCATGCAAAACTTTACATATATTTGTAATTCTCAAAATATTTTTTGTGAGTTTACAGATAGGCTGTAGGAGGAGTACCAAATTATATCAGGACTTGGGGCCTCACACTAGCTTGATCGGGCCCTAAATATACTTGTATGTATGAGATGAAAAATTTCTGGAGCTGTAAATTAAGAACCTAATCAAGAAATTCATGAGATTTTAGTTGCAATCCTCTATGCTTTCTCTTAAATACTATCACTGGAGAATCAGTTTGCATATTTCGAACATCTAAAACATACTTAACTTCAATTACTCAAAACTTTGCCAACCATAAAATATAACAACAAACTTCGTAGCATACCTTTACAACCAGTGTATCTCTCCACCAAGCTATTAATTCCACAGTGCTGTCCCACCTTTAAAGAACTCAACCTACCTAAACCTCGCCAACCATGAAATCTTGCAATGAGCCTCGTTGAGTACCTTTACAACCAGAGTATTTCACCGACCTTCAAATATAAAATCTCTAACAGTTCTATGAACTTTGTATGACGTCTTACAAAGTTCTATGAACTTTGTATGAGATCTTACAAAGTTCTAGACGTCTTACAAAGTGTTTATTAATTTAAAGTGTTTATCACTCAACAAGTTGGTGCTGTCGTCATGTTATATAATTTTTGAGAGAGAGTAAAGTGTAAATTTCAATGAGTATTAAAAAAAACCATCAATACCTTTAAAATTAAAGGTTGAGGTAGTTTTGTGAAAATTTTAAATAAAATTATCAATTTTTTCTCTTAAAAAAAAAAAAAAAGAAAGAAAAGAAAAGAAAAATGTCTGTTGAACATAAAAGGGACTTTTTTTTTTTTTTTTTGGGGGGGGGGGGGGGGGGAGGGGGGCATTATGGTTATTCTTTCCTGAGACAATAATTGTCTGCACTTACAATTGATAACAATTTTGACAATTAATGTTTTAATAAATAATTTACAGTGTGTGAATTTATGTAGGAAAATAAAAAACAAAGTTTTGTGACAGCTTTAAACCAGTGTGACCAGTTTTAAATTATTTTTAAGCACACATAAATAATAAATCAGATAAATATATTCCCTATTGTTTTTCAGATTTACTATTATTCTTTGCGTAATAAATTCCTCACTCCCTCTCTTAAGACCTTAGAACATGATTTTTAAAGGCTCTAGCTCTATTTTATAATTTTTAAATAGTCTGCCTCCCATCTACATTCCTATTAACTTCAGACTTTTGAAAGTATGTGAGATCTATTTCTTACTCTCCAAAATCTTAGAACATGATTTTTCAAGGTTATCTCAAAATCAATTTTTTAATATGTTGCCCCCATTTGCCACCCTCTTAAGAGATTTGCACCTGTGAAAGTATGCATAACTGATTCATCAACTTTAGAAAACTTTATATATTTTTTTAAGGTGGCAACCTTATTTTATAACTTATAAATACTTTGTATCTCCCCTTGCCCTCCTATTAAAATTACTATTGAATATGTATTAAAATTAATAAACACAGAAGTATATGTTTAATTGATTACACCCAAATTTATTTCTCAGTTATGCTGATAATTCAAAAACAAATGATTAGACATAGACACACATACACAATGATTATATTATTATTCTGGGTGGCTAGCATTTAAACCTTTTCAAATTCCCTGACTATTTTTCGAGATTTTCTTCTATTTTTCCCTGGCTCTCACGTTTATTTTCGATGAAAACTTCACGACACTAGCAAAAAATTTAGTGATTTAAAATATCATTAATAATTTAATGATTAATATAGCTTATTTTTACAAAATTTGTTAAAATTCCCTGACTTTAAAGGAAATTCCCCGATTATTCCCTGACTTTTCCAGATTTTCTAAATTCTCTAACTTTTCCCCGATTCTTTGATTTTCCCTGACTGCTAGCCACCCTGTTATTGAATAGTTATATGATTAAACAATGCATAAACAGATGCATAGACAAAAGACTGAAATCTGATTTACAGTGTGATGTATCGTAGGCTTGAACTCATCAAGACAAGATTGCTTTTCTTTAGAGAAATATTTTTTTATTTCTCATTTACAAACACTATACGACACAAACACACATACATAAAAGGTAAACGAAAACACGTTAGCACATATTGCATAAAATAATCGCTAATCTTTGGACCAAAAATAATAATCATGAACGGCACGCGCTATTCTCGGCGTTGCCTCATTCCCTTCTCAAAAAAAACCTAAACTAAAGTCTCTCTTCAATTCGAAAGTATTTTCACCATGCTGAACAAACAGCGCCCTCTCGTGAGTCTGAAGTCATTACAACAGATTCAGGGGGCGTCAAAAACAATATTTTCTCTATTGTACATAAGTAGTGGAAAAGAATTCAAATCTAAAATTATTAGCAAAAGTTATTTATTTATTAACAAAAAAATAGATTTCAAATATTAATTAGTCAATACGTACTATGACGAATATTATTCCAATCAATATCTGTAAATAAAGGATGAACAATGAGTTGATCGTAACCCAGCCGACTTGAAGCATCTTTCAACAGATCTTTTATAAAGTTAACTAATGTTTTAGAAACTTCTTCAGCTTCAGGCGGAAATTGCAAAGAGTTCTGCAATGAAACAGAAAATAAATGATATTATATTAGTGTTCAAGTTATTTTCCATTATTACTGATAACTAAACACATTTTTAAATTACCTTAAAATTCATTATGTTATTATATGTGACGAGGACTTTATCATCTGTAAAAGGTGTTGAACCAAATACCATTTCATAAGCCACAATACCCAATGACCACCAATCGCATTCGATGCCATAACTTCTACTAGAAGCAGGACCAGGGTTCATGGCAGAAAGAACTTCAGGTGCAACATAATCAGGTGTTCCCACAGGCATACAACTACTTACCTGAGAAAAAAATAATAAAAATATGCATATTAATTACATAGGTATGTAGATACAAAAGATATTAAAATTAATTTTAATAAAGTATAAAAAATATCGCATCTATAATATAAGCATCAGCTCTGTGATGCTTTAATTTTCTTAATAAGTTCAAGTTTCCTGAAACTAACACTAAAAATGACATCACAGTTAAAACAATGTAAAATTTTATCCATGGTTTCCCCATAGACAGATACATTTTAACTTAAATAAATAATGAAAAAGGATAACTTAACAGAAAATCTTCATTCATGTACTGAGATAAAGAAAATAAAATTTTATACATGGTTTTGGAAAATCTGTTCACTGATACAAACAATAAATTAAATATATACAAAATTCATTGGTCCATTTACAGTGATTTTAAAAAGCACTTTCAGGACAGTGTACAGTAGTTGTTCTCACAAAAAACAAACTTGGTTAACCAGAATTTATTAATCCATAACACAAAGCTTAAAATAACACAAAACATTTTCTATTTTTTAAATAAATTCTTTTACTATAAAGAAATAAACAAACAAGTAGTTATAAAACTTGGAAGTAAAGAAATAGAATGTCACACACAAAAACACACAAACCTTCATCTGGCGAATAAAGTTGTGAGGTTAGCGAAATGCTGCAATTAAATTTCGCACTTCACAAGTAACACATGAATACAGATGTTTTAGGATTTGTTTTAAGTAATTGAGTTAGTTCCGATCCTAAGCTAAAATCGTAATTGACATTATGCTAATATTTTTAGAAACTGAATTGTATAAAAGAACGAAGATTGCTTTTGAGAGAAGTTGGTCAGTTGGCGAGAGTTGGAGAGGAGTTAAAGTTAGTCGGAGTGAGAGTTGATGGAGCTAGCTGTTAGCGGCTTAGGATATAGTTAGATGTAAGTCAAGTAGATAGCAGTGTCAGGGAATCCTCCTGCTAATCGAAAGATTACTCGGCTTTAGAAGCTAATTTAAATAAAGGTAGTTGAGATCCTTTGCGAGTAATTAAGTAAAGGAAAGTAAAGTAAAGTATGGGGTTATTTATTAATATCAAAGTATTTAAGAGGGCTGCCCATTTTAAGTAGTAAAATACTAGATGCCAAAGTCCAGTGTCCCCTTCTTATTTATGCTCAATTAAAGCTCAATTGATTTTACAAATCTGACTCTGTCGTTTCTTCATAGTTTAAGTATTTCAATTACAGCTGGAAGTCAATCTAAAGTTAATTACGTAAGTTTACAGTTCCAAGTCAAGGTTAAATTAGCATGGAGAAGTTAAATTCTCTACACTGGCGCCCAAATAATGTCGAATCCCCCCCCCGAGCAAATATTTTTTGACGGCACTAATAGTGTGCTGCAATTTTTTGAGCAGCTAGAATATTTTTTCAGTTTTCATAAAATCAATGTTAAAAACTACTACTCGTGGCTAGCCTACTCCCTAGAAGGAGAACCGAGACAGTGGCATAGATTAATCGCCTGCCATCCGCTTGGCCCAAATCCAACGTATCAGGATTTAAAACGCAAAGTGATCGATCTTTTCGCCACTCCGTATGATAAACTACGATTACAACATGACCGCTCTCTTCCCCCCTGTTGAACGTCAGTGGGAAACAATAATAAAACCAGTGGAAAAACCACAAGAAGTTATTAAGTCGCAAGAAGTAAGCTTGAGTACATTAAATCACCCTAAAACTGGCGACGAAAACTGTATTTCTAGTGCCAAAAGTCAAATGAAAGTTAATGAAAACGAGCAAACTACGCCTTTAACCAGCACGACAGACAAATCTACGTCTCTTATTCAGAAGTTAGCTACAGATAAAAAATCCGATAAAACATTTAGTATAGCGACGGAGATTAAAAAGGAAAGTACGATCGAATCTAATTGTGTAAATCAATCTTTTGCTTTAGATGAAATGAATGCTCCGCTAAATTCTACTGCTCAAACCTCGCATATCCCTCATTCACATTTAAATGCTAAACCGGTTCAAGCCGAAATATCAAATGGAACTGAAGCTCGGATAGCAGACATTGAAAGTCATAAAAATAAAATACCTGCGGCCGCTGAAACCGTTAAACAGACCGACAGTGACAAATTAATAAACGTTGCGGCTAACCTTTCTAGCGATTCAAATTCCTCTCCTGATAATTTAAATTTAAAAACAGTCAAGTCGACCGATTCGTTTACTTTCACAGACACTGTGGTAAAAGAATGTGACAAGTTTAACCAGTGTGCTTCTAAATATCTCGCAACTACTTTTAAAGAAAATCTAGTATTAAATGAAAGTACTACAGTTCAATATGCATTGTTCACTACTTATAGTTCTGCACATTAAATATGTAAATTCAATGATAAAGTCTTAAATCAAACGGAAAAATCAGATACCGGGGTCGCTAGTTTAAATGACACGCCGCCTACAGTAAAGGAAAATGCAGGTATTGTAACGAATGTGATTTCGAAAGTGCAATTCATCTCTTGTACGGTTTCACCGAACTCTAGCAGCCATGCATTCGACAGTATGGAACGAAAGCAACCCTCTCCTGGAACTATGAACAGTGAAAAGGCTCAGGGTGTGGAACCCCCTCCGGAGAGTGACCAGCCATCCGGTTCGAACCCTGCTCAGGACACCAGCGATCCTGCAACGTCTCACCTAAATCTGCAAGCCACCAACGCTGCAACTCTACAGGCCAGTCTGACCAGCATCTCTTTTGCTGCTATAAAGGACTCAATTTGTCAGGTCGTATCGTTCAGTATTTTAGTTTTTCTCAAGTATTGGTTTATCAGTACTGTACTAAAATTTTCGACATGTAGAACTTTCTTCTGGACTTTCAATTATTATCTCAAAGAGATGAACTTTTTAAAATATCACAAATCTAAATTTAAACTTGCTGCATGAACTTTTAAAATGTAAAAATGCAAAATTTAAACGTATGGCATGAACTTTCATCTCTCGAAATTTCATGTACTGTTTACATGTCATAATTTTTTTTCTGTATATAATATATTCATGTATGTTAATGTCTTTTTATTTCTAAGCCATCACCAGAGGTTTTTGGTAAAAAACCTTTTTGAACTTTGATATAAACATTTCCCCCTCTTTCGTTTTTGAATGATCTATATCTGCATGTACTTAAATGTGTTTATGTGTTTGCCATCACCTGCAGTGCTTAGTAAGATAACTTTTCTTACCTTTTTGTATATAAATTTTCTCTCCAGTTTTTGACATGATGTAATGTATATACTCTAATGCTTGTATTTTCTAGGCAACGACGGCAGTTTTGAAAACTTTTTTTAACAGTTTGTATATATTCATTAAATATATTTCTCAACTGTCTTATATTGTATCAAATGAAATTTTATAAGTGTATAAACATTTTTTCTCTATCGTTTTGTAAATTATCTCTATGTATGTTAATTTTTCTCCTCCTCAGAAATCAACTGCAGTTTTGAAAAGTTTTTGAAAATACTGTATCCTTAAATATGTTTTCTAAATGTTGTATAAAATGAATTTTCTTATTGTTATAACTTTTGTATTCCACTAAAAGTTATCTATCTATATATGTATATATATCTATGTGTATGAGTGGGGAAATATTTTTTTTTGGCTATATGCATAAATCACGCGTAACTTTAAACTAAAATCACTAACAAATTAATTTTTTGTCGTTTCACATGCTATAGCCCAGGAGGAAAAATTATTGTATATAAACTATTTTATGTATTCAGAGACAATTTGTCTCGTTGATCTATCTACAAATTGTAGTTTAAGTCTATTTTTTGATTTATACTTAAAAAAAAGTTTCCATTTTAGAAATATCTTTGATGCTCTAATCTGATGTAGAAAATGTTATTCTGATGACTGATGTTGCTGAATGAATTTTTTCTAAAGTACGTTGACCAGCTGATGTGGGTTAAGCCTAGACTGGCTCTGAAGGATGACGAAATTCCACATCGAAAGTTTCGAAGGTTGGCTTACGTCGGACAGAATTCCAAGTTTTTTTTCATCTCGATAAAGATTTTTCTTAATGTTGCTGGTATGTTAAAGCAACCCCCCTGTACTTAATCCTCCTTCAACTTCACTTTAAAATTGAGTTTTTTTTTCCCTTTCTGGATTAACAGAAAGATGGTTGTAAGCCCCGCTGTAATAACGCTGGACCTCTAGTTAACTAAATTGAGTACAAACGGTTTTCTGGAATAAAGCGTCTTACATTGAGCATAAGAAACAATTTTTAAAAGCTATTTAAGCTACTTAATATTATATGTAAGTGTCCAGTTTTTTCGCCGTGTACTCTTAAAAATTTTTTTTTTCCCTATTAGATTTTTAAAAACAATATACTTCTTGTTGGGCAGTCTAGTTAAATTTAAGTTTCCCCCCCCTCTTTTTTTTTTTTTTCTAAAACATTATGTAGTTGAATTTTAGCAGTCAGTCACTGCAGCTAACTTTTCTTTGCATAGTATTGCAATAACTTTAAAATTTTCACGGGTAAAAACCCGTTGAGGGATTTTTCCGCGAAATTTTTTTTTCAGGGGAGGGACTGTGAGGTTAGCGAAATGCTGCAATTAAATCTCGCACTTCACAAGTAACACATGAATACGGATGTTTTAGGATTCGTTTTAAGTAATTGAGTTAGTTCCGATCCTAAGCTAAAATCGTAATTGACATTATGCTAATATTTTTAGAAACTGAATTGTATAAAAGAACGAAGATTGCTTTTGAGAGAAGTTGGTCAGTTGGCGAGGAGTTAAAGTTAGTCGGAGTGAGAGTTGATGGAGCTAGCTGTTAGCGGCTTAGGATATAGTTAGATGTAAGTCAAGTAGATAGCAGTGTCAGGGAATCCTCCTGCTAATCGAAAGATTACTCGGCTTTAGAAGCTAATTTAAATAAAGGTAGTTGAGATCCTTTGCGAGTAATTAAGTAAAGGAAAGTAAAGTAAAGTATGGGGTTATTTATTAATATCAAAGTATTTAAGAGGGCTGCCCATTTTAAGTAGTAAAATACTAGATGCCAAAGTCCAGCGTCCCCTTCTTATTTATGCTCAATTAAAGCTCAATTGATTTTACAAATCTGACTCTGTCGTTTCTTCATAGTTTAAGTATTTCAATTACAGCTGGAAGTCAATCTAAAGTTAATTACGTAAGTTTACAGTTCCAAGTCAAGGTTAAATTAGCATGGAGAAGTTAAATTCTCTACAAAGTAAGCACTCGTTCTTACTTTATTCGCCTGATGAAGGGTCGTGTGTTTTTGACCCGAAACAATTGTTGCGAGTTTATTGCATTTCATGGTGTTTATTCAAAGTTTGTAAGTAATATTTTTTACAACGCCAGTTTTGTGGTGCTTTTTCATTAAATAACTAAAATTAACATTCTCAAACAAATAAACGCAATTTCATATATTTAAATTTAGCACTCATTCTATATTTCAAATCAACATTCTCAAAGAAATAAACATAATTAAATTCTATTATTTAAATTTCGGATCCATTCTATATTTTATCACCCAGTGGCAGAAAGTTTTGAAGCTGCGACAGGCTTTTAAAATTTCATAATCTGTCCGCAAAATTTGCGTGTAATCAGGGGTGAAAATGGCTTACACTCAAAAAGACTGAAAGCTGATGGGGACGGGAAGGGAGGGGGGTTAACATCAGTGGTGGTCTTGTGCAACAATACACGAATACAATTTTACTACAAAACGATATAGTATAAATAATTGTATTCATTCAATTCATCTCATTCAATTAAATATTTTATAGCAATGTTTGACACAACACAATATAAATAATTATAAATAATACAAGTATTAATTTTAGTTTTGATACAGAAATTTTTATAAGTGAATTGTTATCCGAAAGTTGCAGACAAATTTTTTTCTCAGTGCAGACAAAAACTGTCCGCAAGTCGTTTTTCTGTGTCCGTGACTATGTCGCCGTGTCGCGGTGTTTCTGCCACTGGGTTTTATCACAACATGCAAAAAAACTACACAAGAAACTCACTTGTTTGTGCGGATTCAACTTTGAAGCTGAGCCAAAATCAGCCAGCTTTATATGACCTGTTCTGTCAATAAGGATGTTATCGGGCTTAATGTCTCTGAAACAAATAGTTAATAAATGCAGATTTGTACTCAAAATGATAAAAAGTCACATTCAAGAAAATATTTTAAATATTATTCCATGCCTATAGTAATAAAATGCATTCAGCAAAAACTTGCACTCAAATTTAAATAGAACACATGTGTATCATGAATACTGTCACTCATTTTTTGTTTTAAAATTTAATGATACTTAGGCATATCATTGTAGTAAAAAATGTATGAAATAATTTATCAGTTCCAGAAATAATTATTAATATCAAATGTTAAAGATAAAGCAGATTTCAGCAGAATTTTTAGTAGATTACAAGTCATTCCATTATTTAAATGATATTTTTCATATTAATTAGTCTAGATTAGTGCTGGGCGATGTTGACTTTTCTTAAATCGATATATCGTTCATCTAAAATACTGATACAAGGATATATCGATTTAATGCTGTGTTACCAACTGTAGGGATTAGTCCCTACACGTAAGGACTAAAAAAAAAATTTTTTAATCGAAATTTGACTGAGATGGGGACTAAACTGAAGACCTTGTCTCAAGTGAAACACTCTAGCACTGTGCCACGCTTTCTTGTCCACTAATTAAGTTTAGTTGATTTTGATAAAAGGGATTAAATTTTCTAGGGTCTTATCAATTTATACACATATACAAAATTTTCACAATTTTACTAATATGTTTTATAACAATTTAAAATTTCATAATATGATACTTTATCAAAATATGCAATGATAGCTATGTGTAGATATCCAATACAGTTGAACTTCGAAAATCCAAAAATCTCTAAAATCCGGACATTTTTCCAATTTCAGTTTTATTTTTAAAACAAGACTTTTCTGCACCTGATTTCTACATTTCCTGTCGAATGCAGTTTAAAAATCCTTTTAACTGAATCCCAAATACATGAACACGGACAAAATCTGATTATTTTTATACTGACTGATTGTTAATAAAAAACTTTATCAAAACCCCAAAAAACTACTACGTCAGAAACGCCAAAGAATAATATTGGAAATGCATACAGCTGTTTCGGTAACCTAAAGCATACCGTCTTCAGTGCAAAAAAGATTCTGAATCAGGAGAAGTGCTGATTCAGAATCCTTTTTGCACTGAAGACGGTACACTTTAGGCTACCGAAACAGCTGTATGCATTTCCAATATTTTTCTTCGGCGTTTCTGGACGCAGTAGTTTTTTTCGGGTTTTAATATTCCAACGCCAAGTCTCCTGTTATTAAAAAACTTTATTCTTTACAAAAACAAGAGAGTTAAAAAATTGAATTTAAAAAAAAAAAAAAAAAAAGTTCCCAATTAGAGTGAAACAGTTTTCAATTACTGAAAAAATTAGTAAAAAAAAAAAAATCAACACAAAAAACACTGTCAGTTTCCATAGTTTTATTTGAGTATTTTTTTTTTTTTTAAATAAATAGTTTAAGGCATTATTTATTGTTCTATTGTCTATTATATTTTAATTTATTGTGTTTTATATTAATTCAGCATAAGTGTTTTTTTTTTTTTTTTTTTTTTTTTAAATACCTGTTTTATTTTAATTCACAATTTGATCGTTGTTTATTTTCATTACCATAAAAATTGAATTTTAATGTTATTATAAACTAGTATGTTGTGGCCACCACAAGACTTTCTTCTATATTTTCCTATACATATTCAATCAGTAGCAATAATAATAAAAAAAAAAAAATACGATTTTTTTTTCTAAGTTTTTTTTTTTGTTAAAAGTAAAAAAAATCGATAACTTTGTTTTAAATTATCACAGATTTATGGTTCAACCATTCGTTTTAAAGGTATTGACGAGATCTTTCGAATGATACCCATCTTCAAAATTTAAACTTCCCCCCCAGGGGGGGAACCGATGCCCCCCCATGCACAATTTTTTTTCCTAGTTAACTACTACTATTATCAATAATTCATATTAATTTTACAATCACAAGTTTAAAATAACTCTCATTATGCCCATTTATACGGAATTTTGTCCTATAAAATGCGATCACAGCGCCACCTGTTGAGCTATTGATCCCCAAATCTAATGGGCACCAGTTCATGTCAGGGTGCAACTAAATACCAAGTTTGGTTAAATTTCATTCATTGGTTCGTGAGATACAGCGTCCACAAAAAAATGATACAGACACACAGACAGACAGACAGACAGACATTTTTTAAAAACTATCAATTCGTGTTCAGGACATCCCAAAATGTGTAGATCCGTCAAAAAACGGAGGTCGAAAATTTTCGCGAATCCAATACTTTCTCTATATTACATATAGAAGAAAGTAAAAATGGCATAAAAAATTAGATTTTTTTTACCAATCTTTAAAATCTGGAAAATTCAAAAATCCAGAACCTCCGTTGTCCCGTTTGATTCCAGATTTTCGAGATTCAACTTTAATCACTTTTTTTATTCTAAAAAATAGGAATCAATTTTCATGAAAACAAGAAAATTATGATTACAATTATAAAACAAATGCATACCTATGAACATAACCCATATGGTGCAGACTGTGAATAGCTAAAACTAGCTCAGCTAAATAAAACTGGATCATGTCTTCAGGTAAGACATTATCATATTTTTCTAGTAAAGATAACATATCACCACCAGGGTGGAATTCCATAACTAAATATATATTTTGAGTATCTTGAAAGGCGTACTGGAGTTTGGTCAACCAAGGGCTATTGGAAATTGACATTATATCCCTTTCTTCTTTATAAAATGCTACCTAAAAATGTAAGATATTAGAAAAATGTTAATGTAAATAAAACAATTGCATTATTATACAATATCTAATTACTTAAAAATGCAATAATTACTCCAATTGTGAGGGATTTTTGAGAATTTTTATTAAAATGTTTATTGGTTTGAAGCGAAAATACTTTTTATATTCAATGTGGAAAAAAAAAATCTTTACCCTTTCTACTTTCTGAAACACTTCTTTTCAAAGTTGGAATTTCATCAAAAAAAAATTTATATGCAGTCTAATCAGGTATAGAATATTTCAGATGTATTATTTTGTGAAGATTACAGCTGCCATTTAAATTTTATAGATACGCCCAAAGAGAACCACTCTCCACTCAAATGAATTTCGGAAATCAAACACTTAAATTCGGAATTTCAGAAAACATAATTGTAATAATTAGGGATGAAACGGATATCCGGTAACTATCTGGTATCTGGCCTATCCGGCTGAGTTTTAAATATCCGACGGGGTACCGGATATCAGCAGTCCGGATACGGATATCCGGTAATTTCAAGCCGGATATCTGACGGATATCCGGAGGTGAAAATTCAAGCTTAAATTCCCCTCAGATAAAAATTTTGCGACTTTTTTTTTTTTTTTCTTTTTAAGAACAGTTGTAGCTTGTAAAGGTGAAAAAAAAAAAAAAAATCGCAAAGATCGAATTTGGCCACTTTAGCAAACAAATTTAGCAAAAAGTAGCTTCAGGTTTCAGAGATATAGAAAGCCTATTTTAATTTTGTGCAGAGTTAGCTAGGATTTTCCAGAGAGATCTATAACACTCCCCCTAATCTTTCCCATAACAATAAAAAGAGCTGTTCATTGTTGTTTCCGAACAAATAATATTCATCTTCTGCAGTGCATATAACTCTGTCTTCATGACTTTCGTTTAATAAGTTAAGAATGTTTAGTAATATTGTTAGTCTTGGAAGTAAAAGTTGTTAGACTGTTTCAAGAATGAGTCAAATAATGTGCATTTATTGACTAGAACCTGCCTGTTTATTTACAATTCACTTTTCCCTACACAAGAAAGTTGTTTTTGGGACTATGTATCTAGCAGACCCTCTAGCACCATTGTCTGTGCCATTACCTATTCAATTACATGTGTCATCTACCTATTCGATTTGGATTAAAAAAAAAAAAAAAAAAACACTCCAATTTATATAAATTTGCACTTTTAATGGAATATCTTGCTAAAACACCTGAATTTAGAATTTCCCATTGTGCTGCATATAGTCCCAAAAATTAAAATTATTTCAAATAGAAGTAATATTTAAATTTTCAGAAAGTCTGTATTTTCATTTTCAGATTGTTAAAGAATAAAAAGACTATATTTATATATATTAAAAAAAAAAAAAATAAGCTCCATTATTATAAGTTTAGGATTTTGTACATTAGAAAAACTGAGCTTACTTTTAATTAAAAAATCTTAATAATCTAAATTTTTTTTTTTTTAATCTGTAGAGAATATAAAAATATAAAATAAGTAAAAAGCATTTAAAGAAACAAAAATATAAATTTGTTTTGAATCATTACTTTCTTCTATATTCAATAGAAAGCATTTTATTCGTAAAAATTTTCAACTTCCCGTTTTTGGTGAATTTACACATTTTGAGTGAACCAGAATTTTGAATTTGACCTTTTTTAGAAAATGTCTGTCTGACAAAAGTTTTGTGTAGCAGCTCTAGTTCAAGAGTTAATGCACAGAATTTCATATAAATTTATACATAGTTGCGCATTAACAAAAAAAAAAAAAAAGTGCCCATCGAATTTTGGTGCAAATTACTCAATAGGTGGCGCTGCTATACTGTGATTTCTCCCATTCAAAGGAGGACTATATCTCTTCTACTGTGTATAATTTAAAAAAAAGACTAAATATGTCACAGGGCTATTAGGAAATATGTTTATTTAATTTCTGTGCATATCAGCCAATAGACGATGTTGTTATGCTTCAATTTTCCTGTGAATGGAGAAATTACCTTGGATATATTTGTGTATAATTACACAAAATTTGGTATGTGAGAGGGCCATTTTTATGAAACATCATGTTGATCGATAAGTGGCTATACTATGCTGCAATTTACCCTGTGAATAGGAAAGCTAAATCTCAACATCTATAAAATTTAACTGCACTTAACTTGATATGCAAGATAAATAATAAGAGAACGAAAGCTGGCTTAATTTGGGTGTATACTGACCAACAGATGTCGCAGTTGTTCCTCACCTTCTATGATTCTCCACTTGATCTCACAATCTTCTGATAAAAATTGCACTAAACTCCATATCTAAAATCTTTATTGTGCGAAGCTATTATTAAGTTTCTTCTATGCATGTTAAACAACATGTAGCTTTGTTATGTAGAGTGATATAAAAGAAAGTTTCGTAATGGCCATAACATATTAAGCCATTGAAGCTTTTAAATTTTTTGCTTCTTTCTTTTATGTTTTCTTATAAATGTCTCAAACGAAAGTATTGGATTCATAAAAATTTTCCACATTTGGTTTTCGCTGGATTTACACATTTTAAGAGGTACAAAACCTGGTTTGATCAATTTTTAAAAAACTTGTGTTTGTGTGTGTGTGTGACAAAAATTCCGTTCAACTGATGTCGGCCTTATTTAGGAGTATATCAGCCGACAAGTGGATAACCTATTATGATTTTTCACAAGCCTATATCTCAGCATATATTGATTAAAATTGCACCAAATTCCATATGTAAAATATTTATTGTGTGAAGCTATGGTTAAACTTTTGCACAATTTAAAGAGTAAGTGGCGTGTGATGGCCACAATATATACATTTTCTTATGAAAATAACCAACCCTTCAACTATGATTATATTAGTAAAATATTTTGTTTCTTTTTTGTTTTTAAATACATATCAAGCACACATTTTTTAGTATTGTAAAAAATGTGTAAATGATAAGTTTTTGTTTTATAATTCTGAGCAAAACCTATATTTTTGTGACAAATTGCAAGTGTAGGAATGAGTATGTTAGACTTAAGTTTTATTCTTCATCGCAATATTGTACAAATAAATAGAATGCTAAATAAGTATGCTTAAGTAAATTATATTTAAAATGTGTTTAAAAGAATAGTATATGAAATATGTTTATATTTTATTGTTTTAAAATAAAGAAAAAGAAAAGAAATATACAACACAACAAAAAACAAAACTAAGGCCGGATATCTGCATCCGGCAGGCAAAGGAGCTCCGGATATCCGATATCCGGCAAAATCACTATCCGTTTCATCCCTAGTAATAATAAGGTTTAGAACAGTTCACATGTATCATTTACAGTTGCCATTTACAATTTATGGGTATGCCCACTGAAACCAGATGCAATTTGAAAAATTTGAGATTTGAGAATTGCAGTGAAGAGGTAATAAAGGTTTTACATGAATTACTATAGCTAAAAAAATGTGGATTGAATTTTGCAGTGCTGATGGTCAAAGAAGGTTAAAAGTAATTTTTAAACTCATTTTTATTTCTTCCGATAAGGAAGTCTCGGGCCTCAATAAAAAAGTTCGTAATTACAGTAAAAAAAACGAACTCTTTTGGGGTAGAAATCTTACCATCAATAATTTACTGTGAACTTCTTTAAAAATGAGTAAATATTTTTAATTGGAATATTTATGTTTACAAAATATTATTTAGAAAAATTCTGCATAATTAATCTGTAATTTAGATGTTTTAATAAATAATTTCATTTTTTGTAATTAATCTCTGTTTCTTTAATACTTCTTTATACACTTGCGAGTTGGGCCTCAACGAACCTATATTGCGGTGACCTCCATACGAAAAAATAAGTTTAAATTATGAAATTAAATAATAATAAAGAAATAGATAGGCCCTACTCAGCATTATGTAACCTCTTAAAAAATAAATTAAAACAAAATTAAATAATATTTTAATTTCCTAAATAAAACTCACATTTTGCTGTGATAAAGTATCTTCTTTTCGCAGAGTTTTCATTGCATAAACATCTCCAGTGGCTTTTTCTCGCACAACTTGTACTTCTCCGAAATGACCACGACCAATAATTTTCTTGACTTCAAAATCTCTAAGATTAACTCTAAGAGACTTTAACTCTATCATTAATCCTTTAACTAAAAGAAAAAAAAACTACATTAAGGCAGAAAAAACATCTTATTAGTACATTTTAGAATTTTTTGATTTAAAATACTTTTGATTTGTAAATCAGTCTATTCATTAATCGGTTCATATCAGTTTATACATTCATGTACAGATTGAGAATATCTTAGAATCTATATGTACAACAACAGATAACATTAAACAGAATTCCCACTAAAGTATGATCCCCCCCCCCCATAATTTTTTTTTTTATATACTGAAAGAAATTTGCACACTCTTCTGGGACCAATTTATTAAAACTTTTGATCTGAAATCCGGTCATTCATAAAAATAAATAAATGATCTTGAAACAAAAAAAAAAAAACTTTCACCTTTTACAAAAATCAACAAATTCAAATAGACCCTTCACAAAACTGGATGATTTTAAAAGGTTTTCAAAAAATTTGAATCAGAAAATTACATATTTTGCTGATCAACTGCAAAACTACATTATATATTTTTTTTATAATGAGAGAACAGAAAACTGGAATAAGATAAATTATCTTATACTGAAGGTATAAAAAAAAATGTTTCAACAATTTGCAGTGCAATATAGTAGGCAGATTTTTTTTTT
Organism: Salticus scenicus; assembly: GCA_963930645.1. NCBI lineage: Eukaryota > Metazoa > Arthropoda > Arachnida > Araneae > Salticidae > Salticus > Salticus scenicus. The sequence goes on from CAWVNO010000050.1 coordinate 206,195, forward strand.
TTGTGTGTGTGTGTCTGAAAACGGGTCATTTATAGAAATTAACAATCTTGAAATGAAAAACCTTTTATCTACAAAAATCAGAAAATTTAAACAAATCCTTCACAAAATTGGTTGATTTTAAAACGTTTCAAAAAGTTTGAATAAGAAAATTACACACTTTGCCGTTTAGCTGCAAAACTACATATTTCTACGATGAAAAAACAGAAAACTGGAATTAGGTAAATTATCATATACTACTGAAGGTATAAAATGAAAAACCTTTCACAAAAAAAAAAAAGAAAATTATGTATTTTGCTGATCAGTTGCAAAAATTCATTATATTTCTACAATGAAATGCCAGAAAAACAAGAATTTTCTATCTTTCGGTAAACAATCTTGTATTGATGGTATAATTAAAAAAAAAAAAAAAGTAAGTTTGGTCAATTTACAGTAAAATAGCTGCCTATTTCAGTGAATGGCAATGAAAAAAAGAAAAACATATTTAAGCAATTAAATGTGATTAAACACAAATTATACCAATGAGCTGTAAAATTAAACATCATTAGCAATTTATTTATATTAATCCAGAATTTTTTTTTTAACATTTTTCTGCACTCACATTCTTTTTAGAAATCTCACTTTGTTTTTGAGTAAAAATGAGACATTCTCACCCAGTACTTTACCTCCGATAAGAATTCTGATTAAATAATACAAACTTAATATTTTCATATTAAGTAGCCTTAATACTGATATAATCATCTGTCTGATTAATTTTGATGAAACTTTAATAAAATTTGCATATAAAAACCTGGCAAGGAAACCGGTACAGTATATGAACACATTCATTCAGAGTACAACGATTTAAATCAGCTTGATTATAATCCTGATTAAAATCACTTTGATTATTTTTTTTTTAAATCATTGATTTAAATCAAAAATAAAATTTTATAAATTTTGGAGGAATATGTAGTTTTACATGTCTTAGAACAAAAGAAAACTTGAACTTACTTGTTATTTACATCAAATAGCCCCCCTTCATATTTTTTTTAATTTAGTTTATTTATATTTGTTGCTTCTTATATTTATTCACATTTAAGTTAAAAAAAAATTTCATGCTTAATGTCTTAACATTCACTTTTAGTCAGATAATTTAAATTAAAAAAAAAAATCTTATTTAAATCAAAAACATCTGATTTTAATAAAAAAAATCTGATTTTTATTATTATTATTTTTTTTAATTTTGATTTTTTTCACACTCTGCATTCATTATATATTTTTTAAGTATTAAGGGCAGAGTATCGTGTCTCCCATAAATCATAAAACTTGCACATTTATTATTTGCATTATAAAGTCTTGCATATTAAGTGGAAATTCCACACCAAGAGAAACATGTTCTTTATTCTGCAAATGGGTCGTTCATTGTAAAAGTGAATTATCGCCTTGGAAATTGATTTTGAAATAAGGAGCTTTCTTCAAATTTATGTGTAGGAAAATAAGTCAAGATTCAGTAAGTATTAATGATTTTTGTGTTTAATACAAATCATAATTAGAAGATTTTATAAATTACATTAAAAATAATTTGAAGTAACTTAAAATCCAAGGTTCTTAAAAAAAAAAAAAAAAAAAAAAAATTTTTTTTTTAAACCAGGTTTTTATTAGTATGTTTCCCAGTCACATTATACATATTTGCAAATAAAATTGCCACTTTAGAAAGTAATTAATATTCCAATATTATTTATTACTTCATCTAAAAATAATTTTAATTATTAATAATAAACAGGGATGAGATTTTTTAGCTTTTTTTTTTGTAGGTTGTGATTTTCTTTCTGTAACAATGTACAGTTGGTAACAAAAGTGTCCGAACACTAGCAAAAATTCCTATGTAAAAAAAAGTATGCTTCATATGGTTTTGTCATATAAATCCTTGTAGAATCCGGTTTATTTAACAAAACCGTATGAAGTGTACTTTTTTTAAATAAGAATTTTTGCTAGTGTTTGGGCACTTTTGTTACCGACTGTATACAAGAAACAAAGTTTGTACTTTCAGATATGAAATTATCTTATATCTCATCTAATTAAAAAAGTTTTCACATAGCCATGTTAATAAAAAATTTATTTATTTTTATGTTTAAAAATAAAACAATCAAATTATTCATTTCTGTAACACAGGCTTTTGCCACCTGAATTCTTATATTTTGCTTTAATGTTTATCTTTTTCATAAAGTTTATTTATTTTACACTTTTGTTGATCTCATCCTTGAATTAAAGAACTGTTATATAAAAGTGCATTAAATTTTATTATAGCTAAAATTTTTTACATTCAGAACTTCTAAAAATATTCCGTAATTGTAGTATAGCGTTTTCATTAAAATGATGTAAATGGTAATAACAGATTACTGTGAGTTGCCATTTTTTTTTTTTTTTTTTAATAGTGAATGTTAATGTTAAACCTAACATGCCTTCCCTAAAATTTAATGATGACAAATTAACTTAATAACAATAAAATTCTTAATTTAATGAATTGGGGAAAAATTAAAAAAATCCAATACAATAAAAAAGAGTTATAGGAAGAGATTTAAGAAAAAATTATACTTTTGGATTATGTAATGGAATAATGCAATCCATTTAAAAGTTACATATTGAATACAATTTACATTTAATATTTTAAATAAAATTAGAAGTTTTATAGCTTTTATTGAAACTAAATTTTCTATTTTAAGAAAACACTCTTCATCGGATGTAGAATCGTTTGTGATTAGAATTATTTCAATATTTTTCAATACTTGGATATTAAAAATTATTTTCTTAATTCTCGTGCTGTTACATTTTAATAAAATAATTCTTAAAATGTCCTTGAATGGAGATCTTTTTGCATAAAATTTTAAAATCAAAGTGGTTTTTTTTTTTTTTTTTTTTTTAACTGCCTGGACAAATTTTAATGCAGCTTCTTTTTTATTTGATAATTCAAAATCATTATATCTTGCTTTTGAATTTAGTATACAGATAAGAAAGGGGGCTGCTATTAATTACCATATTATAACAAATACCACATACATAAATTTTTTTAAAGACTACTTTGTTCAGTTTTGCATAAAACAAAGATGAGAGCAAATTTTTTAATTAATTATACAATTTTCACTTTATATCTTGTACAAAATAAATGTACTTTCCATTAATATTTATTTTATTTTACTTACTAAAAAATATGGAGTTACACCACTTTTATAATGTAAGTACTTTCACACTGCATTTAGCCTTAGACCCATTCAGTTAAAAATTTTTTAAGATAATTAATAAAGACATTTTTCTTCTAAAATTTCCAGATTTTTTTTTCTTCCCATATATAATAACTTTTAATAAAACAATCATACATAAGACACATAACTTTCTCTGAAGCAAAATTACAATTGAAATAAACTGTATTAAAAATAAAAGTCATTTATATAAAAATAAATTTATAAATTTCAATTAAAAAAGGGGCAATAGAATAAAAATTTTGAATTTTTTGGAAAAGAAAAAACCAGTTGGTTTAAACCATGCCAACCCCGATTTTTTATAATGAATATTTAGAAGTTTTAGTTTTCTGAGAAAAACATGTAATGTCATTCATGGGATTTTAATGCAATTATTGAAATTTTTTCTTATTTATAATAAAAGATGTAACAAAATGTGATACAATTAAGTAAAAATATCTATATTTAAAAAATATGGAGTTACACCACTTTTATAATGTAAGTACTTTCACATTGCTGAGGGCCCTCTTGTTTACGAGGAGATAGGGCAAACATTTTATTTACTTATTTTTTTATTATTATTATAATTGAGCGAAACAAGAATCTCATTAAAAAGATACTATTGTAAAAACCAGCCCAGCAAATATTCAATTATGCTTTTTAAGCAGCTGGAAAAACTAATATCTGTATTCTCTGTAATTATTAATTGTTGAGCATCCATGCCTCACTTAATGAAAATGTGATATTAACTTTACACATACATACCTGTCTAACAAATGCACCTCATTTGTTTGCTAAATTTGTCTCTAAGTAGCATTAAAAATTCATATATATATATACAGTGTTAGAAATAAAAATTTTGAAACTAGGCGTCAAAATAACGCCTGGATTAAATTTTTGGGGCGTCCAAATTAAAAATCTAGGTGCCATCTATAATTAAATATGTATATTTAAATAATAATAATAAAGCATCAACTTGTAAATAATATATGCAAGATTATATAAAAAATATTTATGTAATGAATATGAATGTAATTACATTGACAATATTAAACGTACATATAAATCACAAATTCATTCTTCGCCCAGAAGATACATCATTCCACAATTTAATAGCATTTTCTGGGCAGAAATCTTCCAATTTAGGGCTGTTTAATATAATTAACAAATCGTCAACTACTTTCATAGAGAAATGTTTTCTTAAATCAGTTTTTATTATTAGGTTTTTATTGGGTTAGGTGAAATAGACTTGTTTACTGTCTGATGGGATTGGGAAAATTATTAGATATGATGAGGAAAAAATCCAGGCGTCAAATATGGCATTTATGATTGGAATTCTAGGCGTCAAAATGAAAAAACTGATTGCAAAATACGATTAACGACCGTTTATTTCTAACCCTGTAGTATATATATATATATATATTTTTTTAAGGCAAGGTTAGCACTTATGTAAAAGTTTTAATTGATAACAAAATTGTTAATAAACAAAAAAGTTACTAATTACATACCATGCCACAAAAATACTTTTAATTGCAGATTTCTAAAAGATGCAAAAAATAAAAACTTTTGTTATAAAATTATACCAGTATTTTTTTTGAGAAAAATTCACAGTAAACATACTGGAAAATGAATAACAATATAGACCAACATTAAATTTTAAAAGAAACCAATATAAAGTTTTTGTTAAATGAGATAAAACTGTAAAACTAGAAAAATTCTGCCATTTCATTACATTTTATTTATATAAATTAACATTATAAAATACAAGTTAAAATAATTTTGTATCTTACACTTATCAACAAAGGCTGCAATATGTTTATCCTTCCTCATGTAATCAACATTACATTCTTCGTATAAGGCAAAAAGAACATCCAGTAGGCCATCTCGATGAGCAAGATATTTATTAGGCAAATTAATTCCTGATTTGCCGAGAATAATTTGATTTAATTTCACAAAACGGCTGGCAATTGTTTCTTGACCAGACATCTTGAACTGCAAAAGATTTTATATATAGTATTTATTTTTTCCACATAAACCACTACAATATTTATAAAGTATTTAACTAAAATTTTAAAGAATATATCTGTACTGATAAGTATAAAGGATTTAAGTCCATATTCTTGGTTTTTCAGGAGACGAAAAATAAAGTTAAACTAACTAAAAACTAATGAGCAGAATCGATTAGGAAAAAGGGATTATGTTGGTTTATACGCTTTATACCATTCAGTGATTGTCAATTTTCATTTAATAAAGGAAAAAAATTGAATTAAATATTTTATACCAAAGAGTAATGCTAAATTTCCGACTTGAGTCTTTTTTTTACAAATAGATTTTCTCAAAGACTAAATGACAGGGATTTAAATCCTTTATACCAGTCGATAGAGAATTTTTTTCTGAGTCTGACTATGTACTTAACTCAAAATTGACATTTTTGGACTTAAATCCTTTATACTTATCAGTACAGATATTAAACAGCGTATTATACAACTTTTTTATGTACACACGAGAGCACTTGTGCAGTTGATTTCAGTAAGTAGAGCCTCTCAGTCACAATCAAAGCTTTCCAGAATAAGCATATTCACCACAATGGAGCAATGGGTAGCGTACTACGTCATGGTTACGTCACTGGCCGATGACAAAGCCATCTGGTGCCGGCAGTAGTCAGTACCTGAACTACTCAAACTGAAACTGCATATGCTCGAATATAATTTGTTTACTTGCACGATGCTCCATATTTAAAATTAAAATAGAATTGTGTTTGAATGAATTTGTATCCAAATGGAAAAATTCATGTAATTTTAAAATATTCATATTTCACATATTTTCCTGTATTTTAAGTTAAGTAATACATTTTACAATTAATTTTTAAAATGTTATTTCTGAATACTTCTTACAATTCATATAATTATTGAAATCTTAATCTCTTCAATTTTTCATTCATTACAAATCAAGGAGAAAATCTATGGAATTTTGAATTTGGTTGCTTTGATTTGCTATGAGGTTAGAACAAGTTAGTGTATATTATTCATGTTATTTTATTATTCCTAAATGTTATTTTAGTTATAGATTTGGTTATAAAGCGATCACAAATATATTTTGTTTAGATGATAAAATTTTTGTGAATGGTTTTGTCTGCATCAGATTGATTTTATAGAACACGACATAATGCTTTTTTAACACGCTTTTATTAGCTTCACCTGTATGTATGTTTGTTTGTATGTTTGTAACTGCTCTGGGAAGAAATAAAAATCTATATTGTAAAAAAAAAGAATTTCCCTACGTGAAAGTTGTAGCCGTGAGGTAAAGCACCGCGCTACGAACCTAATGGTCTAGCGTTCGATCCCCGTCAGGGGAGATTTTTTAAAAATGGTTTTTGTTCAATTCTAAGTTATTTTAATTAAAGATTTAAATGTATGTAAATATTATGGTGTGTCGCTCACACGATTTTCTCTTACCCTGAATTTTAATACTAAGATAGATATTTTGTGATTTTTAGCTCACATTTCTATAAAAGCGTGTTCTTTAATTTTTTAAAACTATAATATTATTTAATAAAAGAAATAATGATAAAGTCATCTTTTATAAGCGATTCCTTTTTCAATTTTTTTTAAAACCAAAATTTTAGTTTTGAAAATTGCATACATTAACATTTTCTTCTTAAATTACTATGTAATACATGAATTTTTTCATATTTACAATACAATTTACAACATTACAAGACTGATTTTTAAAATTATATTTTACACTCATTAATTTTTGCTCGAAGTGAACAGTGTAGATGTGAGTGATTATTTACTTGAAAATCTTGAAATTATTAGCGTACATTTGACTTTAAGTACAAGATATGTTAGATGTTAGCTAATAATTTGATGTGATTGTTTACTTGAGATTATTAGTTAACATCTAACATATTTTGTACTTAAAATCAATTGTACACTAATAATTTTAAACAAATAATCATATCTATAATGCTCATTTAGGGCTAGAATCAATTCTTGTTTTCGTTAAAAACATGAGATAACATTTTTAAAGAGAGCACAATAGTAAAGGGCAAAATTAACGGTCGCCACCGGCCACATGGCGACTAAATAAAAAAAGATGGCGATTAAAAATTATGCATCGATCGCCACTAAAGTCGCTACTTTTTGTGATCATTAAAAGATTCTAAAAATCGAGCGACGATAGGTAATCGAAGCCTTGTGATTTTCAATCTTTTTCCATCCATGGCATAAATGTCAATGTTCATTTTAAACTTGCTTTATTATATTCTACAACCTATAAAGAAGTAGAATTGTTTAATATATCTCACTCATATAATTTTTGGACCCCCCCCTTCCCTCCCCCTAACGATCTGTGATCACACAGCTTATAGAAAGCTTTATAATCTCTAATCATTCTCCATTTGCTGCAAAAATATAAATATCTATTTTAAACTTACTTTATTAGATTCTAGAATCTGTAAAGAAGTAGAATTGTTTAATATCTCTTACTCATAATTCTTGTAATTCCCCCCCCCTCCCCCCTCCAACGATTGGCAATTACATGCTCCACTGAAAACTTGTGATTTACAATCTCTCTCCCTCCATAACATAAATGTAAATATTCATTTTAAACTTTCTTGATTAGATTCTAGAACCTATAAAGAAGTATATAGATGTATCCCCCCCCCCTTCCACACACACACACACACATGTGCGGTCCATTTCAACTAGCAGTTAATGATCAAATGTCCTGCAAAGCACAATCTTTTTCCATTATTATCTCCATAGTATTTAATGTATATTTAACCATTTAAGATATTTGACAAATGTGTGTATCAAAATTTGATTTGGCTTAAATGTGTATTTTTCAAAAAAAATTGTATTTGCTTTCTTTTGAGTAGAAATCTTCTTTTTCCTTCCCATTTTAAAGCAGAAATCTCCCTATTTTTAAAGCTACAAATTTGGCAGCTAAGTAAATTATTTTTAATGAAGCAGCTAAGTTTCCATATCTATACATTTTAAGAGGAAATATTTTAACTCTATTGAAATAAAATCATTTTAAAAAGTGTGTCTTTAAAAATAAGAAAAAATAATAAAACTGCTAGATGTATTTACGCATGACCATGTAAAAGTTGTGATGATGATGAATCAGCTGATTCATTTACTAGAAAATATCAATGTGAACTGTGAATGATAACAGCTTATTTCACTTAAATAAATTGAAAAAAAAAAGTACTACTGAATTATCTGAAAGATAAAAACTTTTGCTGTTATTATTACAGCCCTAAGCAGATTTTAATTTAGGATGTGCAATTTAGGATTTTTAAAAAGAGCGTAATTACAAATTACAATTTCAGTGTCCCTGTGTTAATTTTATTATTATATGCATTTCTTATTTTCTTTTTTTTCTTGTGGTAATTATACCGCAAAATGGTGACAATGCTTTTTGCAGTCTGAAAGAATTAGTCTTATGTGAAAAGTGGCCACTAACTTAAAAAAGTGGCTACTAATGAAACTGACAGCACCGGCCACTAATGAATTTTCCCAGTTTTGCCTTTTACACAATAGGGGCAGATTTTTTGCAGCTTTTATTTTAGGTACCGCAGCCACTGTACAACAAGAAGCTCTAATGTCGAATTTACTTTGCGAAATTTTTTAATATTGTGTGAACAAGCTTACTCTGAAAAACTTTGGTCACAATACAGCTAATTGGGGTATGAAAGACCATTAACAAAATTAATGTCTATTTTCATATATCCTTTTTTTAATTGATAAAGAAGAAAATTGCCATTCTATTTGTGGCTCACAAACCAAACGTTTTTCTTATTATATATGTTAAATTTAATAAAGCATATGCAGATAAAGACAATATGCAAGACATTAACTGGTACTTATGTATTAAACGCAAGCCAGAAATTTATCACTGGCATGGGATAAATGTATATTTTATGCCTATTTTATTATTTATATTTATATGTACGAATATTACAGAAGTGATCTTATTAAATACATTGTATTTTCTTATATTTTTATATTTATGCATATAAATATCTCGCCAATGGCATGTGGTTAATATGTAAGTACCAGTGGTGATGCGCAAGTGTCGTTTCGGTCATCTCCATATGTGTGGTTAGAAACAGTCCGTTATCATGGAAAGTTCATTCATCTGATTTAGTGCTGCACCGAGTAGCACTTTGGCCGAGTAGCCGAGTACTCGGCCGAGTAGTTCTAAGAAAGAATAATTGACATGAAGAATTTTGCACATCTTGAAATTTAAAAACAGCTTTTTGAACACGAAATTAAGTTAAATGGCAAACAGCATGTTTTCATGAAATGTTTCAGAATTTTTGTAGTGTATTGTGTATATACACAATTAGGTTCATTGTTATATTTGATACTTCCAGCTTAGTGGATTATTAAAACTATAATAACTGATAACTTCATTCTTTATTATAATATAGTCTTTCTCAGATGCAAATCATTCTCAGATAATTCTTAGAGAATATAAAAGTTCCTATACACTCAGGCTTAATTTAAGATGCATAAAGTTCACATATGAAATGAGAACATTAAAATAAATATTTTATCATTTCAAACATGATAGATTTCATTAATCTTCAAATTCTAGAAGAGTAAAAAAGATAGGTGGTTTTGGGCCATAATTTGAAAAACAACATTTTTGATTATTAAAATATATTTTTAATAACATTTTAGTGTATTTATTTTTTTCATAATTATTATTTTTTAAACTAAAAACCAATCTTTTCTTACAGTTTTAAAAGTGTCTTACTTTTATTTGAACAAATATGTAACTGAAGTTTTATTTACTATATTAGTATTATATAAGGGTTCTTTTTTCTAAAATATTTTATTTTTGTCTGTTTTATAGATACAATAAGTTTTTATAAAAAAAAAAAAAAAAATATATATATATATATATATTACATGCATACAAGTTGATTATACTCAAATTCTTGTAACTAAAATGGATAAGCTCATATCATGAATCGTCTCTATACAGAGTTTGGTGGCAATCTGCTTGCTCGTTTTAACTGCAGAAAGCTGTTTGCAGCAAAAGTTTAATGACTATGTTTATATTTTCATATTTTTTAGTTTAGTTTTAATAAACAACTCTTATGAATACATTTCTTTCAATAATACAAAAAAATAATGAAATTCTTACAACTACTCGGTATTGGCCGAATGAATACTTAGTCCATATTTCGCTGAGTACCGAGTATATAACGAGTACTCGGTACAGCTCTAATCTGATTGACTGTTGGAATGCTGTCATTCCTGCGTTGCTCTATAAAAAAGAAGAATCAACCAATAAGATAAATACATATTCTATTACAATGCAGCACTGTTTCCAGCCACTCGCATAGCGATGACCAAAAACATCATTCACGTGACACCACTGGTAAGTACCCATTAACCTTGGTAACAGGTTGTCATACTCCAATCAGCTCAATTGAATTGAAATTGAGTGGCTATTCTTACCACAAAAATAAGCTATAAAAGCACCCTCCCCTCCCTCCTATATAATTGCACCAAAGTTTTAGTATGGGACCCCACTTGATGACTTTAAACATTTTTTGACATTTTGGTAATGAATTGAAATGTTTTTCACAATTGCATTTTAAAGACTTTGGCGAGAAATGTCTGAGTTACTTCAGTACCAAATTTTAAATTTTGCCAATAGAGTCCCACACTAGAGCTGTGCCAGGATCACTGCTTCACAACAATCTTTGTTAACCTAAATTCCTAGAAATGTACCAAATTTTGTGAAAGGGTCACAACTTTTACTCAAATCAACCACTACATGGCAAAATACGTTCTTAATTCTGTCATTAATATAATTATTTTGGACAAGACATTGTTTGATCACCCAGGTTAATTGAAGTCAACTATAAATGTCATTCATTAATATTCTAATTTTTTATTTAAAACTTTTTCTTTTGACTAAAATGATTCAATTTTATATATATATGTGTGTATTTTCAAAGGGCTTTACAAATAAATAATAATAATAATAATAATAATGACATGTATATTCTCTTATGATATTTCAAATAAAACAACTGTGTGAAAGCTAAAATTACAATTAAGCGATAAAAATCTAAGTATAAATCTAACAATATCTATAGAATATTTCAGATATTTTTCCAAAATTATTATCTTCAAATAAAATTTTAAAAATTTCCTACTAGAAAATTAGTCTATTATCTGCATGCAGTTTTTTCTTTTTTGTTAATAAATACTTTTAAGTTCAACTTATGAGACCATGCATATATGGGAACGACCTGCATATATGGGAATACTTTGTGTTGAAATTTGAAATTAATTGAAACATTAGGAAATAAAATGTATTGCAATTTTGAACAATAAATTTATATAGTATTGTATTAAAACACTTAACACAATAAACTGCTTAAAATAACAATTTTTGACAAAAAAAAAAAAAAAAAAAAAAAAAATCCGGTTGACAGTTATACAAATAGTTTTTTAAAACTAACGTAAGTAAAACAAAACGATTTCTAAATACAATTACCAGAAAAGTATTATGACATAAAGACTATTTTTCAAATTCCTTATTGATCAACAGTACACACCATACGGATGATTTTTAAAGTTTAAAACTAAAATGAAAAGCAAATTAACCGCCTAACTTCAGCAATTTAACGAACCCATTTTATAGTAGTTTATTTTACAGTTAAACTTCAGAAAAAATGTAAACAGAAACAGATGACGAAATTCTTTTGCAAATTGCGATTTTTCAGCAATTCATCTTTTATGCTACGAAAATGCCAAATTATACACAACCGCAATGATGGCGCCACTGGCTGTCAGTGGGGACAAGGAAAATATTTTCTTAAGTTACTCTCTACGTCTGCATGTGTTAGATTGAGATATTTTTGCTGTAATATTCATGGATATAGTAATATATATACTATCATCCCCATGTTCTCGAGCAAAAAATTTTGATGCCGAAAAAAGTTCTAAAATCAGCCATTAGAGAGTATTGAAAAAAAAGAATAAAAAGAAAAATGAATTTGAAACTGTATCTGGAGTTTTTCATTCACCTTTAGTAAACAAATTATTCATATATTTTACTTACTAAATTATCCGTGTGTATTCCTGCGATTTACTCGGGGGAAAGACGGCCATTAGAGTGACTTTTCCCGAGAAAAAAAGGAATCACTTTTTCCCTCTCGCTAATACATCTATGTCTTATTACTACACTCCTTTTCATAATTATAAGGACACCCGTTTTTCTAAACACTGATATTAACTAAACATTGAACACCATTGTTTAAACCACGGAGTTGTAAAGACAGGAGAAGAAGGTAACGCTAAAATTTTGTGATGTTGTTTTCTAATGTTTACAGATGGCGCCAGCGTACAATACTTCTTTCTCTCCAGCTTCCGCAATGTTATTCAATGGGGAAATGTCTCGTTTTAATTTTTTTTTTTTTTTAAATAATATCAAGCTGAAAAAATTTCGATTGAAAGCAAATTTCATTAAATACAGTATTCTAAGCAACATGTTTAAGAGCCATTTTATACTAATTTACTTTGAAAGAGAACTTTTAAAAAATGACGATCCTTGTGAACCGAAGCTTGCTAAAACAGACTATTGGGATTTCCTCCCAATAGTCTGTTTTAGCTAACTTCGGATGGATATCGTTTGTATTGTGTCGTTTGAAAATGTAGATTATTATGGATATCTTATGGCAGTCTTATAATTTTTCATTAACTCGGACATTATTTCTCTCCTAGGGCTTTTTTTTTTTTTTTTTTTTTCTTATCACTACCATAGCCTGTTTTACAACTAGGAACAAAGCATTTATTTGAAACATCTGAATTATGCAGTTTTAAGCAATTACAAACAAATTAAATTGCTTAAAATTAAAAATTTTAAATGTACTCCGGCAAAATTCTATTGAAAACAACAGTATATCCGCGCCGAGATAGGGAGTAATGACAATTGGCGCCCTCAATATTTACCAAAAATTTGCATCACAGTTTCGTAGATTTCTCCCATTGGACCTTCAACTCCTATTAATACTACTCCGTGATTTAAACAAATATATTTTTAATTAATTTGAATTTCATTAATAGACTATATTTAAAATGCTTTATCGTTTTTCTATCTTAAAAAACTTTAAATATGGTAAAAAGATGATTTTTCAGATATTCACAATTATAAGGACAGCTCGAATTTTAGTAATTTTTTTTCAGTTATTCTTTAAATTAATATTTTATGGGGTCTCTTTTTAGGGTTAAACAGTCCGACATTCTCTCTGGTACATATATGTACATTTGTTTTTAATATTCAGTTTCAATACCATTTCGTATAGCATATATGATATTCTTAATGCATTTAAACTATTTAAAATTGCGTTCCACTTGCATGCACATTTCTAATATCATAAGTTAAGGTTTTTTCAACTTTTAGGCCATGGGAAAAGCAATAATACAGAAGTTTCTTCTTCAAACTATTTCCTATTGCTCTAAAAGTAGAGCATAAATGTAAGTCTTGCTGAAAAAAATATTATTCAGTGGCGCACCCAGAATTTCCATCTGGAGGGGGCTGAAGAATAATTGGGCCCTGTAGTATAGTAATAGGTTTATGGCATGGGCATATATGCGCACATACAGTCAGCAGCAAAAGTATCCGAGCACTAGCGATAATCCCTGTCTAAAAAAAGTACACTCAATTACTGCTTTGTTAAATAAATCCTTATCGTGTCATATTCTCAGTCTAAAAACATGATTCGACAAAGATTTATTTAACAAAACAGTATTAAGTGTACTTTTTTGATATCGGAATTATTGGCTAGTGCTCGGATACTTTTGCTGCCGACTGTACATATAGTAAAGAATTCGCTTTAAATATTTCTTTTGAAATAAGTAAACGAATGAATGAAACTGAATTTAAGTTGAATAGAGCAATTGAGGAATTTATATCAGTATATAAGCATGCTAAGTTACAATAGTTCGGTTAGTTGGGGTTGACATTAAGCTTGCAAACATAAAGTTGTAGGTTCATCTATGATTAAAAAATGTGTACAATATGACAAGATGGTGAACATAAAATCCGCCCGAAATGACCCTCCCCCCTCCCTATATTTTCATTGAAAATAAAATTTGATCAAATTTAATACTCTTTTGCAATGCTTTATATACATATGCAGTAACACGTAAGTAATTAAGAAATTATAATAATTATAGCCAAATACAAAATGCAATTGTGATATGCAGGAATTATAACAAAATTTCAGTGAAAATTTTTACAAGGCTGTTTTTATTTAATTATCTGAAGTATGGGGGCAATGCTTCTTTTGGGTTCAGTTAACAGAAACAAGTTGGACATAGTGTTTGTGGGTGTAGTTGACACAGTAAGCAGGGCGCAGAACCTCTTAATATCCTAAAACATTAATTCTGATATGTAATGTATTACTTAGAATTTTATTTTGTACACTCAGCAAATATTTCAAGAGTTACCTTTCTGAGTAATATCATTACAAGCTATTGTATTCCAGTATAATATATAGAATTGGAATTTTTATATCAGGAAAAAATTGCATTATCTAAAAACGGGCTTAGATTTTAACTATATCAAAGGCAAAAATGAAAACTGTGTATGGACCCTACTGTATGTTCTACGTACCGTAATAAAAAAATTAAATGATCGCACCCTCTCAAGCATCTGTAAAATAACTTATTGTTATCGGGGTATTTTTCTATTTTGAACAGTAAACTACGCCTTTTGGCATTTCTCTAAATTGTTATGTTTTTAGAGAAATAATTTTACGTATTTGTGATTAAATCAATTAAATTTTATCTTCAGTAATTGATTCGAAATTTCGCTAGCATGTATATGTGCTAGTGGCATTTACAGGGTTTAACACAGATATACAAATTCTATTTTCAATGTAAAATATTGTTTTAGAGGAACGACTAAGAGCAGGGCTAATTTTTATTTTATATTAAAGAGAATTTTCAGTTGCTGATGCAAATGTGTTAATTTTGCCCAGGGACAAAACAAACTTTCGTAAAGATGCTATAAATACTCAAAAATTAAAATACAAAATTGTATGAGCCTGGTATCCCATTTTTCTGACAAATACATCCCTGCTTACTCCCACATCAGATAGCTTCTTCTGCCTGACTGTTTCGATACTCCCTCGATTTCATGATAACAGTATATTATTTAGGACCTTAACCTGCAATGGAATGTTTTCACCTAAAAAATAAAGAACTAGTTCATTGTTTTTGTGTTTGACAGTAAGGATTTCAAAAAATCCTAATACTATTTAATGTATAATTTATGAACTTTTTTTTGCTTCCATGCTTACAATATCTGTGTTTGAATAATATTTTTTTCATGCATGTCTAAAATATTTTACCATGTCAGTTAGTTCTGGAGGGGGCTTCAGCCCCCTAAGCCCCCTCCGTGGGTGCGCCACTATTTACCCCTCAAAATGTAACAAAAATCTGATAATTCCACGTTTAAAATTTGCGGGTATTCTCTTGATGTTCATAATAATAGAAAAAATTACTAAATTCATTCTGTCTTCAGTAGAAGCAGCTCCCCAGAGTACCATAGATCCACCTTTAAAATGCCCGATTCATATCTGCCTTTAAAAAATCTGCTCTGTCTTGCACTATCTTCAGATCGTGCCAGTAACTGTTAAAACCATTTGGTTAATCAAGAATGAAATGTTTTGCATCCGAAAATGCAACATTTTACCATTTAATATTGTCTTTATTCAACTTTAACACAGACGTTCTTTCCCCCATTAAATGCTGATTGATTATTACAGGTTTTTATTCATTTTAACATATTATTAATTATTTTAAACAAGCATAAATGTGGACCCCAACCTTTCGTTAAAAATTATGAGCAAATTCAGCAGCAGTCATTATGAGTAGAACAGTAAGAGGAATTATGAGTCTTCGATCTCTGTAAAACAACTCTGATTTTGCATCAGATCTCTCTCCTATCGAACCAGCAGTTCAACGTTTGATTACATTTCCTTCAGAAATTTTAGATCTTCGAATTTCATTAGAAATTCGGCGGATTGAAATTATCCTTCCACTTAAAAAACACATTTATCATACTTCACTACTTGAACGTTCTTTTTTTCGAGTAATTGTCAGTAGTGTCCGTCCAAGAAATTTGAAGGCTTATATATGAATTAATCTAGCCCAGTAGTTAACAAATTCGCATGACAACTGTAATTTATCCGCTAGTAATTTAAATAAAACGAAAAAATCTGGATTGTCCCTATAATTATGAACATCTAAAAACGTGGAGAAAAACACATTTTGCATTATTTTTTATTAATTTTGTTTCATATTAAAAAAATTATAGCAGTTTTGGTTTTTAGAATACTAGATATATTAAGTGCGCTTAGTATAATCTTGTTCACAATTATTTTTACATTAGTTATTTCAAAATATAAAGTGTCCTTATAAATATGAGAAGGAGTGTATATCTATGGTAATATTCATAAAATTTTAATTTTAAATTTCAAAACTAGAAAAAAAAATGGCAAACTTCCACTTTTGAATGTATATGTGTACATTTCATTTCAAAGGGTGACATTTATGACAAATATTCTATCATAACTTGAAGTCAAATTTGTTTTTAAATGTCTAAATAAAATGTCTGATGTAAGATACTAATACGTTGCAGCGGAATAGATTTCATATCTGTCGTCCTTCGCGGAAGGAAAAAAAAATGTTCGCCAAATTATCTGGCAAACATATTTAATGCCTTTCAAAAATCATGGTTAATTTACACAAAGAATTTCAAATTTGATTTTAACAACGTGTATTAATAAAATAAAACAGTACAGGCAGTAACAAAAGTGTCCAAACACTAGAAAAAATTAATGTCTGATAGAATGGAGCAGAAGGCTGATTTTTACCAACTATGTGAAAAATACCAGAGCCGGGAATCGAATCCGGGCCTTCCGCTTAACGCGCGGATGCTCTAACCATTGAGCTACCCTAGCTGATACCCGGGTTCGATTTCCGGCTCTGGTATTTTTCACATAGTTGGTAAAAATCAGCCTTCTGCTCCATTCTATCAGAAATTAATTTCTAGGTTGATGAATTAAATTTCGGGACTAGAAAAAATTCTTATGTAAAGAAGGTACACTTCATACGGTTTTGTTAAATAAATCCTTATCGAATCATGTTCATACGCTGACTAAGAACAGGATTCGACAAGGATTTATTTAACAAAACCGTATGAAGTGTACTTTTTTTACATAGGAATTTTTGCTAGTGTTCGGACACTTTTATTACCGACTGTACAGTTGGCAGCAAAAGTATCCGAGCACTAGCCAAGAATTCCGATGGCAAAAATGTACTCTTAAAATTGTTTTCTGAAATAAATCCTTGTCGAATCATGTCCTTAGATTGACTAAGCACATGACTCGACAAAGATTTATTTAATAAAGCAGTATTAAGTGTACTTTTTTAGACAGGGAATTTTGCAAGTGCTCGTATACAGTCGGTAACAAAAGTATCCGAACAACAGCAAAAATTCTTATATAAAAAACAGAGTTAATACGGTTTTATTAAATAAACCCTTGTCGAATCCTGTTCTTAGTCAGTTTAAAAACATGATTCAACAAGGATTTATTTAACAAAACAGTATTAACTCTGCTTTTTTACATAGGAATTTTTGCTAGTGTTCGGATACTTTTGTTACCGACTGTAACGTTTTGAAATAAATAGTTCCCGAGACACCAACATCGAACAGGGAGAGGAAAAAGAAAGATGTGATGACATACAGTCGGTAACAAAAATGTCCGAACACTAGCAAAAATTCCTATGTAAAAAAAGTACACTTCATACGGTTTTGTTAAAAAAAAATCCTTGTCGAATCCTGTGCTTAGTCAGCGTAAGACCATGATTCGACAAGGATTTATTGAACAAAACAGCTTTAAGTGTACTCTTTTGATATCGGAATTATTGACTAACGCTCTGATACTTTTGAGAAGACTATGTAAACAAAATGCGCCGGCGTGAACGTGTTAATAAATCCTTGTCGTATCATGCTCTTAAAGTAAGGGTCACATACAAATGAAACACTTCCAGTTGCAAAGCCGTTTGCACGCGTTCCAAATGTATGACTGCAGTCGGAAGCAAAAGTATCCGAGCACTAGCAAAAATTCCTATGTGAAAAAAGCACACTTAACACTGTTTTATTAAATAAATCCTTCTCGAATCGTGTACTTAGACTGACTAAGTACAGGATTCGACAAGGATTTATTTAACAAAACTGCATTAAGTGTACCTTTTTACATAGGAATTTTCGCTAGTGCTCGGATACTTTTGCTGCCGACTGTTTTTGCAAAAAACTTGCAAAATTTTCGTCATCGAATTTGCAAGCGTTCCGTTTGTATGTAACCCTAAGGCCATGACTCGACAAGGATTTATTTAATAAAGCAGTACAATCGGTAACAAAAGTGTCCGAATACTAGCAAAAATTCCTATGTAAAAAAGTACACTTCATACGGTTTTGTTAAATAAGTCCTTGTCGAATCCTGTTTTTAGTCAGCGTGAGAACATAA
This sequence comes from Salticus scenicus, assembly GCA_963930645.1. Lineage (NCBI taxonomy): Eukaryota > Metazoa > Arthropoda > Arachnida > Araneae > Salticidae > Salticus > Salticus scenicus. The sequence continues at coordinate 224,984 of CAWVNO010000050.1, forward strand.
TTCGATAAAGATTTACTTAACAAAACCGTATGAAGTGTACTTTTTTTACATAAGAATTTTTGCTAGTGTTCGGACACTTTTGTTACCGACTGTATTAAGTGTACTTTATTTAGACCGGGATTATTGCCAGTGCTGAGGTACTTTTGCTGCCGATTGTAGACATATTACAGATACAGTCGGTAACAAAAGTGTTCCACACACTAGCAAAAATTCTTATGTAAAAAACTACACTTCATACGGTTCTTTTTTTAAATAAATCCTTATCGAATCATGTTCTTACGCTGACCAAGACCAAGATTCGACAAGGATATATTTAAGAAAACCGTAAGAAGTGTACTTTTCTTACATAGGAATTTTTGCTAGTGTTCGGACACTTTTGTTACCGACTGTTCGTATTCATCCTTTGTCTTATTTAGAAAGGTAATCATTTCGGTTCGCTCGAAATTTTTCACGTATGCTCCTATTTTGGTCTTGAAAAACAGTGTCCTGTTTTTGATGTGTAAGATTCTAAGAAATGTACATTGCTACATTTAAACTCCATGGTACAGTCGGTAACAAAAGTGTCCGAACACTAGCAAAAATTCCTATGTAAAAAAAGCAGAGTTAACACTGTTTTGTTAAATAAATCCTTGTCGACTGACTAAGAACATGATTCGACAAGGATTTATTTAACAAAACAGTATTAACTCTACTTTTTTTATTCAGGAATTTCTGTTAGTGTTCGGACACTTTTGTTACCGACTGTACCATTTACTAGAACCATTTAAAGTCTTTTCAAGTTTCAGATGAAAATTCGCAGTTCCGATGGAACGCTAAAACGATCGAGTTTAAGTTTAATGCTCTGATGCTACAGTCGCCAGCAAAAGTATCCAAGCACTAGCCAATATTTCCGATATCAAAAAAGTACACTTAAAACTGTTTTGTTAAATAAATCTTTTTCGAATCATGGTCTTAGTCAGTCTAAGCACATGATTCGCCAAGGATTTATTTAACAAAGTTTACTTTTTTTTATGCAGGGAATATTACTAGTGCTCGGATATTCTTGCTGCCGACTGTAAGCCCCAAGAAACTTGAAATGTATGTGGAAGATTAGAGATTAAAAAAAAAAGCAGAGTTAAAAAAAAAAAAAAAAATCGTGAATCTGCGTTTACAGTGCCAGTGGAATCTACCGAACTCCCCAGGAGAGCGGAACCAAATTTTTTGCTTTCATAAGTTTTAGTTGAAATTAACGATTGTGCCTCCCCCCCCCCCTTCCTCTCAAAAAATTTGATTAAACACAAGAAATGTGTTTGCCAATTTCACTTTGATTGTGTTAAAAATCCAATTTTCGTTACAAGTAAAATATCACTGGGTGCTGTAATCACAAAATGTTGTTAAGGGGACTTGGAACCACCGAAGTATGTTTCATGTAAAAGCTTATGTTTCCATTTAATATTTATAAATTGAAATATATTAAGTTTAATAAAATATATATATTCCAGCAACAATTTTTACGGTTTCTGATATATTTTTTTACAGATTTGAAATCTTTAATTTGCATTTTTTCATGAATTCATGATCTTCAAAATGCTAAAACTTCTACAGGTTATTTAAGGAAATATTTAATATATTTTTTCTTTGGATATTTAATAGAACCTACAGTCGGTAACAAAAGTGTCCGAACACTAGCAAAAATTCCTATGTAAAAAATGTATGCTTCATACGGTTTTGTTAAACAAATCCTTGTCGAATCCTGTTCTTAGTCAGCGTACGAACAGGATTCGATAAGAATTTATTTAACAAAACAGTATGAAGTGTATTTTTTTGACATAAGAATTTTTGCTAGTTTTCGGACACTTTTGTTACCGACTGTACTGGGAATTATTATTATTATCTTATTAAGGTTCTCTTATGGAGAAAATAATACACTGATTTTGTTAAACATTCCTGAGACGCATTATGTTTGGCCGTTGAGATCGTTGTGTTTGTGATCAAGGAGAACTGTAGTCACATTGAAAGATGCCACTGACCTCACCAAAGAAGTGAAATAGTTTAATGAAATGCTATCTGTAACTGAAGTTGCAGATTTGAATCCTTTATATTTCCTTTACCCCACTATCGCAGGTAAATGGGGGGTATTATATTCGGTCAAAAATTCGATATCGAGTTTTCACCTGGTTTACAAGTTTTGAGGTCTCCTGAATAAAAAAAAATGTTTTTTAACAATTGATCCGTGTTGGTGTATGCATGGGGAATCGTCTGACTATCATATCATCGAAACTAATAAAGGTAGAACGACGAAACTACAGAATTGAGATAGGTCTAGTGTACAGGTGGTTTTGCCAATTTTAGGTTGAAACTAGAAAACCTGAAGTGGGATCATAAGTCAGTATCTCAAAATTAGCTCTAATGATTTTCTTCATAGTTATATAAATATCCTTTTTAGATGTTAATATCGTATTAGTTTGTATGTTATTCTATGCTATCGTTGGTGTGTTATCGTATTGTTCGTATGTATTTGTTGGTTAGTTCAGGAAAACTAACAGACGTTCTGTATAAATCTGTCAATTTTAGGTCTTAAAATTGCGTTCCAAAAAACGATTTCTCCAAACTCGACCTTTTAATTCCTTTTTATATGTCTTTTCGTATGTAATCGTTAGTTTTCAATGAACAGATGAGTTCGCCAAGTTTGTTTGAAATCGACAGTGCGACCAAAAGTCGGTATTTCAAAAACTGCTCTAACGATTTTTCTTTTTTTCACATTTGCTACACAAACCCCTTTTTAGTTATATTCTTTCGTGCGTATTACTTAGTTATTACAGGAAAATTGACGAACGTCTTGATTAGATACGTCAGTTTTAGATGTCGGAAATTAAAGATTTAAAAAACGGCTCAACCGATTTTTTTTTTTTTTTTTTTTTTTTTTTTTTAAACTGTTTCATCTATCTTTACAACGTATGTATTAGTTTGACTTTATATGAAAATCATATCTTCTGGCCATACTATATCCAAAAGGAGTATAACATGTCTAATAGGTAATGGAAGTCGTGTAGTTGTTATACACCAGATTTTTTTTTTTTTTTAATAACCCCCATTAAGAAATGAATTAGCTGAATAATACACTAAAACGTCTTCTTTATACTATTCATGTATCTGCTTGTTTAAAACATTTTAGCGCAGTCATGACCTCGTATATTGAAGCTTTATTTGTATTTTATTCGAATTTCTAGCTGCGTGAATTACTAAAGCCACACATTTAACCCTAGTAGTGATTATTTTTTACACGGATTAAAATAATTAGGTCTTAATACAGGGTGTCTATAAAATGTTGGACACATTTTGATGTTTATATTTTCATTATTTTATGAATTATTAAACAAACTAATGGCATTTATACATAGAATAACTCATATTTTCATTTATAGTGAACGTTGTCATAGAAAATTTCTTTTTCCCACTTGAATATCATTTCTTTTGTAAATATCGTCTGCGCGCTTTATTAATTGTAAGTTTTTTCTTTTTGTTTTTGGCAAAGATTAGAATGCAATGTTAGGTGCACCACCTCATTGGGGTACCATCATTCGTAGTTATTTGAATGACCATATTCCAGAAAGACGGATTGGGCCTGGGCGAGGTGGACCAATTCCTTGGCCACCCAGATCACCTGATATTACGTCACTGGACTTTTTCTTTTGGCGATTCATAAAGACATTTACAGGAGGAAAGTGGAGAAGTTTACAGGAGGAAAGTGTTGAATGTTGATGACTTAAAGGGCAGGATTATAGCCGAGATAGCCTCTGTGGATGCCGACATGCTTGTCCGTACCTGGCGAAAAAGTGACCACAGTCTTGATATTCTCCGTGCGACAGACGGCGCACTCGTGGAAGTCCATTGATAAGGGCCATAAAACTTTTTGAGTCTATCTAACCATTAATATTATCAATTTAATTTAATTTTCATTATTTTATGAATTATTAAATATCAAAATGTGTCCAACATTTTATAGGCACCCTGTATTTTGCTTGGTGTCTTTAATCCTTCTATCAATTTTGGTGGCTAAACAACTGAAAGATCAAGTTGCAGACGGCTTTGATTAGTACCAATTATATACAAGACACTGCATTTGAGAAGTTGCATACGTTTACTTTTTACATAGATATAATCTTAATATATATAAATCTCGTGTCACAATGTTTGTCCTCAATGGACTCCTAAACCGCTTAACCGATTATAATAAAATTCGCACACCATGTGCAGTTCGATCCAACTTGAGAGATAGGATAGTTTAAATCTCAAATTATAGTCGCAATTTTAATTTATTGCTAATTATTTGTTATAATTTCAATATTTCATTATTTCAATTTCTAATTATGATTAAATTATTTTGAATACATCATTCGAAAGATATTTTAAAGTTCTTTTAAATTATCGAAAGTTTTCACCAGATTTACACGTTTTGAGGTGTCCTGAATCAGTTTTCTTTTATATCTCAGAAATTAATTTAAAAAAATTTCATAAGTAATACATCATTTGAAAGCTTTGTTGACTTGATACACATTTTAAAGTACTTTTACATTATCGAAAATGGAATTCGAGATTTCACCCGATTTACACGTTTTGAGGTGTCCTGATTAGGTTTTTTTTTTTTTATCTCAGCTACTAATTAAAATAATTTTATAAGTAATAGATCATTAGAAAGCTTTTTTTGATTTGGAATCGAACAGTGGATTACAGAAATTTCTACCGCCAGATGGCGCTGTAATACATTCAAATTTCAATATTTCAATTTCTAATTATGATTAAATTATTTTTAATGCATCATTCGAAAGATATTTTAAAGTTCTTTTATATTATCGACAGTTTTCACCAGATTTACACGTTTTGAGGTCTCCTGAATTAGTTTTCTTTTGTATCTCAGCTACTAATTAAAATAATTTCGTAAGTAATACATCATTAGAAAGCTTTTCGAACAGTGGAATACAGAAATTTGTACCGCCAGATGGCGCTGTAATATTTTAAAATTTCAATATTTCAATTTCTAATTATGATTAAATTATTTTTAATACAGCATTCGAAAGATATTTTAAAGTTCTTTTAAATTATTGAAAGTTTTCACCAGATTTACACGTTTTGAGGTGCCCTGAATCAGTTTTTTTTTGTATCTCAATTATTAATTAAAAAAATTCATAAGTAATACATCATTTGAAAGCTTATTTTAGTTGATACACATTTTAAAGTACTTTTGCATTATCGAAAATGGAATTCGAGATTTCACCCGATTTACACGTTTTGAGGTGTCCTGATTAGGTTTTCTTTTGTATCTCATCTACTAATTAAAATAATTTCATGAGTAATACATCATTTGAAAGCTTTGTTGATCTGGAATGGAACAATAGATTACAGAAATTTCTACCGCCAGATGGCGCTGTAATATTTTTAATTTCAATATTTCATATTCTAATTATGATTAAATTATTTTTAATACATCGTTCGAAAGATATTTTAAAGTTCTTTTACATTATCGAAAGTGGAATTCGAGATTTCACCTGATTTACAATTTAAAGTGTCCTGATCAGGTTTTCTTTTGCATCTCAGCTAATTGAGTAAGACCGTTCAAAATTGGTATATGCAAGTTAATTAGGAGGGGCTGGAACGGTGGGGAAGGAATAGGCGCGCAGCGCGCATGGGTTTGGGACCCGGTGCGAGTTTTTACCCGATGATAAAAGATTTTTTTTTAATTTAATTTTCTTAATAAAAGTTTGAGTTGAGAAGGAATATGCGTGTACAGCGCACGTATATCCTCAAACGTGCGCGCGCAGCGCGCATGGGTCTGCGCTGCCGAAGGCAGTGGCGTCCCGGTGTGAGTTTTTACCCGATGCTAAATGATATATTTGTTAATTCCTTTTCTTGAGAATGAAAGTTTATGAGTAATAACATGGAATTTTGAGAAGTCATAAGGATGGTGAAGGAATACTTGCGCGCAGTGCACGGGTCTACGCTGCCGAAGGCAGTGGGGACCCGGTGCGACATTTTTCCTGATCAGATTTTTTTTTTCTTTTTTTATCACATGATAAAAATTAATGCAATTTTGAGAATTCATTAATTATTGTGATTCATTTAAAAATAGTGACCAGCGAAGCGGGCGTAGCCTGCTAGTAATTTATATAGATCTATCGTCCCCATGCTAACGAGCAAAGATTTTTGATGCCGAAAAAGTTTTTTGGCATCAGCCATTAGAGAGTTAAAATTCGAAAATAATAATAGAATAGAATGTTAATGAATTTTGAAAATGCCGAAATATTGCGTGGCTTTTACGTATTCTAATAAATATATGAAAAGAAATGGGATAAGTTTCCATAAATAAGTTATATTCAAGTAAGTTATGAAAAATATAAATTTTATAATCAGCTGCTTTGTTATTATTATGAAACAATTACTGTCTTCAAATTTAGTGGAATGCTTTTTTAAATTTTTGTATTTTGTAAGATTTTATATTAGTAAGTAACATGGAATTCTCAAAATTCTTTTAAATGTAGTTAGCAGCTACGGAAGTTTTAATATATAACTAGTATGTTGTGACCACCACAATACTTTTTCCTATATATAATCCTATACAAATTTAGGCAATACAAATTATTTGTTAAATTATAATTTATTCATATTATTTTTCATGATGAATGCAGACGATTTTTATCTCAAAGAAGTATAATAATAAATACCGAAAGAAAGTAAGTCAGTTTTGTGCAGACATGAGTATACTAGAGTATAGCAAAAAGAAAAGAAAGAGAGAGAAAGAAAAAAGAAAAGAAAGAGAGAGAAAGAAAAAAGAAAAGAAAGAAAAATGGGTATCTAGGGTTTTTCATTCTCTTTTAGTACATAAATTTTATTTGCTAAATTACGAATGAATGCACTCGGGAAAAGATATCTATAAGAGAGTGAAATGGCCGTCTTTTTCCAAATGAAAATGCATCACTTCCCCCCCCCCCCCCCGCATTGATCAATCTATGTCTTATTACTATATCTATGACTTTACTGTTCAGTTGCAAATTTTACGAATCAAAATTTTAAGTGCCATTTATGCAAAAACTAAATTTGGCATTTCTTTGAAATACGATAACAACATACTTTGAGGTACAATAAAGGCTACTAGATGCTTATATGTAAAACATTTTATTTTATAGTTTCGAAAGGTAAAATATCTATACAAGTTTCTTACATAAATTTACTTTGTAAGAATTTTCACAATATTAAAAAGACAAAAATTCTAGAAATTTAAAAAAACAATAAAACGAACAAGATTAAAAAAAGCAACATAACATTAAAATTTTAAAGTCATCCACGTACAAGATAAAATAAAGATATCAAACAATATAGAATTCGACATCATTTGTCGAAACATGCAAAATCCAAACGATAATAGAAGAGCAACGCACATCATAAGATCGAATAAATTTTTTTGCTTATCTTTGTATAAATAACAAATTGAAATGGCCAAAATGCACACAACAATAAAAACTTTGTCTGATAGTCTTAGTATAGAGCTTAAAGCGAAACTTATTATGCTTTCTATACATAAAATCTGCATACAGTTAGAAGAATTTTCGTGAGTAGAAAGGCAAAACAGTAAAACCACAAATAGTGATGAATTTATCTTCTGCAACAGCCAAAAGCAGAAGGTTTCTAAGAATAATATCTTCAACTGAAACGGAGGGCTCTCTCCAAAATGAAAGCAAAGAATTCTGCACAGGATTGTTTTGATAATAAAAGTTCTGTTTTCTTTGCCCAACAAGGCGAATATTAAAAGGGATTTAGTTAGTCCAGCTACAGTTGTAAAGCATATGTTCTCAATATTTTCGCCCGCATCTTCAAACGGCTTGATGAAAATCTGGGTAATCAAATTCTTCATAATAACTGAAATAAATAAGGTTGCCAAAAATTAATTTTTCAATATAAAAAGTAGTTAACATAGATTACAAGAACCACTCACGAATTGTAACAAACCAGTCGTCACCAAAGTTTAAAGTTTGTTTAAAGGGTATCAAGATATTTTCTAATTTATTTGAGCAAACGTTGCTTCAGAAGAGATATGTGAGTTTGGAAACTCCAACATTCAATTAGAAATTGTGACGTCACTTATTTTATCTATTTGACTTTTCTGAACTTTCCCGTACTCGAACTATTTGTGTATTTAACCCGATCACGTTATCGTTTGCCATTGGAGACACGAGCCATTTTCCGTATGTCTCATCCGTCAGAATCCACGTATAGAAGAAATACCTATATATCGTGCCCATGACTTTTTTTTCTTAAAAATGCCATTCTTAAACTTTATTATGCAATTATGAATTTTACAAATATCTCAATTTGTTCAAAAGTTATAAATTTTTAGTAAATGCCTGCATTTTATAGAAATGGGTGTATTTCTGATGAAAAATAAAATACTTGTTTAACCCGTATCGGCGGTCGCTGGAGACCCGAGCTATTTTTCTTATGTCTCATTCGCCAGAATCCACGTATAGAAGAAAAACCTATCTATCGTGCCCATGACTATTTTGGTAAAAATACCATTCTTAAACTTTATTATGCAATTTGAATTTTTCAAATATCTCAATTTGTTCAAAAGTTATATATTTTTAGTAAATGCCTGCATTTTATAGAAATGGGCGTATTTCTGATGAAAAATAAAATATTTATTTAAATTTCTTTTGCAATATTCATTGTCTGCCCTTAAATTAGAAATATTCAAGAGTGTTCAAGAATTTTATCACATTTCTTTCATTAAAAATTACATGTTCTAACATTGCTTGGGTCTTCTGCGACCCATGATAAACTGACAAGGTGCCGAAAAATACGATAACCTGATCGGGTTAAATTATAATTTAAATCGAGCTATTTGTTTATTAAATTTTAACCGGAAAGATTAAAAGAAAAAAAATTCTCAATTTAGATTTTTCTTATATAAAAACACAATTTCTTTTTTCAAATCCCTTTTTAACCTCATCAGTTAATCGCTTTTTTCGACAACTTGTCAGATTATCATGGGTCACCGAAGACCCGAGGCATTAGAAACCGTAATTTTTACTAAAAAAAATCTGATAAATTTCTTGAGCACAGGGCCCGACTATGACTTTTGGAGGCCCTGGGCACAAATTTTACATGTGCCCCTTCTCCTATGCATATACAGTTAATTTTTTTTTTTTTTTTTTTTTTTTTTTTTTTTTTCTCGTGTATTGTATCTTGTACAACTTTAATAGATATTTTAAATGATTTAAATGGAATTAAATTATTATGCATCACTCAAAAATATTTTTTTTAAACATAATCTGAGAAAAATAAATTTGAGGAAAACTTTATTTGGACAAAACGCCTAATGTATCTATAATAGTTAAAATATGGAGTGAAGAGATTAGGATGCATTCATATCCATAATAATATTGATTACCAAAATAAATAGGTTTTAAGTACCACATTTCTGTACTGATAAGTATAAAGGATTTAAGTCCAAAAATGTCGATATTGAGTTAAGTACATAGTCAGACCCCAAAAAAAAAATTCCCTATCGATTGGTATAAAGGATTTAAATCCATGTCATTTAGTCTTTGAGAAAAGCCATTGGTAAAAAAAGATTCAAGTCAGAAATTTAGCATTAATCTTTGGTACAAAATATTTAATTCAATTTTTTCCTTTTATTAAATGAAGGTTGACAATCACTGAGCGGTATAAAGGGTATAAATCAACCTAATCCCTTTTTCCTAATCGATTCTTCTGATGAGTTTTTAGTTAGTTTAACTTTATTTTTTGTCTCCTGAAAAATCAAGAATATGGACTTAAATCCTTTATACTTATCAGTAGATTTTTTCTAAAATATATCCTGCAACATGGCACATTTCCGAAATTAAATTTTAACTCTGAAAAATACAAATTCTTTAAAAACACATGTTTATTTCATTCTTCGGTCCCAGTAACCTGACAGGTGGTGGGGGGAGTGTTTGTGCTTATTTCTTATCTTGCGACAAAGGATAAATTCCTAGATTTAGCAAGATATCCTCATGCCGAAAGTTCGGAATAAAAAAGCTTCTATGCTAATGAAATCTAAATAATAAGAATATAAACATATGGGTAAAAGCTAGTTTTCCTTTTTACCATTTTCTCTCATTTTAAATACAACATAGTTATTTTTATATTTTTCTACAGTTTAACATAAAAGTAGTGACAAATTTAAAACTTCATTTGAAATTTGGTGCCCCCCCCCCCTCCAAATTTGGGTGCCCTGGCCTGTGCCCCAGTTTAAAGTTTAAGAATTTTGTTTTTACGGAAAGATTGATAGACTCGGTGTATAGGTATTTCTTCTATATGTGGATTCTGAAAAATGAGACAAAAGAAAAATAGCTCGGGTCTCCAACGACCCACGATAACCTGATCGGGTTAAAAATAATTGCTAAACGCATACACGTGTCTTCCATGCAAGAAATATGAAATGCAGTTTACGGAGTCTAGGAAATTTTAACCTAAAAAAGAAAAAAAATAGACTTTTTGAAATATATATATACATATTAAAATATGAACATTTATGAACATTTCGTTGGTTCATTTATGATTTTATATACTTTGGTTAAAAAATTATGAGCAAATTTATTAGGCACCTTCTGCTATAAAGTTTTGCACACACATTTATAAAAAAAAATATCTAGAAAAGGAATTCGTATTTAGTAAAACTAATTTTATTTAATCATTCATATATATATATATATATATATATATTATTTTTTTTTCCCCGAAAGAGTTTGAACTTTATGAAAAACATAAAAATTTTGAAAATTTTTTTTTGAAAATAGTAAAATTTTGAAATATCTCTTAATCCTTAATTCATTTTATGAAATATGTTTGTACAAATTTTTTTAAGACCATAAAAAAAAAAAAAAAAATTGTTAACTTCAAGGTAAAGTATCTTATGGATAAGGGCAAGAAAGCATTTTTGAGAAGAAAAGTTTAGAAATACGATGAAAATCAATATGCTAACATCAAATACAATTGTGATCATAACTTCTGAAACAAAGTACGCATACATAAGGTATCAAAATGTACAAAATTGTTCATATTTCAACAGATTTTTTTTTTTTTTAAGTCGATTTTTTTAATGATTAGAACTACCCAGACCCCTTAATAAACAACTCCAGTTTTATAAAAGTCAACAAAATAGATAAGTGTGATGTTAGCTATTCACACAAGGTGGAATTTCCAAACTTCGTATAGCTTTGTTCTGAAGTAACGATTTTATTTTATAAATTGGTAATGGTGTATATTCTGATATCCTTTAAACTATCTGTAAAGTTCGGCCATAATCTGTGTGCTACAGTTCATGAGTGTTTCACGTTAGTATACATTTCACTATGAGAATCAAAATTTACAATTAACGGCCCCCTTCACTTACCGTCGCCGAGCCAATGTTATTCTATGGGGGAAATTTTCTTTACAAATAACTTATTAACTAATACATATTTTTAAATTCTCTTTTCACATTCAGAAAATTCCTAACTGTTAAATGGACGGACCTTTTTTTAAAAAATGCATTTTTTTAATTTTTAATATTTTATTTTGAAATTTCAAAATGAAAAAAATTCACATATTCAAAATAAAATGTAAAAAAATAAAATAATTTTTTAAAAAGGGTCCGTCAATTTAACAGCTGGGAATTTTCAGAATGTGAAAACAGAATTTAAAAATATGTATTAGTGAATAAGTTATTTGTAAAGAAAAATTCCCCATAGAATAACATTAGTTTCGGCTTCCGGCGGCGGTGAGTGAAGCGGGCCCTTAAGGGTCTCGTTGTTAGAGCCCATAATCGCCGGGATCAAGACGATCGTGAAATATTCATGTTACATAAAAACACATACACTAGCCTACAACAGTTACGATACAATTTTTTTTTTTTTTTTGTTATTATATAAAAAACGATCATAAAATAACATGAGGTGTTCAGAGACCAATCCTCCCCCCCCCCCCCCCTCCGAGAAAAAAAAAAAAAAAAAAGCTTTTTTAGGCTTAAGAGACTAAAGTATGTGAATCAGGTGAAAACTCGATATCTAAATTTTTGATCGAAAACAATACTTTTATTACTTACGTTGTCAGGTAATGGACGTAATAAAACATTACTGCACAATAAATAATGTGCTTAAATTATGTACTTATTTATATGCTCTTTTTATTCTCTACTAACCAATGAATATCACTTATCAAAATACACTCATGTATAAAAGCTCTCCAAAAGTTCGATAAAATCAACAATTTGCCTAACAAATTTTATATTGTTCATGATGTCAATGAAGTTCATAAAATAACTCAAAGTTTTGATACGACATCTGCGAGGCGGCTGCATTTTCCAACCCATATTTTGTTAAAAAGCATGCTCAAAATGGGAACTGCAAACCATAGTCTCCTCACTATGCAATCATTCTTTTAATTGTTTCTTTTAAAAATTTTCTGGAGTATCAGAGGAACTTATAAAAAGCTTTGTGTCCATTTTAGTGAGTATGAAAAATTATTTAATTGTACATTCTTGCAAAATTTCCCTCCATTTATTGAACCCCGTTGTGAAATAAAATACACTGCTCGACTTTGAAAATGCAACACCAAGAAGGAATGATAATAACGGAATGAAATTTGTTGGACACATACATTATAGTAGGAAGAACAATTGATTAAAATTTCAGGAAATTTGGGGTAATATGTACTGAGAAAACAGTACATAAAGCAGCGACCTCTGTGAACAATAATGGCACTTATCTGCCTAGGCATTGAATCGAACAGCGATTGGAGGACAAGTACGGGTCACTTCATGAAGTTTAAACACGATGCCACAATTCATCGATCGAAGTTACTGGTGAGTGGTGGGGGGCCAGTCGCTTTTCAACGATTAAACAGTCATTTTCATTGGTGCCTGATCAGGAGAAAGCGCTGGCCAGAGCAACAGTCGAACACATTCTGTATCAAAGAAGATCCGGACAATACAAACAACTTGCGGTCGTTCATTGTCCTGCTTAAATGTTTCGTTTCGGAGGCCTTGAATATAGGGCAGAGCGATGGGCCTTAACTCGTCAGAAATGTAATGGCCGGTATTCAGAGTGGCGGGAATGAAAACAAGAGGTGATCGGGAAGTGTATCCAATGGTACCACATGCCATCAATCCAGATGGTGACTCAGTATGCGGCTTCCAAAATTCTGATTACCCTCAAAACTGCATCACTGATATGGACGCCATTAATGTGTGATCAACGATGAACCTAGACACAGGAATGGCGTGAAGTCACTTTTCAGACAAATCACAATCCTGTTTACAGCATCAAAATTGCCTTATCCGTATTTAACGGCATTATGAATAATGCACATTACCTGCTGGGATTCGACATCACATACTGTCCATCATTTGCAATGATGTTATGGGTTCCCATTGGATACACGTCTCGATTACTTCTTGTTCGTATTCCTGGCACTCTGAACAGCGGCGATTAAATTTCTGTTGGGGTAAGGCTTGCCCCTCTGTCCTGTATTCGAGGCCCCCGTAGCGCAAAATTTAAGCAAAATAATGCACGACGCAAGTTGTTTGTATTGTTCGGACCTTCTTTGATACAGAATGTGTTCGACTGTTGCTCTGGCCAGTGCGTTCTCCTGATCTCGCACCAATGAAAATGACAGAGTAATCGTTGAAAAGCGACTGGCCCCCACCACTCACCAGTAACTTCGATCGATGAATTGTGGCATCGTGTTAAAACTTCATGAAGTGCTCTACCCGTACATGTCATCCAATCGCTGTTCGATTCAATGCCTAGGCAGATACGTGCTGTTGTTGCTCACAGAGGTCGCTGCTTTATGTACTGTTTTCTCAGTACATATTACTCCAAATTTCCTGAAATTTTAATCAGTTGTTCTTCCTACTATAATGTATGTGTCCAACAAATTTCATTCCGTTATTATCATTCCTTCTTGGTGTTGCATTTTCAATGTCGAGCAGTGTATAATGAATGCCACTGAGTATTACTAGCTTTTTCCCATATCCAGTAATGAAGTAAAGAAGTCTCTTTCAATAAGCATTGGATGTAAAAATTATTAAATATATATCCACGAAGATATAAAATGTTATAATAGAAGTTATTAAGAACAACACAGGTATATATCTAAAACCTTGAATTGATAATTTTGGCTAATTTTTAAAATCTTTGGTGTGATGAAACCGAAGCCAGTTTTTCTCTATCATATAGATTTTTGTCTATACAAAGCATCTACCGTCACAATTTCTTCCGCAATTCTTCCAGTCTTATAATTACTACGCTAACTTTTACAATATATTTCAATATTTAAGTATAATTAACCATGGAAACATATTAGAAACTACTGAAAATGAAGAAACTGTGTTGGTAGACACTCTATTGACAAAATTCTGTAAGTGATAGAGAAAAACTGGCTTTATTTTTGGTTCCAGCCAGTAGTGGCACCAAAAATTCTCCGACGGGGGGATACCACCTCCTCGACAGGGGGGCACTACATAAAGAGAGATTATTATATGAGTATTTATCAAAAACTGCAATACTGTTAATAATATTACTGTTAATATTTGTACCATTCCATTTCTTAGTACTCCTCGTGGTTTTGGAGATCATCGTGTCATAGACAGACATTTTCTAAAAATATCGGGGTCAAAACGTATTTTGGACCTCTCAAAACATGTATATTCATAGAAAACTGGAAGCTGAAAATTTTTACGAATCCAATACTTTCTTCTATTGAATATAGAATGAAAAAATTGGAATGCTCCAAATTTGTAAAAAAGGAAAGAAAAAAGCTGCTAAAATTAGAAAAACTGAAAATTTTGTATTTGTTACCCCGAGAAATTTCAGGAGTACGCCCTGATGGGGGATCATAGATTCCCTGACGGGGGGGGGGGGCATCAGCCCCTAGCTGGCGCCATCCCTGGTTCCAGCACATTAAAATACACTTGTATCAGCTAAAATTATCAAATAAAATTTTGCCAACATTCTTTTTGTAGACCTACACACACAATATATTTCAATGTTTAAGTATAATTAATCATGGAAACATATTAGAAACTACCGAAAAAGCAGAAACTGTATTGATAGACATTTTGTATTGATAAAATTCTGTAAGTGATAGAGAAAAACAGGCTTTATTTTCGATTTCAGCACATTAAAATACACATGTATCAGCTAAAATTATAAATCAAATATTGCCAACGTTATTTTTGTAGACCTATGCAATATTACACTTTTAAAAAACCTCTTTCTCTGTATAAAGTTAAGTAGAGAAAATAAGCTATCATTAATAATCAAGAAAAGCTGCTATACAAAATGTATCAATTTTATTGTGTTTCAATTTTATTTTAGAGAAGAAAGATAATTCCATATTAAGGTAATGCTTTTTGCTTTCTTTATGATGTTTCCATTATTTTAAGCAATATATCTGTACTGATAAGTATAAAGGGTTTAAGTCCAAAAATGTCGATTTTGAGTTAAGTACACAGTCAGACTCAGAAAAAAATTCTCAGTCGATTGGTATAAAGGATTTAAGTCTATGTCATTTACTCTTTAAGAAAATCTATTGGTAAAAAAAGGTTCAAGTCAGAAATTTAGCATTCATGTATAGTATAAAATATTTAATTCATTTTTTTCCCGTTATTAAAAGAAGGTTGAAAATCACTGAATGGTATAAAGGGTGTAAGTCAACGAAATCTCTTTTTCCTAATCGATTCTTCCGATTTGTTTTTAATTTGTTTAACTTTATTTTTCGTCTCCTGAAAAATCAAGAATATGGACTTAAATCCTTTATACTTATCAGCAGAGATATATGTTTTCACTTCAACCTCTTTAAATTTTACTTTCTTGGGCCTTCTCCGACATAGTATTCGGGTTAAGGTAAGTTGTCTATACTAGGGTCCTCGGTCAAACGGGGAGTGCCCTCCGTGTGGGGACTTTCTAAGGGTTCCTAGTCCATATTTAAGCGAGTTTCGGAGAAAACCACAGAAAATTCCGAATGGCTAGGTCGACGACCGCAACCTGGGATCTAAACCGGCACTTTCAGGTTTGAGCGCAGTACCGCTCGGCCACTGGTGGGGATCCGAGCCTCTCCGAACAGATGTTTTAGTTATGAATAATAGCTCAAAAAGATAAGATAACTATACGTATGTTTATTTTTTACTTTTCGAAAATTGTAAAAGGAAAAAAAAAAAGAACTTTGTTTTAATATTCAAATCAACGATTTCCCTTAACCCAATTGAATAATTATGCCTTTTCTCAGTCATATCATATCCTAATACGAATTTAGATGAATTTCGATAGTATTATTCTTGAACAAAATTTTACTTTGTGTTTTTTATGTGTACTTTTTAGCTTCCCTCCAGTTGTAAAACTCTTCCTTTAAAACAGAAAAGGTATAAAAAGAAATCGGAAAATGTTTTTGGCAATTATATATATATACAGGTATATACCACAAAATATAAAAGAACACAGTGTTTATTCACTACTCAACAGCAAATTATAATACACTTTTATTGAAGTGCATAGTCAATATTCTTAACAGTACGGTTTGGATTAAAATAAATATAAACAATGTTTCAATGAAATCCAAAAAATCATGGCTTAGTTTAGGATAGATATAAACAATGCTTCAATATAATCCAAACAAAAACGAGAATGTAAGAAGACAAAATAGCTAAAATCGAATATACATTCACTTCCGAAACAAACATCACAATAATAAAAATCTCGCATACGGACAACAGTAAAACTACATCAGATATGGATTTTCTTTGAAAGCAAAATCTGTAATCACACGCCACTTTGAATATCCAGAATAAACTTAACATCCTATCTGGAGCTGTGAAAGCATATTTCATAACTAAGAAAATCGAGCACTTCCATATAATTGAATTAGGATCGTGGCTATTTAGAGCGCACTGAGCCAACATTGATACGAAAAAGATGACGCCAATGATTCCGCATGAAACCAAAATCATATTCTTCAATAAGTACACCACTGTAAGGTATAAGGTCTCTAGCAGGATCAAAATAGAGGAAGTTAAATATCTGTTTGTCAAAAAATTATGAACCGCAAACAATAACGTTTCACTGAAAGCATCTATAGGACTAATTCTCTGTATTATGGTCACGAAATAAGCTTTGCTGATGATTGGCAGGATAAGTTTATCCCAGTATTGGTTGAGAGTTGCTTCATGCTGTGTAAGGATGAGTTCTTCAAAGAATTCCTCCATTCTATAAAGAAAAGAAGCTTTGGAGTTAGTTAAGATGAACAGTCGGCAGCAAAAGTAGCCGAGCATTAGTAAATATTCCTATTTAATAATATCATACTTTTAAAAAATTAAAGAACACGCTTTTATAGAAATGTGAACTAAAAAGCACATAATATCTATCTTAGTATTAAAATGCAGGGTAAGAGAAAATCGCGTGAGTGATACACCATAACATTTACATACATTTAAATCTTTAATTAAAATAATTTAGAATTAAATAAAAACCATTTTTAAAAAATCTCCCTTGACTGGGCTCGAACGCTAGACCTTTAGGTTCGTAGCGCGGAGCTTTACCTCACAGCCACAGCGTTCACGTAGGGAAAGTGTTTTTTTTACAACATTAGATTTTTTGTTTGCTCCCAGAGCGGTTACAGACATACATTATACATACAAACATACATACAGGTGAAGCTAACAAAAGCGTGTTAAAAAAGTACACGTAATACTGTTTTGTTAAATAAATCCTTGTCGAATCATGTTCTTAGACTGACGAACAGGATTCGACAAGGAATTATTTAACAAAACTGTATTAAGGGTACTTTTTTCATATAGGAATTTTTGCTAGTGCTCAGATACTTTTGCTGCCGACTGTAAGTATGTACCAGGTGATCCAAAAGTTTGAATATATATATATATTAGGTGGTTAAAAATGTCATGCAGAAACGGATCGTTGGGTGTGTCAGGTCATGAGGAGTTAGAATTGCACAGGAGCGAGAGGGGAGGGGATACGATCGTGAGAGCGCAATTGCATCGTGACCATCACGCAAAGAAAAGCTAATAAGCGGTGTAAAAAGACATTTATTTTACAAAAAACGTAACTGAAGTAAAAAGTACAAATGGAAAATGTTATAACTCATAAGGAGTACTCGAAATATGAGCGATACTTTACATCGTCACTCGTGTCTTTTTGGGTGCATACAAATTGGCCAGAGCTTATCGCCGTCTACAATCGCATTTATGACCGCTAATTCCTATGTAATTCTTGCACCTCATGACCTGACACATCCACACGTGCCGTTGGGGCATGACCTTTAGAACCACTCAGTATTATTTAAAAAGTATTGACCATATCTCACTGTGCGAATTTCACTGCAATGCATAAAAAGACAGAGGATTTTAAGCACAAAAAATTTATTGCCAAATTAAGTTAATTTTTCTCCATCAGACGGCATTTTAATCGTAAAGTTACTTTTTTTTACAGTGGCGCAGTGCATTCAACAACAGAATAAGGTGACTACAGATGTTCAATATGATGGCTGTTATTCATGAAAATCCATCAGACATTGCGCATTGGGAATTCTCGTCATAAAGCTAATTTTAACAATATATTTAAACTTTAGAACTTCCCATACCGTAAAATTAAAGACAGCATAACCAGTTTCGAAAGGACGTAGCCTTTCTTCTTCAAGTGCAAAAGACACGTGCTACTGCTTTGGAGGCAAAAGGAGGGCAAAACAGGGTGAAATCCGAAGGGGGTGGAGCAATACAATTAACCAATCGGGAGCATCACAACAAGACCAGTCAGACACGAATACAACCAAAAAATAGTAAACAAAAGAAACACATACGCGCATACACACAAAAAAAAAAAAAAAAAAAAGAGGGAAGGAATAATTTTATTTTATTTTATTAACACTGTTTTATCTCTTAACGATTTCGTGATTTTTTTTTTTTTTTTTTTTTTACAAGCAATATTTTTTTAAATTTAAGTATTCGCTAACATCTGAAATCACATGAAACATGCTAGAGTCAGATTAATTGGTATTCACAACAAATAAGTATCATTTGAGGCGGAGGATTTGTTTAAAATTTTAAACGATGCTGCGGCAATAGCGTCGTTGGTGGGAACGAAAAAAAAAAAAAAAAAAACTAATATATATATATTTTAATCTTAAATATAAGAAACAATTTCGTGCTGTTCTACGAATTTCAGTGAAAACCGCATAGTGCTACAGTCAATACTTTTAGAATAACTTTTTTTTTTTTTTTTAACTTTTCTGTGACTTTTGGATTACCTGGTATATAATACTAAATACTTAAAAAAAAAAAAAAAAAAAAAAAAGTATTTCTGTAGATATTATCATAATCTTCATCTTCATATAGCATGAAATTAAAATTTTGGTTAAAATTTTATGGTTTTATTTACTCATACAGTCGGCAGCTATAGTATCCGAGCACTAGCAATAATCCCTGTCTAAAAAAAGTACACTTAATACTGCTTTATTAAATAAATCCTTGTCGAGTCATGTTCTTAGTCAGTCTAAGAAGAAGATTCGACAAGGATTTATTTAACAGAACAGTTTTAAGTGCACTTTTTCGATATCGGAATTATTGGCTAGTGCTCGGATACTTTTGCTGCCGACTGTAGATGGTGCTCTTATCAAAATTGAGCAGTAATTGTGATTGGAAAGGTCAACTGGAGTAATGGGAGTAATAACTAAATTGGAGACTTGGCAACTATGAGAACGTTAATTATCATATGGTTGACAACGTTGATTTGAAAATAACGAGAATGAATATCGATAATGAATATCGAGTTCTATTGCCTTGGATGGATGGTTGGTTGTGTGGCTGAATGTCGATTGACTACGCTAGGATCCTAAGCCTATATGTGAAATACCCTCCATGAGAATCTTTCTGATGGGTCCTAGCCCGAATTTACGCGAGTTTTGGAGAAAATCACGAAAAACTCCGAATACTTAAATCGATGAGTACAATCTGGGATGAAACCCAGCACTTCCCATCTACCGGCTTCGATCGCAGAATGCGTTGCCTTGGAAGAAGCGGATGATGAGAACGAAGTAAAAGAAATGGAACCAAAGTGCATAAATGAAGCTAAATTGAATTCCTACTAAAAGAAGAAGGCTTTTATTTTATTCAGTTTGTATTAAGTAAAATAGCCAGAACGTATATTCAAACAAAAAGTTTGCTGGTATACGGATTAGGTATCAATTTACAGAGCTTTAAATGTGTATGAGACCTCATAACTCTTCCAAAATGCAATTTTACATTCAGCCTACCATATTTACACATCATACTAATCTTTTTTGTATGATTTTCATAGATCTACTTAGTATTTGTTCTTTAACTTTTTGAAAAATTTTCATGATTTTCTGCAATAAAAGGTACTTCCTGTTCATTTATTGGAAGACCATCATTCCGAATATCCAAGAAAAATCTCCTAGTTAATAGTGTGATTTTATTCACATTTTCCATATTTTCTCTGTCATTTATATAAGTGAAAAAAAAAAATTCTTCCACACTTGCCCCTTTTCAAATCCCGCTTGCCTCATTACAGGGGAACATTGTGATACAGAACGAGTGCTAAAATAAAAATCCAACTTCTGCAATCTGCGACATAGTTATTCCAGATCGATTCAAAAATTATTTGTCAGTTATGTTAATGCAACAAATAATGAACAAAAAAAAAAATCTGGAGTGACTCCACTCGACTTTCCGAACATTGAGTAATTAACAGTTTTGTAGATAAAGTAAAGAAAGAGGAGTTGTTAAACAAACAAAAGAGAGAGAACCATAATAGAGTGTTTGAGGAGTGTTTTTCTCCATCTATTACACGATGTTTTATTTAACGCTACTGAACTATGAGCCCACAGATCATAATGATAAAGAATTTTTCGTTGTGTCCCTGTAAAAACCTATAAATGCTAAATTCACCAAAATGCTTATAGTTAGTGCAACAGTGATTTATAATATTCATATACATTTTCAGCTCAATTGAATAAGGCGTTTAGATGCTATCGCACTTTTAAAAATTTGGTCCCATAGGTCATATTGATAAAGAATTTTTCTTTGTGTCCCTGTAAATAAACTATAAGTGCTAGATTCACCAAAATCTATAGGGTTCGTACTATGGTGACTTACAATATACGTACCAACTTACAACTTATTCGAACAAAGCGTTTAGACGCTAGCGTGATCACTCACAGACATACATCCATATACACATACACACACACATCGTAAAAATAGTGGAAACGAACTCAGGGGACCTCGAAACGTATAGAAACATCAAAATGTCATCGGATTTTTGACATGATTACAATACTTTCCTCACTATAGTGTTCGGAAAGTAAAAAAAAAAAAAAAAAACTTATCACAGCTCAGTTTATTTACTTACAACATTCATTCAGTCAAAACTTAATATGATTTGTGCAAAATAAACGTAAGGCGTGCGGTTTATAGGAATATCTCTCATAAAACGCAGTGCTCTGGAATTCTTTCACGTGTCCCTGGTATACAAAACAGTTGTGGTATACGTATTTCATTTTCAATAGGGAACATCCAATAGTGAACGTGAATGACATCAGTTTGAAAGAATTTCATGAATATTTATTGAAGTTCGAATGCGGACAGACAGACAAACCGATGCCAAATACCTTTCAACTTTATTGGAAAATATTAAAATCGTATTACTCACAAAAATTTTTAATAAAACCGAGCTTGGATTCATGATCTCTATATTTAAAGATCCGTTAACCTTCCATCTACATACATAAGTCTTTTTTTTTTCTTAAAAGAAATTTGTATTCTCAAAGGGGAACTTGGGTAGTGTCAGAAGAACTATCACAGCTCATTGCAAATTTTAAAACATCAATATGGTCATAGTCTCGAAAATTTTATAGAAAATCGGTACTATTGCATTACCATCATGCTAGCAATTAATTGCCACTGTGGTTACTGATACTCATTATGAACTTGAAAGGTAAGCATTAAAAAAAATTATAATTAATGGATCAGAACATAATGAACCTGCATTTCCCATTTGCATCACTCATTACCGAGCAGATTATTATATCATGAAAACCGGCAGTTTTTCTAGTGACGCAAGCGAAAAAACAAACGAACTCGGCGACACTCAACGGAAAATACGAACGAAAACTGCGACACATATATACAGCTAATTTGAGATCAAAGAAACCGCTGAAAGCTGACACTTAATATCTCTGGAAATATAGGATGTTTTTTCTGATATTTTCAAAATAGTGTTTTTCCTTCTGTCTGATCCTACCCTGAAATCGCTACATTTCTGCGTGCAATATATTTTGAGAAATGAATTAGCTTATTTAAGTTATAAATGAACGGCCTATATGTAGTACAATTTTTTCTCGAATATGACTCGAGCGAATGTCGTTTAATTGATATATGATATTAATCGCTTTTATCTGATGTGCCTGACATTTCCCTTTTCCCCCGGAAAACTCTTGTTTCTTTTATAACTCAGTTTGAAAATCGAACTATTTTTTACTCCGAAAATACCGTGTTGCGGCAATTTCGCGGACTTATACAGTCTTCTCTTTCAACTGAAATACTCAATATCAAATAATCGTTTTGGCTCCCTCTATCGGGAATTGGCGTCAAAAATAAACACAAAAATATAAAAAAAAATATTTTTCTTTCTTTAATATATGAGTTATTTATTCAGGTACTTGTATTTTATATGACATTTGTTTATAAAAAAAAAAAAAAAAAAAAAAAAAAAAAATTGTATTTACACTGTTTTCATGCTGATACGTTGTTAACTTTCAAAATTGGTTTTATTTTAAAAAGTGATTGCAACAACAAAAATTTTTCTTTATTTTCATAAAAATGACAAATAATATGATAATCATATGCAAATATTTGTAATTTTTTCAAAATTAGGTGATAAATCACTTAAACTACGGATTGAAAAAAATTCTTAAATTAATTTGCTCATTAAGTTTCTAGTATATATATATATAAATTACAAAATGTTAAGCTGTAATAAAATTTTGAATAGATTAAGATTTTTTTTAAATTCATAACAAACTATACTACTTAAATATTTACTAGTATAAAAATTTCCCTTTTTAAAGATTTTTCTATTATTATTTATTTTTCTCTTTTAAATCAAATCTATACGTAAAAAAATATTCGCGTTTATTTCTTTCTTTCTTAAATTTAACAGTAGGGAGGTGGCATGATTATAACAATAATAATTATAAGATAAAAAAAATATATATATAAACCATGTTTTTAAATTTTCTGTTGAATCATATAAACGCTACTGAAGGCAGCCGGAACCCCAGCAATTGGATAAAAGTATTAAAAAAATTCCTTGCTATCGTCTTTTGAGCTATTATAAAAGTTTCAAATGGCTATCTAGCCGGGAAGTTAGTTAAAAGTTGATTGCAAGCTTTGTACTGGAAACGCTGCCGAAGGCAGCAGGGTCTCGAAGCAATTGGATAAAAATATATTTAAAAAGCATTTTTACCGTATTCTGAACTATTCCGAAAGTTGCAAATGTCTAGCTACTCGGGAAGTTAGTTAAATAAATTTTCTGTTGAATCACATGAACACTGCCGAAGGCAGTAGGGACCTGAAACAGTTGACTAAAAATATTTAAAAAAATGTATTGCCACCGTGTTATGAGATATCCTGAAAGTTTCAAATATCTAGCTAGTCGGGAAGTTAGTGAAAAATCGATTGCAAGCTTTGTACTGGTAACGCTGCCGAAGAAAGCAGGAAACCGAAACAGTTGGTTAAAAATATTTAAAAAATGCATTTTCACCGTGTTCTGAACTATTCTGAAAGTTTCAAATGTCTAGCTAGTCGGGAAGTTAGTTAAATAAATTTTCTGTCGAATAATATAAGCGCTGCCGAAGGCAGTGGGATCTGAAATAGTTGACTAAATTTATTAGAAAAATGTATTGTCAACGTGTTGTGGGCTGTCCTGAAAGTTTCAAATGTCTAGCTAGTCGGAAAGTTAGTGAAAAATTGATTGCAAGCTTTGTACTGATAACCCTGCCGAAGGCAGCAGGAACCCGAAACAGTTGGCTAAAGGTATTAAGAAAATGCATTTTCACCGTGTTCTGAACTATTCTGAAAGTTTCAAATGTCTAGCTAGTCGGGAAGTTAGTTAAATAAATTTTCTGTTGAATCATATAAGCGCTGCCGAAGGCAGCGGGACTTGAAATAGTTGACTAAAATTATTAGAAAAATGTATTGTCACCGTGTTGTGAGCTGTCCTGAAAATTTCAAATATCTAGCTAGTCGGGAAGTTAGTTAAAAATCGATTGCAAGATTTGTTCCTGACAAACAAACCCACAAACAAACAAGAATCGAAGTTAATAAAAACATGGTAAAAACTACTCCAGAAAAAAATAAATAAATAAAAATATCCTCTTTAACTCATATATACTTATTTCTTAGATATAATAGTGATATAAAATAAAATTGAAATTACCATGCATCTGCAACTTTTAAATTAGAAATTAATAATTACATTGTAAATATTGTACACACTATTCTAAAAAATATGGCATAAAATTGAGGAATTTCTTTTTGGTGAATGATATCATTCAAATGATTAAATGACATAGATGTTCAAATAGTTTTCAAGGATGTTTATTTCCATTACAAAGGAATTTTTTTTTTTTTTTAACTATCACATATTTTTTAAAAACCTCTGTTATTCATTATTTAGTACAACATATTGTTCTGAAATTTGTGTAAGTACTTGTTTATTTTTCAATATAGCTTTCCTATACAATATCCATAAAATCTTAAAAGTGTTACGAGGTAAACTGAGGCAATTTTAAGCTTTTAATTAAACACAAAAAATTAAGTAAAATTATAATATGTATAGTTCAACTTTCACGAGTTGGCCCTTCGTCCCTCCTTCTTTTCGAAGAGTTTACTTTAAGGTGGTTTAAGGAAGGGGTGCACAAAGTGAAAAGAATGAATGGGTGGGGACAAAAGAAGGTTGCCATGAAAATAACGCATCAAGCCAATAATTTTTACTTTTCGCCAGCTGAAATCCGTTTTGCCTATTAAAAGGAGCATGTGTTAATATTTAAAAATTAATGACACATAAACTAAAAAGAAAAAAAAAAAAAAAAAAAAAAAAAAAGAAAAAAAAAACACTTTTCAATCATGTCTGAAATTTCAAAAGGCACTAATGCCTTATTTGCATAAAGAAGTTTTGAGCAATAAATTTAAGCAAGAAAATCGTGCTGCTGTTATGGATTATAAATTATTGTCCAGACATTTTATTTTGTATTTCAGAAAAAAAAAAATAATTTTCTTTGAAAACATTTAAAAAATAAAAATGAGAAAAAGTTTTTACGCTACTTTTTTTTTTCTTTTTTTTTTTTTTTAAGAAAAGAAAAACATTTAAAAAAATACTGAATAAATAAATGGGGAATTTTATTAAAATAAATTGAGCTGTACACATAATTTACAGTATTATGTACAATAGCTCTCAGAATATTTGCATACACATCAGATTCGAATATGAAAGATAATTTCTTACATTATTTTTATAATGGCTTTTCATTTCTATGTATTTTGTCTAAAAAAAAAAAAAAAAAAGAGAAAGAAAGAAAAGAAAAAAAATTAATTACAGGAGTGTAGTTCTCTATTTAAATTTTAAATCTTTTTCTTTCTCTCTTTTTTTATTTATTTATTTTTAAGAGAAATAAAGCAAAAAGAAAGAAAGTTTGGTAGATTGGTAGTTTTTTTTTTTTTTTTTTTATGGTACTCATTCCAAATTATGACATAAGGAAAGAAAGGAAAAAGAAAAAAAAAAAGGAAAAAAAAAAAAAAAAAAAAAAATACTGCAAACCGAAATTCTGAAATATCGTTTAGACAATCATAACACTCCTCATCGTATTAATTAGTTAAAATGTAACAAATATTTTTTAATGATATAACATATTAGAAAGCCCAAAAGTTCTATCTCCTAATTTGTAAATAAGTAAATAGATAATAAACAGTATTTTCGCCAAAATGTCGCAAAACTCGTAAAGATAGCAAACCACCTCCCTTTTCACCCTCAACCGATTTCAAGGTAATAGAATCGTCGCTGCCTACGTCACGCTTGATTGACAGGGGCCAACTCGTGGAAGTCGAACTATAACTGTTTTCCCTTTATAAAACTAATCTATTAATCAGTTTAAAAACTTAAAAGTCGTGGCCAAACCAACAATAATAACGATTAATACTTATACTAAATTAAATGATTTTTCCGTAGCTTAATAATTACTGTTAACACAAACATTGTTACAGTAACTTGAGTTTGCATTATATTATAAAAATCGTAAAGGTAAATTCTTTACGAAAACAACTTTAAATTAAACGGATTTAAACTCATTTTGTATTATATAAAAAACTAACTGTACTGTAGGACTGTTCTGTAGAATTTTTATATTAATTTAATTTCATCGATTTTAGAAAAGTGTGTTTCCAAAGTTCATACAAAATCTCGCCAAACAGTGTCGAATACGAATTATTCAATTTGTTTTTATCTAGTAATTTTCGAAATTTCTAAAAACTGTAAAACATGGCTAAGAGAATTTTTACGGAATTTTGTTTAGTTAAGAATAAAACAAATTTGTACAGTAGGGGAAGGGAGGGGGGCATAAGGACTCAGTGATGGTCAAAATGTCTTCTACAAAAAAAAAAATATATATATATATATTTTGTTTGCCTCTTTTTTTTTTTTTATTAAATATACTGAAAATAGTCTCCATTATGTTCCTATTTCAGGATCACGTCGTTTGATCTCGTTTGGTTTATTTAAAAAAGAAAAAAAAAGAAAGAAAGAGAAAAGAAAGGAAAAGAAAAAAAGAAATTGAAGCTGAATTGAGATAGAAGAAACCTTAGGAGGCAAACATTAAAATTTCGAATAGGAGGGGGATTAGGAGCTCATTTAAAGTTCTACTTAGACTCATATTCAATATTCACGCTTTTTACGTTTTCAAAACTTTCAAGGCGTTTTCCTATAGATTTGGGAAGAAAAATGGGACTTTTAGAATATATATATATATAGATAAGCTTTTTTAAAAAATGCCCCATGAGCGGTTCTGCGCTGAAAAGCTGGTGGATGGGAAGTGCCGGATTCGATCCCATCCCGCACTCTTCGACCTAGCCGTTCCTTCAGTGTTTTTTCTCCGAAACTTGCATAAATACGGGCTACGACCCCTTAGAAAGACCTCACGGGGGGGGGGGGGGGCAATGTACTTATAGGCCTAGGACCCTAGGGCAGTCAATTGGCCTTAAAACCTACAAATAACCAACCTTAAAAAAGTATCGCTGGAAATATTTTAAGTGATTATATTTAGAAGATTTCTCAAAGTGCTAAAAGATCCTTATCATTTAAAATTTTAAAGTTAGATCTCTCCATACACTTTATACCCCCATAAACCAATTTTCGAAAATGAGGCAAAGTCCAAAATCCCTACACTACGTTTTAGAAAATTTTTAGGAATTCTAAAGTGATTCCGAAATACTAGGAAGAATGTGGGGACTATGTACAGTATGTTTAATCAGATAGAATAAAACTAGATGCGTAACATTTTAATGCATGTTTTTTAGAATTTTTTTTCTAAAAAGCGATTTCCCTATTAAAATTTCTAAGCGCTGTAACTGGTAACCCCCCCCCCCCCCCTGCCTCCTATTTTCCCCAGCTGAATTGATTTTAAACCAAACAAAATTTCTCTCAAATTGATTAAGCATCATTTTTAGAATTATCAGAGTTTCCAAGGGAGGATCTGAACCTCACCCCAATGGTACTAGGTATTTTGAAAAATTACTGCCATATCCTCAAACAGTTTTACTTTATGCATCTACAATTTAAAAATACAAAATATTTATCTTTTGTGCAGTCGATTGACCATTTAAAATTTTTTGTTAAATTTTTATCTAACTAAAATCGATGTGGTGAAAACTCTTTAGAAACTAATTCGTAACACTTTTTTACAAAAACTTTCGTACACAAATTATTTTTTAAAACATTTATTTTGAATTTTCTGTTGAACTATCTATCTAAGAAATAGTTGAACCAGTGAGCTATATAAGAAATTGAATATTGAATAAAATAAAAAATCATTTTTATTTATTTTTTTTTATTTGTAGAAATTTTTATCATTTTTAAAATGTACTATATTATGCCTTTGTATAATGTTGCATGTTTCCACCCTCAAAAAATATTCTTTCTTAAAGTTTTTTTTTTTAATCACTATTTATAAAATTTTGAAATTTCATTTAGTTTGCTATTTGATTCGAGTATGATCTATAAAACAACACTTTTTATACAGTGTCATAACTCATTACCATGCTCCTTTAATTTTACGCTTTGATCATTAACCCCTAAAAAGTAATGATATCAATACAAAATCCCTTAACGGGTTAAAAGTTTGTGACGCAACACTGTACTTTATGGCTATAAGAATTAGAAATACGGGTCTTAAAAATAATGATATCAAATTTTCAGTGACGCTTTGATATTAATTAAATTATACATAGATTTTCTTCTTATTTGAATTTGCTTTTTCCTTTTATTTATATTTACAGTGTAAACGTTATTTTCAACATAAAATAATATATAGTATTTACTCATTGACACCTTTTCATTCACATATCTTATACTATGAAAGCATGTGTTTTAAAAGAAATTATACGAAATTCCAGTAACGCATGGTATTACATTAAATGATTTGTTTTTAAATTTCACTGCAATTATTTTGTTTTGCATATTAAAGTATATGTGCACATTGAAATATTGCTTTTAATTTTCAAATACGTTGTCAAATATATCACTTTCATTAAGCTTATATTATGTACTGAAATATATGTATTTCAATGAATTATTCTATCTTTTGCGTCACGCCATCCAAAACTGTAAGTAAAATATATGAAAATGTTTACTTTGTGTCATTTCATCCAAATAAATTTAAAATGCATGCAAATAGATATTGTGCTGAAAAGAAAAAAAATGTGAATTTTTTTTCAGTTTTGGATGGCGTGACGCAAAAGGTAGAATAATTCATTGAAATAAATATATTTCAGTACATAATATAAGCTTAATGAAAGTGATATATTTGACAGAGTATTTGAAAATTAAAAGCAATATTTCAATGTGCACATATACTTTAATATGCAAAACAAAATAATTGCAGTGAAATTTAAAAACAAATCATGCGTTACTGGAATTTCATATAATTTCTTTTAAAACACATGCTTTCATAGTATAAGAGATGTGAATGAAAAGGTGTCAATGAGAACATGCTATATATTATTTTATGTTGAAAATAACGTTTACACTGTAAATATAAATAAAAGGAAAAAGCAAATTCAAATAAGAAAATCTATGTATAATTTAATTAATATCAAAGCGTCACTGAAAATTTGATATCATTATTTTTAAGACCCGTATTTCTAATTCTAATAGCCATAAAGTACAGTGCTGCGTCACAAACTTTTAACCCGGTAAGGGTGTTTTTTATTGATATATATATATATATACAGTGCCTGATTTAAGGCAGGGCATTCGGGGCATGTGCCCTGGGCCTTTACACTGAGGGGGCCTTCAAGAAATTCCATCATACATTAAAAAAAAATAATTAAAATAAAAATTTTCCAAATTTGTTATAATGATTGCTGTTTTTTGCTTTTTCGTCGATGGATGGAGATATTACTGCGCTGTTTTATAAATCGGCGATATGATCTTTCAAGAAAACTACAAGCTCATCGAAAAAATTGCAATATTTTCGCTAAATGCAAATACAACTGCATACCACCGATACTGCATTCCAAACTCTTACTAAGGCTAACTAAATACGAGGCACGCACCACAGAGCAGATACACAATCGTGATGTACGTTGATCCGATAGACAAGCATCAGATCTAGTTAAACCTTACTCTTACCAATAAAATGAAAAGTGAAGTGAAGTGAAGAGAATTTTTAGACGCGTGAATTAAATATATGCGGTTTGTTTTGTTTGCTGTAATATTAAAGTACGAGGAAAAGGGATCCATTGAACATGAGTGCCCTGGGCGTCCAAGGGAGTAAATCGGTCCCTGTAATATAGGGGAGACCCGTGTACCTAGGGCCATCATGCACCTAGGGCCACCCCACTTTATTTGAATAAGAATTAATTTTGAGTTTTAATACTCAATTGGGCGAGTAACAACACCAATTTCTACTTTTACAACTATTTTGGAACATTTGAGGAGAAAGTTTTGACAAGTTACATGTAGAAAACGAATTTACATGGTTTGAAGTAAAATTTTGCAGCTCATCTCTTTTGCTATTTTACAAAGGCTAGTCAGATATTTTTCTTTCATTTCTAGTGCATAATTTTGCTCTTTATATTGAGTATTAAATGAGATATTTAATTAGTCCTCTCTGCATTTGAATTTTTTAGTGGAAGGCTTTTTGAATGAAGTTACCAAAACTTGTACCTAGGGCCACATAGTTGCCTTGTACCTAGGGCCAGTGTGTTTGAACCTTTTAACACTTTCGCGACCGCATGTTTTTCTCTTTTTGACAGTAAGGTCCGCCTGTGGGCGTTTTTTTCATAAGTTACAATTTTTCAAAACAAAATTTTCCGTATTCACATTTATATTACAAATGGATATGCATTATAATCATACTCTCTCTAATCAAAGTATTTGCATCTATAGTATTCTGATTGCACAAATATGAATATTGCGTATATTTTTTCGAAACAAATAATATACAAATTGCAAAAGAAACGCCCACTGGTGGAGTTTCATATTTTCAAATGACGTGAATCTACGTCAGCGGTCACAAAAGTGTTAAGAAACACAGTATAGCCTGTAGTAATTGGATGCTGGAAAACTCCGGTGAACCAATCACTATATATGACGCTTTTGAAAATGTTGGCAAATCCTATCTGCCTGTAAGCATTTTATCAGGCTTTCGTGCATCCGGCATATGTCCAATGAATCAAAACACATTCACTGGGGATGAATATTTAACTTCAAATGGGACTGAAAGACAAAATCCCTGCATAAATAATAATAATAATAATAGATTTTCCAGGAAGAAAATGAATCAACAATGATAGAACTGGATGTCTCTGTTTAGTGTCCTGTTGAAATTTGGAAATTTTCAACATCTAACATCATTTCGTGTGTCATGCTTTAACAGATACGAACATAAGCAAAACCTTTACCTAAAGGAAAACGTCCCACATCAAAGAAAAGATGTGACTGAAAACCAGAGAGATCTAGAAATCTAAGAGACACTCCAGAAAAAAAAAAAAAAATGTAGAAAAAAAATGTTCTGTTAGGATATCCCAAAGGGAAAAAAAATAGTGTTTCAAATTAAGGCAACAACATGATAATTATTATATGATAAATATATTACTTGATATTCTTTCTTTTATAAAATATAAGTTTATATGCTTATTTTCTATTCATTACAAATTGAAATATAAATTTGAGAGAATGGCCCTAGGTACAATGAGGTCTGGCCCCAGGTACAATGAGGGTGTTGTACCTAGGGCCACGAGTGAAGTCTTTTTAAAACCCTTCTATTTGTCGGAATTTCTTATTTTAGGTATTTATATTAATCGCAATTGGAAGTAATTAGTCCTAAAGATATGCACATGTCAGTTTGATAATTTTAAATAGGTCAAGGGCTCTGTTTTGGAGCATTGAAAAAAAACGGCCCTAGGTACACGGGTCTCTCCTATATATTTAACTTGCTTCATAAACAATATGTTTCTGAGAGGGCTACGTCCCCTCTCAAACCCCCGTTGTATATATCTATATGTGTGTGTGTATACATATATACACCGTGACCAATAAGTTCTCATACAACTTTTGAAGAACGTTAAAAAGTTGTATATATGCATTACTGTAGTACCAATTATTTTGCAGGTAATTTAGTGTAAGGTATAAAGCTATTGCAAGTGTAAATGTTGTACTAATTATAATATTTCTTTGCCTAGGTAGAATGAAGAAATTGAGAGAAATTGTAATAAATTCCCCGAAGTAGAGCAGCCGGATGAAATTTTTAGAGTCTTTAAAAGCCCTAGTGGTGAAGAGAGATTTCATTTACAGAACTATCAGAAGGTATAATGAGACGTCCTCTGTCGATGACAGAAAAAAATCTGGCAGACCGAGGTCCGTTCGGACAAAAGAGGCTGTGAAAAGGGTCAGGGAAAGGATACTACGAAATGGATAAAGATCTGCTAGAAAACTAGCACGAGAGCTCAAAATTTTTAGGGGATCAATGTTAAACATTCTGAAAAAGGACGTTGGGTGCAAGGCTTATAGAAAACGTAAAATCCACGAAGTTTCGGCGTCTGCGAAGATGGAAAGGAAGCAGAGGGTGGAAGAAACCCTTGCTTGGCACGCTGCGGATGAATTTGTCTTTTCAGACGAGAAACTATTCATTTTACAGCTAAGTCTCAACCCCAAAAACGACAGAGTATGGTCAGTTTCTATTGATAACTTCCCTGAGAGCCAGCATTACGTTTCGCGTTACCAAAAGGCTTCGTCCCTGATGGTTTGGGCCGCTACTTCCAAAAGAGGAAATCTCCTGTAAGTCTTCATTGATAAGGGGGTAAAAATGAATGCCCAATATTATAAAACTAAGGTTTTTGAAAAAGTTTTACTCCCAAATGTCCAGAGTATGTATGGCGCTAAATATTTCTGCTTCCAACAAAATGTTGCCCCTTCTCATACCGCACGTGTGGTTCAGGAGTGGTGCAGTCAAAATTTAGCTGACTTTTTGCCAAAGAACGAATGGCTCCCAACTCCCCCGATCTGAACCCGCTTGATTATTTTGTGTGGTCATATATTCTCTCCCAACTGAATAACTGTAAAATCACCGATATGAGCAAATTCAAAAATGTAATTCAAAATATATGGCAGGAAATGCGAATAGAAGCCGTGCGTGCCGCATGTGATGGATTTGAAAAGCGACTTCAGCTCGTTAAGAAACTAAAAAGCGGAATTATTCCAAAGCATTTATTGTAAAGATACACAATGATTTCTACTTTAATTTGATGCAAAAGGTTTTTGTATGATTTATTTTGTGTTATTGTAATAAAAATTTGAAAGTGTAGGAGAACTTATTGGTCACGGTGTATATATTACCTTCTAATTCAATCTTGTAACTCAGGTATTTGTACCAGATTTGAGGCCAAATGTTTGTATAATGTATCAAAATTCTCTTGTGTAGCTCTAAACTAATTCTGCATGTAATATTTTCTACAGAAAACATGCATTACAGAAACAATACATGCTTTAAAATGCACTTTAAAGAAATTCCATCTGTAGTTTGTACTGGTACAAAATTTTCACGTGTGTTTCTATACAGGAACTACGAAGATTATATATATACACAAAAAATATACACCTAATTCCATGTGACCCATAAATATTTACACCAAATTTAACTTCATTTGGATGATTGTATAACCTTATCGCAATTCTTTTGTGTGGTCCTGTTGATAATAAAATATTTGTACACCTTCTAGAGAAAGAATGCTGCTTTTAACTATTTTAATAATGCATGTTAGTTTCATTATGCTGAACGCAATGCAACTACGTTAAAAGGCGTTTAAATGAAATACTATCCATAGGTCGTTATAAGAAAATTTTTGGTGTGTTCCGGTACACGAATTATAAGCAGAATATATACCAAAAAAATATATAGCTAATTCGGTTCGTGATCATGTGTATTAACTTTCAACTCAACAGGTTGATTTTTGCGGCCGCTGTTACAAACATAAAATTGCACAGAACCCCCCAAAAATTGTGAGTTTCCACAGGGAGGCCCCTGTGGTAAAATACGATTATGTAAATTAGAATTCCATTTACCATTTCTTTTAATAATTTTTAGGATATACCTTTAAAAATAAGCTGCTTTACGTAGCACGAAATAAAAAGTCATGAAATACCGTATTTTACCGATCAGTAATACGCATGTAGCTACATGCGTGTTACTACAGGCTTCACGTACATGAAAACCGCACTTTTTCACAAATCATACTACTTTTAATTAATTCACATTTTTTCATTCACAAAAAAAAAAATCTGGAGTGACTCCACTCGACTTTCCGAACATTGAGTAATTAACAGTTTTGTAGATAAAGTAAAGAAAGAGTAGTTGTTAAACAAACAAAAGAGAGAAAACCATAATAGAGTGTTTGAGTATTTTTCTCCATCTATTACATGTTGTTTTATTTAACGCTACTGAACTTTGAGCCCATAGATCATAATGACAAAGAAATTTTCGTTGTGTCCCTGTAAAAACCTATAAATGTTAGATTCACCAAAATGCTTATAGTTAGTGCAACAATGATTTATAATACTCATATAAATTTTCAGCTGAATTCAATAAGGCGTTTAGATGCTATCGTACTTTTAAAAATTTAGTCCCATAGGCCATGATAAAGAATTTTTCTTTGTGTCCCTGTAAAAAAACTGTAAGTGCTAGATTTACCAAAATCTATACAGTTAGTTCAACTGTGATCTATAACATGTGTACAATTTTTTTGCTCGGATTAATAAGGCGTTTAGACACTATCACATTTTTTAAAATTTGGCCCCATAGGCATAATGATAAAGAATTTTTCTTTGTGTCCCTGTAAAAAAACTATAAGTGCTAGATTCTCCAAAATCTATACAGATTGAGTATTTGTGATCTATAATATGTGTATAAAATTTTTGCTCAATTGAATAAGGCGTTTAGATGCTATCGCACTTTTAAGATTTTGCTCCCATAGGCCATAACGATAAAGAATTTTTCTTTGTGTCCCTGTAAAAAAAGTATAAGTGCTAGATTCACCAAAATCTATAGGGTTCGTACTATGGTGACTTACAATATGCGTACCAACTTTCAGGTTAATCGAACGAAGCGTTTAGACGCTAGCGTGTTCACCCACAGACATACACACATACACACATACACACACACATACATACATCATCGTAAAAATAGTGAAAACGGACTCAGGGGACCTCAAAACGTATAGAAACATCAAAATCTCGAATTCGGATTTTTGACATGATTACAATACTTTCCTCACTATAGTGTTCGGAAAGTAAAAATTGCAAAATCATAACTTCGAAAAGATTTATGTGATATGATACATTAAGAATTTGGGTTTTTAAAGTTTTTTTCAAATAGAGTATATTTTTCAACAATTTCATTCACTGATTCACTACTACTAGATACCATACCTAAACAAAATAAAATAATAAATTAACTAAACAAAATAAATTAATAATAAAAAGTAAAAATAGAACTTTTTTATATAACTGTGCTTCACCAGCTGAAATAGAATAATGAATAATTAAAGTTCTCTTTAAAATTAATTGCAGTGCTGGTTGCCATGGTAATAAAAAATAAAAATAACGATGGTTGCTATGGGCATCAAATATAAACAGCAAGCAGGTTGCCATATCTTATTGCGAAGAATCCAGAACGACATCGTTATCGTTCAAAACAATGATCAAACCCCCCCCCCCCAAAAAAAAATAATAAAATAAAATAAAAATAAATAAATAAATAAATAAATAAAAAATAAATAAATAAATCGCCAAATCTAGTTGTGAACCAACCTGCAAATTGTACTATTATAACAAACGTGTATGCATTACGTTTAATTTCGTAAAGTCGTATGTTGTTAGTACAAATGTACCAGATAAAATCAGTAGAAAGAGAAACTAATGAATGCTCTTGCAAAGTGGAACTCCATCTTGAGATAATCTGGCGACTGTCGACCCTTTAAACAACACAAAATCCTTAGACCTAGCTATGTTAGGTAAGCAAAATCTGTTTGAGGTTTCCGACCCACCAATAATACAATCCTGTCAAAAATGAAATTAACTGGATAAAAATGTAGCAAAAATTAGTCTTTCTTCAACATGCCGAAGCTGAAATACACTCACTGATATGCAACAACTAAATTCAACGAAAGAGGGGAGGGAGGAGTTAAAGCTTTCATTTCGTATTTAATAGAAAAAATATTTCTTGTTTAAACCTTAAAAAGAAATAAGGCTCCTCAAATACTAAAAAATCTAGTACAAATACAATACATAAGCATTAGGATTCAATTTGGTATAAAGAACTAGCTTTAAAATTTCCCCCTTTTTTTTTTTTTTTTAAATAAATGAATTAAAAATTCTTTAAACGTGAAATCAGTAAAATTAAAAAAAATATCGATCAATCCAATTTGACAGAAATTTAAAATTTAATTGAAAAACTGCATTAATGATAGAAATAAAAAATGAACTTACTTTTAAAATCTGCTGGGAATTTGTCAGTACTAGTCAATAATATATTTATTACTTTATGTACTAAGTATTTTAAATCAGTAATACTTTGAATCAAAAGTACAGCTATAAAGTAAACTATTTTCTAAACTACAGTTTCTGATTAAACGCAAGCAATTTAGTTTTCACTTTGACAGAAAAAAGCATTCAATAATTCACCCAGTTTGTGTATTTGTCGGCGAAATAAGTTTTACTAAATCAGTGACTACAGTTACATAAAAATATATATATAAAACTTTCACATTATAAAATTATAATTACTAAAAGCAAATTTCCATAATATTTCGTAGAAAATGTATGCTAATTTAAAAGAGAAAAGGAATATAATATTTCACACGAATTCAGGTATTTTTCCGGGATCCGAACATAATATCGCGGGACAAAATATCGCGTCGACTAAACAATAATCTATTTAAAAAGTCTTTTAAAACCCAAATTCTTAATGTATCGTATCACAAATCTTTTTAAGATAATCTTTATCTTATAGAATAAAATTTGAAAAAAATAAAACCTCTTGTTTATTAACCAAAAAAATTGATGAAATTTGAAATGCAAGTTGGTCTTGTTAGGTACAGTCTGTATATTATATTTTTGTGTTCGTGAGAAAAAAAAAAAAATGAAAACTGCAAATTTTTAATCCCACTTCAAAAACATGTGACTTAATGTGAAACGGTGTCCATACAATCTTCTCCTGATGCCACCTAAAATTCATACTTTAGTTAATTTTAAAAAATCTAATTGTCCGATCGATAAGGTATTTAATCCATCGGATTCACAAAAAATTTCCCTTCCATTTGGTACATTATTTATAACGGTACGACTAATATTTCTACTTTATTTGCTAATTTTTTTTTAAATTTATTTTCCCCATTTTAAATAAATGTATTTTTTTTTTTTTTTTTTTTTTTTTTTTTAAATTCTGTCGAAAAAAAAAAAAAAAATGGCAACAATTAAATTATGTTGAGATTCACAAACATACTATACTGAATGACAGTAAGTACATAAGAATTTGGGGAAAATAATGTGATCTCTTGCGGGGTCCATACGGCCTTATAAATATACATATCATACAGTGGAATTTCATTATTTTATTTAATTTTAAGTTATTTTATCATTTGTTTTTCGCCATTCAAAATGTATTTTAAAAGTATTGTACGTCGCTGCAGACAAAGCTAAACAATGTTCAGAAATTTAAATTAAAAGTTATAAAATTAATAAGCACGATTGATTTCATTATGACTAATCTTGACAAAAGTTAATAAACAGTCTTTAAACTCTTTTAAGCAAAATTAATAATTTTTGTGGTAAATATACAAGTGTTTCCATAAAATTTTATATAAAATTACTAATAATTACCAATTCATTCAAATAAAATGTTTAAAATGTGTCATTTTATTTGTATGAACACAAATCGCATAACGTTTTCGCTTTTCATCCATTCATGTAGGCAATATCTTGTCTCCAACCCTATTTTTCCAATTAAGTTTTTAAAAATAAGGTTTCCCCTTGAAATTCGAATTAATAAAAATTTACTTTATGTAGTTAATACATTGTTTCTCACTAGAAATTTCAACACTCATTTGGAATCTCAAGTAACAATTACAAAGCTCAAAATATTTTCTAAGAACTTAAAAAGAATCTTGGAAAATGTAAAATAAATAACTTAAATATATATATATATATATATATACAAATAAAAACAAGCATTTGTAGAATACTTACACTCAAAATATTTCTGCTAAGTTATTAAAATCCGTTGTTTAAAGAAAACTTACGACTTATTACAAATTAATGCTATCATACAATACAAAAGAAAAATAAAATATAAATAAAACGAAGTGAAAGTAAAATTCAGATAGAAAAACATTTAAACCATTGAGCTAAAATTGTACTTCTTCAGATTAAAGCATATTTACAGACAGTTTTCTGCAGAAGAATGTTTATGTTGCCCTCGCCATATTTCTAATCGCCTTCGAGCATAAAAAAGTGGATTCGATTTCCACGCTAGCCCTGATTGGTTTACCAATTCCTCGCATTGTAATTCTTCCATGTACTTTCTGTCCTCATCTCGACGCCCCTTCCGTGGAAGATCAAAATTGTGATGGCATGTCTCCGGACCACCTCTAGGGGTGTTTCCCAGACTGTCGCCAATTGCCCATCTGCGCAGCACTAGTGCGACGTAAAACCTAACCATCCATCCTCATCTCGACGAAGATTTACAAGCGGACATCGAGACAAATATACAAGTTTGATATACAGTCGGCAGCAAAAGTTTCCGAGCACTAGCAGTAATTCTTGTCTAAAAAAAGTACACTTCATACGGTTTTGTTAAATAAATCCTTATCGAATCATGTTCTTACGCTGACTAAGAACAGGATTCGACAAGGATTTATTTAACAAAACTGTATTAAGTGTACTTTTTTTATACAGGGATTATTGCTAGTACTCGGACACTTTTTATTCCGACTGTAATTTGGATGGGTACAATCTGCAACAAAAATATCTGAGCACTAACCAATAAAATAAAAATAAAAAAAGTACCCATAAAACTGTTTTGTTAAATAAATCCTTGTCGAATTATGTTCTTAGAATGACTAAGAACATGACTCGATAAGGACTTATTTAACAAAGCCGTAACCCAGTCGCAGAAAGTTTTGAAGCTGTCTGTGACAGGCTTTTGAAATTTCATAATCTGTCTGCAAAATTTGCATGTAATCAGGGGTGAAAATGGCTTACACTCAAAAAGCCTGAAAGCTGATGGAGACGGGACGCGACGGGGGGAGGTGGAGGGGGTTTAACATCAATGGTGATCTCGTGCAACAATACACGAATACAATTTTACTACAAAACAATATAGCATATGAACAATTGTATTGATTCAATTCATCTCGAAAACTCCCTTTTTACCAAGTCCAACTTGGCATTTATATTTTTATGATAAATTCTTTATCTATTTATTTACTGTCATTTGTCTCGAAAACTCCATTTTTACTAAGTCCTACTTGGCATTTATATTTTTATGATAAACTCTTTGTTCATTTTTTTACTGTCATTTGTCTCTATCACGGATTTTAAAAATTTGTCAGGTATCTGTTCTTGTATTAAATAACAACTTGTAAACCCTTGTGGTGTGGATATTTCGAGATATAAGCGGCCCTTGAGGCAAGCAAAAATCTCAGTACTCATCAAACCAAACCAAAGCAAACCATCAATTCATCTCTTCCAATTAAATATTTTATAGCGATGTTTGACACAACACAATATAAATAATTATAAATAATAAAAATATTAGTCTTAGTTTTGATACAGAAATTTTTATGAGTGAATTGTTATCCGGAAGTTGCGGACAAATTTTTTTCTCAGTGCAGGCAAAAACTGTCCGCAAGCCGTTTTTCTGTGTCCGCGACTATGTCGCCGTGTCACGGTGTTTCTGCCACTAGGAGCCGTAACAAGTGTACTTTTGTAGAGAATTATTGCTAGTGCTCGGATACTTTTGCTGCCGACCTGTATATTGCCATTATTTTAAAAAACAAGAAAAATTTTTTTTAAAGGAGAAGCTCAATTGTGAACAAAACTTCAAATACATACAAGATAGGAATAGGTTGATTAGTTGGTTGGGGTTTAACGTCTCAATAATACTGCGCAATGGAAAATTGGCGACTCACCCCTAAAAAGGCTCCAGAAACATGCCATCATAATTTTGATCCTCCACGGTGGGGATGGCTCCTCCGCTTCGGTGACCCCCCAGAGGTATAGAGTCGGCAGCAAA
Organism: Salticus scenicus; assembly: GCA_963930645.1. Classification (NCBI taxonomy): domain Eukaryota; kingdom Metazoa; phylum Arthropoda; class Arachnida; order Araneae; family Salticidae; genus Salticus; species Salticus scenicus. Next base: position 265,130 of record CAWVNO010000050.1, read on the forward strand.
AGTATTCGAGCACTAGCCAATAATTCCGATGAAAAAAAATATATACTTAATACTGTTTTGTTAAATAAATGCTTATCGAATCATGTTCTTAGACTGACTAAGAACATGGATCGACAAGAATTTATTTAACAAAGCAGTATTAAGTGCATTTTTTAGACAGGAATTATTGCTAGTATTCGGATATTTTTTATGCCGACTGTAATTTGGGTGGGTACAATCGGCAGCAAAAGTATCTGAGCACTAACCAATAATTCCGATATAAAAAAGATACACATACAACTGTTTTGTTAAATAAATTCTTGTCAAATCATGTTCTTTGGCTGACTGAGTACATGACTCGATAAGAATTTATTTAACAAAGCAGTATTAAGTGTACTTTTTTTAGACAGGAATTATTGCAAGTGCTCGGATGCTTTTGTTGCCGACTGTACATGGAGAAACATTGCGGCTACGGCGGATTTTACGTTCACCAGCCAAGCCAACATTAGTTTCGACTCGACGGTCTTTGGCTGGATTGAGTATCAAACATGCAATTTTCCTATATAAAAAATATACGTGATGCGTTCAAAAAGCATCGAAACTTTAGTTTACAAAATACATTTATAGATTTGGAATTCCAAAACACTAATCCCCTTCAAAGTAGTCACCTTGGTAATACACACACTTCACTCAGCGTTCCTGTCATTGTTGGAAACACTTAGGGAGCGCAGTTTTTGGAATGATGAGCAACCGTGCCGTCGCATTCCGCATGGTGTCTTTTCTTAATTCAACGAGATACCTTTTTAGCGGAATTGTCAGCTTGGAAAATAGCCAAAAGTCACAGGAAGCCATATAGGGTGAGTAGAAAACCTGGCAAACCACAGAAATGTTATGTTTGGCGATGAAAGTCTGAATAAAATGCACAGAATGGACAGACGCGTTATCATGATGGAGCTTCCAAGTTTTCGCTGCCCACATGTCTGGTCGTTTGCGCTGTACACCCTCACAAAGGCGACGAAGAACATCCTAGTAGTACTATTTAGTGATAGTTTGCCCTTATGTTGCGTATTCATTCATGATGTACAGTCGGTAATAAAAGTGTCCGAACACTAGCAAAAATTGTTATGTAAAAAAAGTACACTTCATACGGTTTTGTTAAATAAATCCTTATCGAATCATGTTCTTACGCTGACTAAGAACTGGATTCGACAAGAATTTATTTAACAAAACAGTATGAAGTGCACTATTTTTAAATAGGAATTTTTGCTAGTGTTCGGACACTTTTGTTACCGACTGTATCACACCGTAGAAGTCAAGGAAAACGGCCAACGTGTTCACTGGTGTTCGGTCATCTTTGAAGCGTTTGTAGCACTCTTTTATGTGTTTGATGTCATCGTCCCGAAAGCTTGTTGAATCTTATGAATGCTTTCTGCTCGGGTAACACCAAGCTTTTGGTAAAATTTGATGCAATATTGCTGCTCAAGTTTTTTTCTCATTTTACAAAAACTAAAATCCGACGACCGACAACTACACGTCTTCATTTATTGGCCGACTGCCAGCTATTGACGCTTTCTACAGGCAAGAAAATATTCACGATTGCGCATGCGTGTTCCATCTACATCTACAGTCGGCAGCAAAAGTATCCGATCACTACTCAATAATTCCGATATCAAAAAAGTACACTTAATACTATTTTGTTAAATAAATCCTTGTCGAATCATGATCTTAGACTGACTAAGAAAATAAATCGACAAGGATTTAATTAACAAAGCAGTATCAACTGTGCTTTTTTTAGACAGGCATTATTACTAGTGCTCGGATACTTTTGCTGCCAACTGCAGGCTGAAGAAAATCTCTCTCGTTTTATTGGTTTACGCGAGAATAAAAAGGTTTGATACTTTTTGACCACCCCTTGTATGTTGAATAAATGACTCCGATGAAAGAATTTTTTTACTGCAAAAAAATTCAATTCACCAACATTAATGTTTTTCTCACTCAAATTGACGACCGTCGCGAATTGTCCATTGCGCAGCACTAGTGCGACGTAAAACATAACCAACGAACCAACCTCTCAAATTGACTGTTTGTTGGGTTTAACGTCGCACTATTTCTGTGCAACGGGTAATTGGCGACAGTCTGTGGGACGCACCTCTAAGGATGGTCTTCAACTGACTGTTACTTGAATCAATGTTTAAAATTGCGACATCTGTGCGGCTGACAATTGTGACAACATACATTTGCTTTATCTAGTTATTATTATAAATATATACTAGCTGGAACCCGTCGAATTCGACGATCATTTTATTGACCGTAATGTTTCAAAAAACGTCGCATCATTATTTAAATGTATTTCAAGTTAAAACATCTAATATAATTTACGACATTTGACTTAAAAAAAGAAAGTCAGAAAAATGCTTATAAATAGAAATACTATACATGACATAACTTTCTACAAAGTATAGTCAATGTGACGTCAAACTGACTCCAAATAAACAGTTCCTATCTTTCATTTTCTATTTCGTTTAATACTATGACAACATGTTAGCTGACCCGTCCGGCGTTTCCCGGGCCCATCGTAATAACCTTAAATGAACCTTAAATTTGTATGGTTTTACATCTTTAACTCGATTTTGTTTGAATTTCTATTTTTAAATAAAAGCATCGTGAAAAAATAATCAGCTGTAACAAAAAAATTACCTCGAACCGAACGAAACTCTGCCTTGTGACCCTGGTACCTTCGGCAGTGCATACGCCGGCCGCTAATAACATAAAAATATTCCCAAAAATTAACATGGAACCGAACGAACCCGCCCGGTGTTGCCCGGGCCCATGATACCTTAAATGAACCTTAAATTCGTAGGATTTTATACCTTTAACTCGATTTAGTTTGAATTTCTGTTTTTAAATGAAAGCATCACGAAAAAAAATATAATCAGCTGTAACAAAAAAAAATTACCTCGAACCGAACGAAATTCGGCCTTGTCACCCCGTTGTCTGCAGCAGCGCATACGCCGGCCGCTAATAACATAAAAATATTCCCAAAAATTAACCTGGAACCGAACGAACCCGTCAGGTGTTGCCCGGGCCCATGTTACCTTAAATGAACCTTAAATTTGTATCATTTTATACCTTTAACTCGATTTAGTTTGAATTTCTGCTTTTAAATGAAAGCATCACGAAAAAAATAATCAGCTGTAACAAAAAAAATTACCTCGAACCGAACGAAACTCTGCCTTGTGACCCCGTTGCCTGGGGGAGCTCATACGCGGGCCGCTAATAACATAAAAAAATTCCAAAAAATTAACCTGGAACCAAACGAACCTGCCCGGCAATGCCCGGGCCCATGATAATAACCTTAAATGAACCTTAAATTTGCATGATTTTATATCTTTAACTCGATTTTGTTTGAATATCCATTTTTAAATGAAAGCATCACAAAAAAACAAAAAAAACCCCTCAAACAGAACGGAACTCGGGCTCGTGACCCGGTGCCTGCGGCAGCGTATATACAGGCCGCTAATAACATGAAAAAATTCTCAAAAATGAACCTTGAACCGAGCGAACCTCTGATTCGTGTTACCTCTGCGTGTGGCTGCTGCACTGTATAGCAGGCATGCACTGTATGGCAGGTTGCACTGTATAGCACGCGTTGCAAAATCCACTTTCCTCCACCAGGGGGTGCAGTATGTTGTATACGAACATCACCAATCGCCTTGAATTTCCAAGACTTTTCAAATAAGGTGTCACTGGTGGTGTCAACTGCAAAATCCTTTAGCTGCACTTTCCACCGCCAGGGGGCACAGCGTGTTCTATACGAACAACACCAACGGTAAGGAAATACAAAGACCTTTAAAATAAGGTGTAACATGATAGGGTCGACTGCAAAATCACCTAGTTCCATTTTTAACTACCAGGGGGTGCAGTATATCGTATACGAACATCCCCAATCAACATGAAATTTCAAGACCTCTATCACCAATCGCCTTGGATTTCCAAGACCTTTCAAATAAGGTGTCACTGGTGGTGTCAACTGCAAAATCCTTTAGTTACACTTTCCACCACCAGGGGGCGCAGTGTGTTCTGTACGAACATCTCCAACGGTCAGGAAATACCAAGATCTTTAAAATAAGATGTAACATGATAGGGTCTACAGCAAATCACCTAGTTCCATTTTTCACCACCAGGGATCGCACTATATTGTATACAAACATCCCCAATCGACATGAAATTTCAAGACCTTTAAAATGAGGTGCTACATGTGTGGGTCTAGATCGGATTTCCCTCTCAAATTAATTTCCCCCCTTTCCCCCCCCCCCCTCCAAATCTACTTTCCCCCTTTTTCCCCCCTTTAAAATCGAAAATTCCAAATTCGCAGAAAGTGATTTTTTAGTATTCGACTCTAGTCCCCATGTGTCCAATTTCTTCATCGTGAAGTATTTTGGAGCTTAGTTAAGCTCGTAAACGTGTTTTTAACCCGTTTCCCCCCCCCCCCCTGGGGGAAACGTGCGACTTTTTTTTTATTTTTCTCTTCTCATAGCACATCTACAGACCAAGACATTTTTTTAGACACCTCAACCAAATTTTTACACCAAGTAGTTCTCTCAATATAGTGGAGACAGACAAAAACATGTTTCAAATTGATATATAGACATAACTTGTATTTTTTATTGCTCATGAGAAAAACGCGTATGTTTTTTTACTCTAGAGTTAGTTTTAAAAATTTGGAAAAATAATGTTAGATTTTAAGTAAGGAAGAATTTAGTTGAGATTCGTAAATAATTTTGGCGTCACACTTTCTTTTTCAGTTCTTAATATTAGTTCACACTCTCCCTATATATATCTTGTGCAAATCTTGCAATCGATTTTTAACTAACTTCCCGACTAACTAGAAATTTAAAACTTTCAAGATTGCTCAGAACACGGTGACAACACAATACTTCGAAGTCCGATTTGTGATTTCTTTATTAGTTTTCTTATAATTAATTAAAATATGAAAATAATAACATCTTATTCTTAATAGCGTTAAAATAGCCATTAAAATATTGGTCGGCGTTAGTTCACATCCATCGGCAGTCGTGACGTCAGAAGGGGGGGGGGGGGTGCTAAAGAGTTAAAAGGAATCCGGCAATTTTGCATGGATTTTATTTTCTCGTCAGTCAATAGACAAAGCTTAGAAAGGTCGTTTTGCGTGTTCTGTTTATGCCATGCCAGAATAATGAAATATATATGCAGAAATAATAATGAGATTTCGTTTGAGGAATTTATAATTGTTTTGCAAGAACAATATAACACGAAATTAAAAATTATCTAAATTTGTTTGCTTCAAAAGCGACAAGGTTTTTATTAAAGTAAAATATAGTACAATCGTAAAATTCTGATCCATTAGTGATTCTTTTCTAAACATTCAGAAAAAAAAAAAAAAAATGTTTTTAATGCTTTATTGACAATCTGCTTGTAATGTGTAATGGTTAATTTCATTTGTGACAGACATGATATCACACAGCTTTCTTGTTCAATTTTAAATACTAAATTTAAATTTATCTTAATGAATTTTGGTGTTCCGATATATCTATATGTTTTTCTTATAAATAATACATTTTTTTTTTTTTTAATCTATGAAAAAATAATTACATTTACTAAGGTAAAGATATAGCGTGACAAACATGACAACAAAGCATGTTTTCAGTAATTGATCTTTGTCACTCATTTTCTCTAAACTGAAATACATCCGGAGTCCAGAAATTTTAATTTACACACACAGGGCTTTTGTCTCATTAAAAAAAAAAAAAAAAAAAATTAATTGTGTGACAGACATTACATGCATAAAAAAATTGGAATTATTTTCTGCTAAATAAAAAATCAATAAATAAATAAGAAATAATGATCTATATTTTTTAAATATATGCAATGTGCTGTATTACTTGATAGGTTTTTTTTAGTTAAAAAAAGAGAGAGAAATGTTTGATATTTTTTATTTTATTATTATTATTATTATTATTATTATTATTTTCATTTTTTAAATGTCTTAATTCATTGTTGAAATCTTTGAGTTGTTGGGCAATGACAATGATACTACACAATCTGGTATATTACTGTGCTCATTACGTGTGCTCATACCAACTCATTTTCCATTAACCTACTGCTGTAGTCCTTGATAAAGATATAGTTGTAATTTTATAAATTTCAAAATTATTTTTCAGTATTTATTAACTTTTCTATATATTTTGCTTTGTAGTAATTGTTTATTGATTTATTCAAGTCTTTCTTCCTGGTATTTGATCATCATAATTATGAAATATTTTTATTATATTAATAAAACCTTTTCAAACAATATACAAGGAATATTTATATGTATAAGAATAGATAATTTTTTGTGATAAAGGAAAAATTCAAACAAATAAATTAGAAATAGCATAAGAAATGAAGATTAATCCTACGAAATTAAAACAATAGACGAATTATTATGAAAAAATACTCATTTGACATCATCTTTCTCAAGGGAAAATTATTACAAAAGGAAAAATAATACTAATATCTTTCTGATAATACCAAATTATTAAAAAATCCAAAATATTGCTAATTAGTTTGCCCAGTATCAGTAAAAACAAAATATACCAAGAATTTAATGAAGAGTCATTACAAAGGAATGTTAATTTAGAAATTTCTTTTTTCCTGCTTCACTTGTTACTTTATTTTAAGTGGGTGGCTGCCCCCCCCCCCCCTCCAGTTTCTTCAAAATTAAGTATATTTAATTTTTGACTATTCAAACAAACTAGTTGGCATAGGTGGACTCTGCTCAGTTCCCCATCATATTTATGTTCTCATAAATTTCTAGTGCGAGACATATTATAATCATGGTAAAAGAAATGAATTTGTCCAAAGCTTGATACAGTGACAGAATGAAATCCCCGCCTAATAGGCTATCCACCGTTCACTTCGATATATATATCTTATTCTAATCTATTAATTTATTTTATCAGGGTCAATTCCGTTGTTTAGTTTTCATCCTACTATTTCCAATGCAATAATCCTCAAAATTCATATTTATATGAAAAATTTACAATTTCGCTATGTTGATAAAGTCGTAAATTACGAATAATTTACGAAATTTTCCTATTAGAATATTTGTATTCAATCATGTTCAAACAAATATCATAAATGTAATTTTGAAGTTGTCTAATGTATTTACGATCCTCAAAATGGAAATTTATGCTCAATTTTGCCTTATTCTGACATGTTAAGTAAATCGTAAATTCCAAATAACTTACGAATTTTTTAAATTGGAAAAATCGTAGTCTATGATATTCATGCCAGTATCCTAAATAATATTTCGAAAGTTGTTTGACAGAATGAAACGATGAAAATACGATGAAAATATCCCTCAAGATTGACGTTTATGTGAAATTTTGCTCTATTCAGCCATGTTAAGAAATTCGTAAATTTCCAATAACTTACGAAATCTTTATATTGGAAAATTCATAGTCATTAATATTCATGCCAGTGTCCTAAATAATATTTCAAAAGTAGTCTGACATCTTTACGATGAAAATATCTCTCAAAATTGACGTTTATGTGAAATTTTGCTCTATACTGCCATGTTAAAAAATTCGTAAATTTCCAATAACTTGCGAAATTTCCAAAGTAGCATATTTATAGTTACTGATGTTCATTCCGGCATCAAAACTGTTATTTTAAAACTGGTCTGACATTTTTACAGTAAAACGTTTCCATTAAATGCACGTTTAAGTGAATTTTTGTCCTATTCTCCCATGCTAAGAAAATCGTAAATTTCTAATAACTTACGAATTTTTTAAATTCGAATGTTGCAAATGAATAGGGTTCTTGCCAGTGTCGAAAGTAATATTTTAAAACTGATCTGACCTCTCTGCGATTATTTGTTCGTGAGATATCGTGTTAACAGACTAACAAACTAACGGACTAACACACTAACGGACTGACACACTGACACACTGACACACTAACAGTCACCCTACAGACAGACACCATAGAAATTTTGTCATTTTCGGATTCCTCACATCTGAAAACGTGTAGAAAAGTCAAAAAACCGAGGTCGAAAATTTTCACGATTACCTAAGTTCCCCATACCTATAGTATGATGGGGAACTAACTAGGAATTCAGTCTTATGCTCCTGCATCGTGTTTTTGCCTTAGCCCTCTGGTACCATTCACACAAAGTTTAATATTTACGCATCTTTAATATTTAAACGAATCATTTCATTATAGAAACTATGTCAATCAAAAGCTGAAACTTTTGAAATCTTTCATTATAAGAATTGTAAAATGTACCATTTTCGAAACTAAAAGGTGACCATTATCAGCAGAACTAAGAAAATGTGTTGAGTAATAATTAAGGTCAAATACACTGCATAATATATATATAAAGGTCTCGAGAAATTATAATTACTTTCTCGTACTTATACGGCAGACAATATTTTGTTTTGGAGTCCAATTTTTGATTTAGGTGTGTTTGTGTGCAAGGCCGACTGGCAACACATGAGTCCTAGGTCAAAGGCGGTGTGTCCTCCATGGAGGTCTTTCTAAGAGGTTCTAGCCTATGTTTATACAAGTTTCAGAGAAAACCATGGAAAATGGTTAAGTCAATGTACGCAATCTGGGATCGAACCCAGCACTTCCCGTCTACCAGCTTTGAGCTCAGAGCTACTTGGTAACTGGTTGGGCCATTTTTGACTTAGAATTTTGCTACAATTGCACGTTTTGAGGTTTTCTGAATACATATATCAAACTTTTAGCTTTGAGTCTGCTATCATTATAAGTTAAAAACATGAAAATTATAGAAGTTCAAATTTGGTATTTGAAAGATTGTATGGGAATTCCACTTGAAATTTTTGACTTAAGATCTATAAGTTTCCAGTAGTGGGGTGTGTAAAGTTCTGCGAATAATTTTAAATGTATATTTTAGTTTTATAACAACCATGAATATTTCATGAATGTTTGTTAAACATTCAAATAAGGAGTGAAGGTGATGATAAGTCCTCCCCTCCCCCCCACCCCCCTACACACAGAAATATATGCCACATTAAAGTGCTTCTATAACTAGAAAGTTAAGAGAAGGAAGTGTGTGTGTCACCCGATATTTTTTAATCAATAGCATACTAGTAATAATTAGAGTACTATTACTTAACTCAATTATTATTATTTACTATTAATTTTAAACTACTTATAATACTTTTAGAAAACTTCCCAGGACTTAATTATTAAGATTACATATTTCAAAATTTTCTTTTCTTTGATTTAGGGAAGTGAAGAGAGGTGCTTATAAAGGGAAAATTTAAAATTAAGATAAGTTGAAAATTGCAAAAATTTAAAGCTAAAAATTATAACTCTTATATATATATATATATATATATATCTAAATTAATTTTTTTAAAAAAAAGAGAGAGAGAAATATATATTTCACTCTATATATTCTGCATATTTATGTAGAGTGAAAGTTCTTAGGAAATGCATTTATTATTATTATTTATTTATTTTTCAGTATTTAAATCTATAAAGTAACGCAAAAATACATAAGATATATGAAAAATGAACTTAAAACACAAAATTACAAAGTGATACAAAAATTCCAACTCCAGAATCGAACCGATGTATTTAGAGATTACAGTCGGATGTGCTATCCACTATGCCATCGATACTCGCTGAAGTGTATGATATAAAATAATCATGAAGGTAAACTGTTAGCAGCAACTGATGACGCAACCTACTATTTTGATCATGTGACAAGCAGTGACGACGTCACGACTGCCGATGGATGTGAACTAACGCCGACCTAAAATATTATGTATAATTAAATTGTTGCAAAAAAAAAAAAAAAAAAAAAAAAAAAAAACACATTCATTCATTTTCTTCGACATAAAAAAAAAAAAAAAAAAACATTTAATTAAACGTGAACGTTAAAAAATTCTGAAAAGTTAAATTATGCATCTGGCAAAAATTGACGTCATTATCACTTTAAAGGTTTCATACGCATTGATAAGAGCTCGATGATTCATCAGAAAATTTTAAACATGGTATATATTTTTTTTTATTTATTTATTTCATTTTGCACGCTCGCTTTTTATTTCCTAATTCAAAATTATTAAAAAAAAAAAAAAAAAAAAACTTTTTCGATAGTGTTTGTAAGTAGGAATTGACTTTAAAAATTTTTCTTTTAAAAACTTGTTTATCTTTACTTCCTTGCTTCATAGTTTAATGACAGGAAAATTCTGTAAATGAACGATTGTTGTGAATTGACTCAAAGATTTTTGCGCATGCTCAGATTACTGAATTTCGGTTTTAAATAAATAGACTTGTGTTTTAATATATAATATATATACATATATATAAATTTATTCAATATCTGGGAAAAAACTATGATGAATGTATAAATATTTTTTCAATCTACAGTCGGTAACAAAAGTCTCTGAACACTAGCAAAAATTCTTATATAAAAAAGGTACACTTAATACAGTTTTGTTGAATAAATCCTTGTCGAATCCTGTTCTTAGCCAGCGTAAGAACATGATTCGATAAGGATTTATTTAACAAAACCGTTTGAAGTGTACTTTTTTTACATAGGAATTTTTGCTAGTGTTCGGACACTTTTGTTACCGACTGTATATATATATATTGTACTGCAAATCTGAATAAAGTTTGGTTATATTCTTATTAACGCTGTCCAAGTTTTCGAATCTAACGCCGAAAATGATGTCTTCATGTCATAGCCAAAACAATATATTGTAATAAAAAAAAGTAAAATTTTTTCCATGTTTTTATTAACCCGCTTTCTTGTTTGTTTGTCCAGTACAAATCTTGCAATCGATTTTTAACTAACTTCAAGACTAGCTCAGCACACGATGAAAATGCATTTATTTAATACTTTTATTCAATTAATAATTTTTTTATTTTAATTAATTAATAACATGTGAAAATAACTTCCCAATAGCTTTAAAATTAGCCATTTAAGTTTTATTTAAAATTGTTGCCAAAAAAATTTACGAGTTAATTTTTTTTTCGATAGGAAAATAAATACATTTACTTAAGCGTGAACAATAAAAAACTGCAAAAAATTAAACTATGCATCTCACAAAAATTGACGTCATTATCACTTTAAAAATTTTATACACATTGATAAAGCGCTAATATAGCTATAACGTCCCGACTAGCTTGACATTTGAAACTTTTAGAATAGCTCAGAACACGATGACACTGCATTCTATTAATACTTTTATTCAATTAATAAATGTTTGAAAATTTCTTATAATTGCTCTCTTTATTACTATCCATTTGATCTTTTTCTTTCAAGTTGATGGGATAATTCATGAAAAAAGAATTTTTGAAGCATTTATTAATACATAGAATTTTCAAGTTTATGTGACAGAAAATAATTTTTTATTCATAATTTGCAGGATTTTGTAAAATTCGTTTATTGGTTCTCAATGAACAAAACAAAACAATTTCAGTTTTTAGAAAACTATTTTCGTTGCTAAGCGGAATTTTAATATGTTAGAAGAAAACATTAATCCTAAATATGTAGAATTCTACTATGTCATTAGAAATTAGTAATATAAATAATTAAATAGACATGCGGTTATAAAATTTGAATTAAAGGATTACGATGTCATTCATAATTTCTTGTAGACGTTTGGACTTTTAAACATTCAAATATCTCATAAAAAACAATACTATTGTAAAAGTCACCCCGCCCAGCAAAAACTCTTACCTTTCTTAGGCATCCCAAAACAGGATTGATACCAAAATTCTCCGCCGCAATTGATTCCTGGGAATTCAATGCCTTGCTTAATGAAGATCTTCCAATAAATTTGCATGTATCTTTTTAATAAATCCTATTCGCTTTCAACAATACTTGTTAGCTGTGTTAGTTTATCGGCTGCATTATAAAGTTCAAATTTAAAGTATTTTTACAGCGGGGTGCGTAAATAATACTTTATTCTTTACTAAAAAATTTTTTATTAATTAAAACTTCTTCATAGGGGACGCACCCCGCCGTAAAAATACTTTAAACTATAACTTTATAATGTAGCCAAAAAACTAACACGGCTAACAAGGAATGTTGAAAGCGATTAGGATTTATTAAAAAGATACACCTGCAAATTTATTGGAAGATCTTCATTAAGCAATGCACTGAAATCCCAGGAATTAATTGCGGCGGAGAATTTTGATATCAATCCTGTTTTTGGCTGCCTAAGAAAGGTAAGAGTTTTTGCTGGGCGGGGTGACTTTTACAATAGAATTGCTTTTTATGCAAAATCACGTCTTTTTGCAGATTATAGTGTTTTTTATTATGAGATATAACTTCTATTTGCAGGTTATGTATGTGCTTTTATAAATATTATATGTATGCATAATGGGTATATTTGTGTAATAGATCTTTAAAATTTGTGTTTTATGCATAGATGTAAATATGTTGTTACGATTTTGTAAATAATACTAGTTATTTTTTATTTCATTCTAAAAGGTTTAGTCAGATTATAAAATGTCAATTTTGTGTATTTCTGGCTTGTTTCCGCGTTAAAAAAGCACGTTTTTTTCCTTTAAAAAACTGTTTCATCAGGTCACGTAATGGGCTTGGTGACGAATTTGGTGACTTTACCGCTCCTTGACGACAATGAATGCAGCATTTAAACGTTATTGTGTTCACGCACTCAGTTACACATACACATTAATCGTATATTCATTCAACTTCATGCATTTTATGTTATAGTGACTTAAAATATACATATGAAATAATTATTCACTGGAATGCAGCGTTTTGACGCTATCGTACTCATTCACTTCCATGTACAGCCGGTAACAAAAGTGTCCGAACACTAGCAAAAATTCCTATATAAAAAAAGTAGAGTTAATACTGTTTTGCTAAATAAATCCTTGTCGAATCTTGTTCTTAGTCAGTCTAAGAACATGATTCGACAAGGATTTATTTAACAAAACCGTATGAAGTGTACTTTTTTTACATAGGAATTTTTGCTAGTGTTCGCACACTTTTGTTACCGACTGTATATACAAATTAGTCCTATATTCATTAAACTATTTCATGCGATGGTGATCTAACTCTATATATATAAACGGCTAAGAGATTTCCTTGGACTCTGTTTGTCTGTGTGTGGACGCAAGTTGCCACCAAATTTTCATACTTTGGTTAATTTTAAAAAATCTAATTGTCCGATCGATAAGCTGCTTAATCCGACGGATTCAGAAAAATCGCCCCTTTTATTTGGTACCTTATTTGTAACGAAATTTTGATTAGATTTTTTAAAATTAATTAAAATATGAAAATAATAAACTGGTAATAGCTTAAGAATTGGGCATTTAATCTTTTAATTGTTGCCCCCCCCCCCCCCCCAAAAAAAAAAAAATATATATATATATATATATATATATGTATGTTTTTTTTTTTTTTTTTTTTCCCAGCATAAAATGAAATATGCTTTCACGCGAAAAATAAAAAATTATAAAATATTAAATTTGCTCATGCATATTGGAAAAAATAAATAAATAAATAAATAAGAATAAATAAATAAATAAAAATGAAAATTGAGTAAAAAAAAAAAATAATAATATAGGGTAGGTGCTCCAGTGATTGGCATGCTCCAGTAATTGACATCTATCCCGAAATAATTAATAAATAAGAAAAATAATAAAATAATATATTTTACATATAAGAATTTTAACATTTTATGTCAAACACGCAGTTATTAGCACAGTGTGCTAATAACTGTTAAAATGAATAACTAGCAGTGTCAAACACTGGAACATATGTGGCAAATTACTGATAAAATGAAAAACTGGCACTGTCAATTACTGGAACATTGAGTGGGTGTCAAATAAAAATACACAAAAAAAAATAATAATAATTGTTATCAAATGTAGTATATATTTTAACATATATGTGGTTCTGAATGTCTTTCATACCACATGTACTAACTTAAGATTTGTAAAAATATTTTTTGATGACTAGAACATTAAAAACATCAGAAATTGCTCTAAAAGTGTCAATCACTGGTCAATCACCTTACCTTAATTTTAGAATTTTTTTCTTTTTTTCCCCCCTTTTGTTTAAATAGTATGTTTTTGGCACTGATGAATCGCGCTTGGCATGAAAACTAATTCAGCATTACATTAAAGAGCTTTACTTATTGAAAAACCTGGGTAATTTTTAAAATTTTGATGCTGAAATAGATCGGACATTTTTTGCCAAGGACTCCACTTTCGCAAAAGCCACTTTAAACCAGCAGCGCATCAAAAATATAAATAAATAAAATCTTTTAGTAAAAAAATAGAACCGACTTCAAAAAGCAGCTGTTATTTAAACAACGAAAAAAAAAAAAAAAAAAAGGTACAAAATGAAACTGTAAATTACGCCTAAAAGTATAAAATAATTTCCTTCGCCAAACAACCTATAACACTACAATTAATCATAACTTTTGAAGTCGGCGCAAAATTAAATAATTTTTAATTAGTTTTTAAAGATTTGATTTTAGATTGGTAGCTACAAATGCTGTTGTTTCGAATGATCAATTTTCATATTTCCTTTATTATTTTATCACTGTATACAATTGGTCCATTAGTAACATCTGCATAGAACAGTGAACATCCTTCGCAATTCGGTATTTATGTTCTACGAAGTTAGAGTTTCCTTTGCAAACTTTTTACAGTCGGTAACAAAAGTGTCCGAACACTAGCAAAAATTCCTATGTAAAAAAAGTACACTTCATACGGTTTTGTTAGATAAATCCTTATCGAATCATGTTCTTTCACTGACTAAGAACAGGATTCGACAAGGATTTATTTAACAAAACCGTATGAAGTGTACTTTTTATACATAGGAATTTTCGCTAGTGTTCGGACACTTTTGTTACCGACTGTATAACTTTGATAACTATTATCCTTGGCGGCTTTTGGATTTGGCGACCAAAACTTAATGCAAAATCATACACGCAAGATGTATATTTTCATAATATATATTATACGAAGTATTGTTTCATATTCTTGATTGCACTCTTAATATACTTTATTAAACTAACCATGGTTTCTCAAAGAAATTAAATATGTTTGTCAGATAATTTGGCGATTTTCCTTTCACCAAGGATGCCAGATACTAGCATCTCCGCCAGCTTTTGCAGTTTACGAAATCTTATTTGTTTTCTTGAATCAAAGTAGTTTTCGGCTGCGTTTTGCAGGTGACAATGTGAGATGTGTATTTTTATTAGAATTTGATTTTTGTATTGAATAAAGGTATCAATTTTTATTTAATTTTGTGCCGACTTCAAAAGTTATGATTAATTGTAGTGTTATAGGTTGTTTGGCGAAGGAAATTATTTTATACTTTTAGGCGCAATTTACAGTTTCATTTTATAACTTTTATTTTTTAGTTTTATTTTTTAGTTTTTTGAACAACAGTTGCTTTTTGGAGTCGGTTCTATTTTTTTACAAAAATATTTTCTTTCTTTTCTTTTCAGGGAACGTTTGACGGCAGTTTCAGAAATCACAACCCTCAAGAAAAGTGACATAACACAAAAAATGGTTTATGTCACTGGAAAATATATGAAATGTATCCAATGTGAACAAAAAAGTTACATCTCCATCTAGAAAATGATTCACTCGAGAAACAGTTGTATCAGTCTTATACTAGTCAAGTTATCTTTAAGTTGATTTTTCTCAAATGCTGCATTTATAAGTTGTGTCACTTTTCTTGCCTTTATCGGATATGAGAAAAAACTATCTATTGAATGAACATACGTTAAATTAACTAGTTGGCATAGGTGGACTCTGCTCAGTTCCCCATCATATTTATGTTCTCATAAATTTCTAGTGCGAGACATATTAAAATCATGTTAAAAGAAATGAATTTGACTAAAGCTTGATATTATGACAGAATGAAATCCCCGCCTAATAGGCTATCCACCGTTCACTTCGATATATATATCTTATTCTAATCTATTAATTTATTTTATCAGGGTCAATTCCGTTGTTTAGTTTTCATCCTACTATTTCCAATGCAATAATCCTCAAAATTCATATTTATATGAATAATTTACAATTTCGCTATGTTGATAAAATCGTAAATTACGAATGATTTCCGAAATTTTCCTATTAGAATATTTGCATTCAATCATGTTCAAACAAATATCATAAATGTAATTTTGAAGTTGTCTAATGTATTTACGATCCTCAAAATGGAAATTTATGCTCAATTTTGCCCTATTCTGACATGTTAAGTAAATCGTAAATTCCAAATAACTTACGAAATTTTTAAATTGGAAAAATCGTAGTCTATGATATTCATGCCAGTATCCTAAAAAGTATTTCGAAAGTGGTTTGACATCTTTACGATGAAAATATCCCTCAAGATTGACGTTTATGTGAAATTTTGCTCTATTCAGCCATGTTAAGAAATTCGTAAATTTCCAATAACTTACGAAATCTTTATATTGGAAAATTCATAGTCATTAATAATCATGTCAGTGTCCTAAATAATATTTCAAAAGTAATCTGACATCTTTACGATGAAAATATCTCTCAAAATTGACGTTTATGTGAAATTTTGCTCTATACTGCCATGTTAAAAAATTCGTAAATTTCCAATAACTTGCGAAATTTCCAAAGTAGCATATTTATAGTTACTGATGTTCATTCCGGCATCAAAACTGATATTTTAAAACTGGTCTGACATTTTTACAGTAAAAAGTTTCCATTAAACGCACGTTTAAGTGAATTTTTGTCCTATTCTCCCATGTTAAGAAAATCGTAAATTTCTAATAACTTACGAAGTTTTTAAATTCGAATGTTGCAAATGAATAGGGTTCTGGCCAGTGTCGAAAGTAATATTTTAAAACTGGTCTGACCTCTCTGCGATCATTTGTTCGTGAGATATCGTGTTAACAGACTAACCCACTAACAGACTAACAGATTAACAGACACCTTACAGACAGACACCATAGAAATTTTGTCATTTTCGGATTCCTCACACCTGAAAACGTGTAGAAAAGTCAAAAAACCGAGGTCGAAAATTTTCACGATTACCTAAGTTCCCCATACCTATAGTATGATGGGGAACTAAAAAGTCTTTAGAAATGTAAAGAACGGATACGCTGTATTCGTAACCAAAAATTCTGTAAGGCATATATTGAACTTTACAGTGAATACGTGTCACCAGCTACGCTGCAAAGTGTGCAGCGTAAAGTTCAAACAAAGAGCAAAATATGCATTGCAGCTGACAGACAGAAGTTTCAACATCGAAATAAAGGTTTTTGATTTTTTTACAGTGTAGAAAACTGCAAACAAACAGATGCACATTTAAAGATCTTTTTAACACTTATGTCTACAATGTGTGTTTCTACACTAAATCATTGATGCTGTACAACTTTGTAATTTACTTTTTGTCCCGTACCTTGCGTTGTTTTCGAGATATAAACGCTGTGTTCCCCCCAGTTTGTGCTGTAAGCGGTCGCATCTCGTAGCGCATGGCCGCTTTACTATACTTACATACTATTTTTACCAGTGCAGCTGTATGCGTTCAGCAGTTAGAGTGAGAACAGACTTTTGTGAATATCCTGTAATTTGTTTATATATTAATGAAATCATTATGAAACCTATTTCAGGCCAAGATCTTTACGACAACAGCAACAACAACAACAAAAAGTATTAAAATTAAAGCATCTTTTACGAAGTTATAAGCCAATAAATTTCAACAACAACATTTAGAAACATGGTTTGTATTGAGAACCTCTTCCTTTATGAAGTCGGTTTAAAACGTCTATGCGTTAATCGATGTGACCGCTTACAATAACCATACTTTCAATTTTACATAGCATAAATGTCACCCGCTAGGCTACAACGTATGCAATGTCGTTCATATGTGCACAAAATAGGAAATTATGAACAAACAAATGCACGTTGTAAGCGTTCTATTTTTAGCATTAATGTCTACAAACTGTCTTTTTGTTCTAAATAGACGATGCTCTGCAATTTTATAATTCGATAGGAAAGCGAACTCCGCTGTTTTCCACCAGGTGGCGATGTAAGCTGTTGAATCGCGTATCACATGGCCACTTTACTATACCTACATACCACTTTTATGACTGTAGCTGCACCCGTTCAGCAGTTCAAAGAGTCCGGACTGATATTTTTGGGCACCCTGTATTTTCTTTTGATCTTAAGGATATTACAATGGGACCTATTTCAGACCAAGACCTTTACAACAAAACCAAAAGTATCAAAATCGGATCATCCGTTCAGAAGTTATGAGCTAACAAACAAACAAACAAACACACACACACACACACACACACACAAAAAAAAAAAAAAAAAAAAAAACATACGCTTTGAATTGAGAACCTCCTCCTTTTTTGATGTCGGTTAATTATAAAATACTAGGAAAGCCCCGGTTCGGGAACGAACTGAATTCTGAATGCGGGAAATTTTTTTAAATCAAACTCGAAATGAACAAAACTCGGCCAGATGCTGCTTGCGTGCGTGTGCCAATAGATCAATGTTTGCTAATGAAATCATTTTAAATTTATGAAATCAATGAAGGTAGTGAATCAACGAAGGCTTTCTCCGCTTCCCTTGCAACTATATTTAAAAGAAACTTCTTTTTATATCGCTTTATAGACAAAAACAAAACAAAATAAAATAAATAAATAAATCATGAAATTGCTCTAAAGCCCGCTTTAGTTCTCTGCTACCTTCGGCAGCGTCCCACTCATTTGCAGACTCTCAGGTGATTGTGTCTATTGTCTGTGACAATAATTTCCCGGGGAATTCCATTTGAGTGCTTATCAGATGACACTATCGAAACGGACAATATCGAAAAAATTGCAGTACCAGTTTTATATTTGAATCCCAGTTACACATGAACAACAGTATATGTGGTATACATAATATTTTCTTTCACGTTATTTTCTATATTTGATTTATTCGATCAACCATAAAATGACAACAGTTTTGCGCCAAATATAATATTACAATGTACTATGATCGGTTACGTCTATCGCGTGAGACAATTTTTGGGGTTATAATAGTAGTTGAGTTAGATAATAGTAGTTGGTATATAGTGAAATATGTAAACCTGATCATGATGCAGAGACTTTTGACCCCTTGACGACTTTTGAAATTTTATCGCCACTTTAGACAAAAATACATACTTTATTTGATTATTTTTTCTCTTTCTTTTCTTTTCCTTTTCCTTACCTATTCTTTCTTTTCTCTTTTTCAATATTTTATAATTTATTTACATTTTTGATGCGCTACTTGGCTTAAAGTGGCTTTTGCGAAATTGAGTAATTGGCGAAAAAATGTTTGATCTATTTCAGCATCAAAATTTTAAAAATTACCCAGGATAAGGAAAGCTCCTTAATATAATGCTGAATTAGCTTCCATGCCAAGCGCGATTCATTCGTGCCAAAAACATACTATTTAAACAAAAGGAAAAAAAATTCTAAAATTGAAGTATCCGCGTTTGTAATAATCGATAGATGGCGCTTTCTCAACTGGAGTTGCTAGTAAATATAATAGCCACGTGTATTTATTATTGTTCTTTCTCCGCCATTACATCATGGAAAATTTATTGCATAATAGGATGCAATGAAAATTATTGCGTTTTATTATTTAATAATTTCACTGTATTTTAACTGCATCTATATGTTATCTTACAACAAAGGTACATTAAAAAAAATAAATAGATAAATAAAAATAAAGGTACAACTATAGAGTTGGTCCATAACTGGATTTGGCGATTTTTCTTTGGCACCGTTTTGAACGGTAACGATGCCTTTCTGGATTCTTTGCAATAAAATACGCTTTTGTTTACTCTTGGAATCCATCGCAACCATTTGCAAAAACGACATTTCGCCATAATCACCAAAGAAAAATCACCAAATGCACTTGTGGACCTATACTATAGTTGTTCCATGACATCCATGAAATGTGATCGTTTTGCTTTTGCTCGTTAGCGAAGGAAACGATTACCTTTATCTAAAATATTTTATAATTAAAACAAAATTAAACGTATTATTACTTGTGAAATCCTCAGGTGCGAAATATTTCGAACAAACAGTCATACTTGACGATACTTCTTTCCCAATTCGTAAACGTCTAATCCATTCAGACTTTCTACTAATTAAAGCTTTTTTTTTCATTAGCGGAGGCAACTGGAATTTTAAATTTGTCATTTGGAAACAAATGGAAGCTTAATTCCGGATTTCTTGATCCGTTGGAGTTACACTGTAGCACACAGCAGCATGTGTTATCTTTTTTGCCGGATTTATTCATCCTATCGAATATACAGCAGCAGCAAGCAATGGTGTCTCGACGAAAGCGTAAAAGCTATCCGTCCAGTTTTATTGTTAATTTCACCTTAGCCCACCAGAGGGCGAGCATTTCATTACAATCGCGGATATTATAATTATTTTTTTTTTTTACTGCATTTTTTTTTTTTACTGCATTTTCATCCTATCGAATATACAGCAGCAGCAAGCAATGGTGTCTCGACGAAAGCGTAAAAGCTATCCGTCCAGTTTTATTGTTAATTTCACCTTAGCCCACCAGAGGGCGAGCATTTCATTACAATCGTGGATATTAATTTTTTTTTTTTTTTTTTTTTTTTTTTTACTGCATTTTCCTATTTTACCATGTTTTTATTAACTTCGATTCTTGTGTGTTTGTGGGTTTGTGTGTTTGTCAGGGACAAATCTTGCAATCGATTTTTAACTAACTTCCCGACTAGCTAGATATTTGAAATTTTCAGGACAGCTCACAACACGGTGACAATACATTTATTCTAATAATTTTAGTCAACTATTTCAAGTCCCGCTGCCTTCGGCAGCGCTTATATGATTCGACAGAAAATTTATTTAACTAACTTCACGACTAGCTAGACATTTGAAACTTTCAGAATAGTTCAGAACAGGGTGAAAATGCATTTTCTTAAAACCTTTTGCCAACTGTTTCGGGTTCCCGCTGCCTTCGGCAGCGTTATCAGTACAAAGCTTGCAATCCATTTTTCACTAACTTTCCGACTAGCTAGACATTTGAAATTTTCAGGACAGCTCACAACACGGTGACAACACATTTTTCTAATAATTTTAGTCAACTATTTCAAGTCCCGTGGCCTTCGGCAGCGCTTATATGATTCGACAGAAAATTTATTTAACCAACTTCCCGACTAGCTAGACATTTGAAACTTTCAGAATAGTTCAGAACACGGTGAAAATGCATTTTCTTAAAACCTTTAGCCAACTGTTTCGGGTTCCTGCTGCCTTCGGCAGCGTTTTCAGTACAAAGCTTGCAATCGATTTTTCACTAACTTTCCGACTAGCTAGACATTTGAAACTTTTAGGACAGCTCACAACACGGTGACAATACATTTTTCTAATAATTTTAGTCAACTATTTCAGGTCCCGCTGCCTTCGGCAGCGCTTATGTAATTCGACAGAATATTTATTTAACTAACTTCCCGACTAGCTAGACATTTAAAATTTTCAGAATAGTTCAGAACACGGTAAAAATGCATTTTTTAAATACCTATAGCCAACTGTTTCGAGTTCCTGCTGCCTTCGGCAGCGTTATCAGTATAAAGTTTGCAATCGATCTTTCACTAACTTTCCGACTAGCTAGACATTTGAAACTTTTAGGACAGCTCACAACACGATGACAATACATTTTTCTAATAATTTTAGTCAACTATTTCAGGTCCCGCTGCCTTCAGCAGCGCTTATATAATTCGACAGAACATTTATTTAACTAACTTCCCGACTAGCTAGACATTTTAAATTTTCAGAATAGTTCAGAACACGGTGAAAATGCTTTTTACTTTCTTCTATATGTAATATAGAGAAAGTATTGGATTCGCGAAAATTTTCGACCTCCGTTTTTTGACGGATCTACACGTTTTGGGATGTCCTGAACACGAATTGATAGTTTTTAAAAAATGTCTGTCTGTCTGTCTGTCTGTATGTGTGTCTGTCTGTGTGTCTGTGTGTCTGTCTGTCTGTCTGTATCATTTTTTTGTGGACGCTGTATCTCACGAACCAATGAATGAAATTTAACCAAACTTGGTATTTAGTTGCACCCTGACATGAACTGGTGCCCATTAGATTTGGGGATCAATAGCTCAACAGGTGGCGCTGTGATCGCATTTTATAGGACAAAATTCCGTATAAATGGGCATAATGAGAGTTATTTTAAACTTGTGATTGTAAAATTAATATGAATTATTGATAATAGTAGTAGTTAACTAGGAAAAAAAATTTGTGCATGGGGGGGCATCGGTCCCCCCCCTGGGGGGTTAAATTTTGAAGATGGGTATCATTCGAAAGATCTCGTCAATACCTTTAAAACGAATGGTTGAACCATAAATCTGTGATAATTTAAAACAAAGTTATCGATTTTTTTTACTTTTAACAAAAAAAAAAACTTAGAAAAAAAAAAATCGTTTTTTTTTTTTTTTTTTTTTTTAAATATTGTTACTGATTGAATATGTATAGGAAAATATAGAAGAAAGTCTTGTGGTGGCCACAACATACTAGTTTTTTAATACCTTTAGCCAACTGTTTCGGGTTCCTGCTGCCTTCGGCAGCGTTACCAGTACAAAGCTTGCAATCGATTTTTCACTAACTTCCCGACTAGCTAGATATTTGAAACTTTCAGGATAGCTCAGAACACGGTGGCAATATATTTTTTTAATACTTTTAGTCAACTGTTTCAGATCGCTACTGCCTTCGGCAGCGTTCGTATGATTCAACAGAAAATTCATTTAACTAACTTCCCGAGTAGCTAGACATTTGAAACTTTCGGAACAGTTCAGAATACGGTGAAAATGCTTTTTAAAAATATTTTTATCCAATTGCTTCGGGACCCTGCTGCCTTCGGCAGCGTTTCCAGTACAAAGCTTGCAATTAACTTTTAACTAACTTCCCGGCTAGATAGCCATTTGAAACTTTTATAATAGCTCAAAAGACGATAAGCAAGGAATTTTTTTAATACTTTTATCCAATTGCTGGGGTTCCGGCTGCCTTCAAGAGCGTTTATATGATTCAACAGAAAATTAAAAAACATGGTTTATAAAAAATTTTTTATCTTATAATTATTTATTTTTCATATGCATGAGCGAATTTAATATTTTATAATTTTTTATTTTTCGCGTGAAAGCATATTTCATTTTATGCTGAAAACAAAAATAATAACTCGTAATTTTTTTTTTTATTTATTATTATTATTTTTTTTTTTCAACAATGAAAAATTGAAATGTCCAGTTTTAAAGCTATTATCAGTTTATTATTTTCATATTTTAATTAATTTTAAAAAATCTAATGAAAATTTCGTTACAAATAAGGTACCAAATGAAAGGTTCGATTTTTCTGAATCCGTCAGATTAATTAGCTCATCGATCGAACAATTAGATTTTTTTTTAATTAACAAAAGTATGAAAATTTGGTGGCAACTTGCGTCAATAAACAGAGTCCAAGGAAATCTCTTAGCCGTTTATGTATAGATTGAAAAACAGAAAAGAAAGAACAGGTATGGAAAAAGAAAAGAAAGAAACGGAAAAAATAATCACATAAAGTATGTATTTTTGTCTAAAGTGGCGATAAAATTTCAAAAGCCGCTGAGGGCAGCTATATTAAGACTGTACCATGATCAGGTTTACATATTTCATTATTTATGTTTCTATATACCAACTTCTATTATAACCCCAAAAATTGTCTCATGCGATAGACGTAACAGATCATAGCTCATTGTAATATTATATTTGGCGCGAAATTGTCATTTTATGGTTGATCGAATAAATCAAATAAATAGAAAATAACGTGAAAGAAAATATCATGTACACCACGTATAGTGTTGTTCATATGTAACTGGGATTCAAATATAAAAGGGCTACTTCAAAGTTTTTGATACTGTCCGTTTCCAAAATGTCATCTGATAAGCACTCAAATGGAAGCCCACTGGTAAGCTATTGTCAGACACAGGTACAAGTACTGCTACGACAGACACAGGTACCTGGGAATCTGGGAATGAGTGGGCCGCTGCCGAAAGCAGCGGGGAACCAAAGCGGGCTCTAGAGCAATTTCATAATTTATTTACTTATTTATTTATTTATTTATTTATTTATTAATATTATTATTATTTTATAAAGCGATATAGAAAAAAGTTTCCTTTAAATATAGTGATCAGCGAAGCGCCTTCGTTGATTCACTACTTTCATTGATTTCATAAATTTAAAAATGATTTCATTAACAAACTTTTCATTACCATGTTGATTTCATTAACAAACCAGGTTCGATCCCTGGTCGCGTTCATGGACCTATCCGTTCGGAGTTTTCAGTGGTTTTCTCCGAAACTCGCGTCAATACGAGCTAGGGCCTTCTAGAAAGATTCCCACGGAGGGCATTTTACTTGTAGACGGCCTTAAACCCTACAACCAACCAATTCGACCGTTCCATTTTCAATAAAAAAAAAAGAATACTAAAATGTGACGTGCCCTTAGCGACCGTACCCTTAGCGGAACGTGCCCTTAGTGGAATGGGGTGAAAGGGAAGAAGGAGTTATAGAAGAAGCCGTGCCCTTAGCGGAAATAAGAAGGTGTTCGTGTTCTCTATGGAAAATGGAGTAAATATTATTATTGGTTTATGTACAAGGATAGCCGAAAGTATTCCAAAGCATTTCGTTCTATGAGAGGTATTTTTATAAACCAAATTTTAATGACTTTGCACAAATTTTTATGAAATTGAAATATGTTATTCAAATGCACAAAAGAATGCTTTCTATAGAATGTAGTATGATTAGCATTAGATTTTCAGAGCCACACAAAAATATTCAGTTACACTGAGGGTTACTATTGGAAATTTGCTGAATTGCATTTTCGTTTACATTAAGCGTTTATTCTAACTTTTTTTAAATGTGAATATGATTTGAATTAGTGTATTTGTCTATTCTACTGTCCGTTTGTCTGCCTCCAGCGTCCGTAAATATTTTATGATTTTTTTTATTTTTACTTTCTTTTATATTCAATAGCAGAAAGTGCTGGATTCGTAAAAATTTTCGACTTCCGGTTTTCGACAAATTTACACGTTTTGAGAGGTCTAGAACACGATTTGACTATTTTTAGAAAATGTCTGTCTGTGTGTGACGAAAATTTTGTGGCAACTGTGTCTCCGGAACTACTGCTCAGAATTGCATATAAATTTGCATGTAAATGCACCTAGAGCTAAATTAGTGCCTATCAACTTTTTATGCCAACTGATCAACAGGTGGCGCTGCTATACAGCGATTTCAACAAATTAAGGGGAAGCTATATCTCAGGTTCTATTGCGTATAATTAAACAAAACTTGACATGTGTGAAGGCTATTGTGAGACATTATGCTGATTCAATTTGAATTCTTTATCGGCGAACAGGTGGCGCGGCTATACAGCGATTTCTGCAATTTAAGGGAAAGCTATATCTCAGGAACTACTGCACAGAATTACATATAAATTTATATGTTTATGCACCTTAACCTAATGAGTATCTGTCCGTTTTTGGTGTCAACTGCACTATAGGTGGCGCTGCTATACAGCTATTTCCGCAATTTAAAGGGAGGCTATATCTCAGGTTCTATTGCGTATGATCAAACAAAACATGATATATGTGAAGGGCATTATGAGACATTATGCTAATTCAATTTGGATGCTTATCGGTCAATAGGTGGCGTTGCTATACTGCAAATTTCCTCGATAACGGGAAAGCTATATCTGAACTTCTATGGCATGTAACTGTACGAAACTTAATATGTGAGATAACTATTAGAAAAATGCATTTTTTTAAGATGTCATTTATAGACAATAAAACTGTCTTTTTTTTATATTTAGCGTTAGTTTTCTCTAAGATGAAGCACATAGTTAATCTAAGCACATAGTGAATTTGTACAGGAAAATATAGATGAAAGTCTTGTGATGGCCACAACATACTAGTTTTTATTTCATTTTTTTAATGATATGTTTTATTCAAACTCATTATTGAATATTCCCTACTTAAAATGGCTCTAATAGAACCTATGCCGCTGGTTTGTGTACAGTACATGGACATCCAGAAAATGCCAATGCATTGCGCTTTAGGGGAGACATTTTTATAAATCACATTTAAATAACTTCATCAAAAAAAAAAAATCATAAATAAATTCGCATTTATTATTTATATGCTAAGAAAATGTTTTGTATAAACTATAATATGCTTAACCTCCAGGGTTCCGCAAAAATGTTTCGATACATTAAGGGGTGCAAATAGGAAATTAAGAGCAGCATTTCTGTTTGTGTTAAGCATTTTTAACACTTTCCAACAATGTTTCAGAGTGATTATGAATTCAATTAGTCTATATGTCTGTCCATTGTGTGATAATATAGACAAAGAACATAGA
The DNA here is from genome assembly GCA_963930645.1 of Salticus scenicus. Taxonomy (NCBI): domain Eukaryota; kingdom Metazoa; phylum Arthropoda; class Arachnida; order Araneae; family Salticidae; genus Salticus; species Salticus scenicus. The sequence goes on from CAWVNO010000050.1 coordinate 291,542, forward strand.
ATGTTACACGATACAACAAGTACGTACAGTTGGAAAGTGTTGATAATCTATGTGTACCTCATGATTTTTCGTTTTTATTTTAGTTTTAAAAAGTGTAATGCTTAATTATAGTTTCAAAAACTTAAATAAAATCATAAAAGGGCAATAATGTACGTTTTCGTATAGAGTACTGTGATTCATTAAACTTTATTTGGTTACAGATCACCGTTCCATCAAATAACGGATATTCTACAGTACGTATACCTATTTTTGCGACAGGTTACTTCTGAAGCAAAATATTGCTAGTGCTAAATGTGGCTAAAGTGTGGAGGAAAATTGAAGAGTTCATTTTTTTTATTTATTAATTTATTTTAAAATTTATTATATATTTCCGCTAAAGGCACGTATGCTAAAAACACGCCACCGAGGGGAGATAACAATTCCGCTAAGGACACGGGTTTATGGATTTCCGTTAAGGGCACTGTCGCTAAGGGCACGCCCCCAAAATATTAAGTTAATGTCAAATAATGAGCTGTTAATTGTAGCAAATCTAGTACAAATTTCATCCTTGCCAACCTGATAGAAATGACCATTAAAAATTCTTATTGCACTATAAAAATACTTGTTTTCTAAGAATAAATATATAAGTATGTATTTTAAGTTTCATGAAAAAACCATAAAGTATGTATGCAATATTTAGAAAATATATTAACCATCAAAAGATTAATTAAATCAGAAAATTTCTTTTTTCGATAAACATGATATCTTTGTAATTATCTAAAATTTCAATCCTAAACTAATGGTTTGTAAAAACATGGGATCTTCATTGAAATCCAATAACAGCATTTATAATTTAAATAATTCATTACTTTTTATATTCATATTTCTTTATAAAAGTTTTATACATTTAATGATAGATAAATAATAAAGGAGCTTCGTGTTTGAATCTAATTTTAAATAATAAAATCTTTTTGTCTACGATTAATTATATTCAGTTACATGACATATACACACGGTATATTGCATGCAAACAACCCTTCACTCAATGGCAATCATTTTTGAAAATAAATTTCTTTTCTTACAAATCATTTTTAAAAGAATATCATGCATAACCAGTGATTATATATTTATTGATTCCACAAATTCAGATTTATAATGTAATAATTGTTTCCATTACAAGCATTGTATGAACATTCATGCATATTAAATAAATTGCTTAATTAAATAATTGCCCGTTACGTGACTGATTCAACAATTCATAGCTAGAAAACTAGCTAAACAATTTAATTAAACCTGTTTATGTTATATTCACGGTTTGAACTTGTGTTTAACGTGTCGCTCTGCCATTTTTATTTTATGATTGGGGCTTATTAAACTGGAATCTCAGGTTTATTGTGAATGTAATATTCAAGATAGTGTAGTATCAGAAACATTGGCTCTGGAACAAATTCTTAAATTTTAGTGAAAATGAAAAATTTTAATGGTAATCTATTGTCGGTTAGAAAAAACCCTTTTCCCTCGGACAGTACAAAGGAATTGTTTAAATGTTTAAACTTTATCGGAATTAATATAATTAAATGTCCGTGTTGCTGTCCTTCATTAATGAAACTTACTATGTAGTATATCTATCCTCTATATGCCCATATAAGTCTTTTTGTCATAACAACAATTTTTGTCGTCAACATGAGTCATAGTTTGATTAATTCAAGGACGAAAATAGCATATGAACTTATCATCATATTTTCACTTACTTTGTGGCATGCACTCTATAGGAAAAGAAGCTTGATAAAAGATCTTTTCCGAAATTTAAGAAAAATATCTAATCATGCTTTGATTTCGAACAGGCCAAAACCTTACATTATCAAAATATTTTTAGCAACAAATATCGCTTTGAATATTTTAAACGCATCAATGTTTATTCTCGGATTAAAGGAAGCAAATTATTTCTGCCAGATGTTTATTTACCATATGTGGGATACATGCCAAGATGGATTCCTGAACAAATTGTATATTTTCACAATTGCTTTTTCCACGACTCTTCTAGCTTCTACATTTATTAATTTAATAGCTTTTATATACTGCGTTTTATGTTACAGATGTTCCTTGTTATTATGCAAGTACAGAGAACGTTTCGGGAAAATAAAAGAGTCCAAAAGTTTTCACAAATTGGAGCCTAAAGTTGGTAATGAATATTTCGATATCATAAAAGTTTTGGACAGAATAGAGTATGTGCTTTCACTGCCATCATTTTTGCTTTTGATGTTTTGTTTTATGCAAGCTTTTGTTTCTCTCTTGCACGATTTTTATTGATTCCAAAGATGCAGTTGTCTTTATTATTTATGATAGAACATGTAGCTGTGCATTTACCAACAGGTGCTTTCACACTATTGATTACAATTTGTGCTGCTCGAGTGAGAACTGAAATGGAAAGAAATAGAATATTTTTCAAACAGTTTTATGAGACAATATTATTGCAACCGAAAAGTATGATTAGAGAGAGAAACCTTCTAGTTGTACAGGCGTTGGAAAATACAATGCCTGTTACGCTAACGGCTTGGAAAATGATAGAGTTAAAAAGGTCTACATTATCAAGCAGAAACGGTCGTTTTGCCAAGCCAAGCTCAGAGAAAAGCAAAACAAACAAACTACCACTAACACAAAGCAGAACGCGCCAATAATAAAATCGACAGAAATAATCCAAGATCGTTAAATGCTTATTATACAGAAACCAACTTTCCCATGTTAAATCGTCAAATTTTTTTTCCGTAAAGTTTTAAATATTGGACGAACCAAATATTGCAGTAAAATGAAACAAAAAGTAAAATATTCGTATCAACGAGATCTTTAATTTGAGATAAAAACGAACTTTCTAAGTTAATAAGTAAAAAAATGGGAGCATTTTCAATTTAGCGTAAAATTAGATGTTTTGACAACTTTTTGAAAAAATTTCTTCTTCAAGAAATTTTTTTTAAAACAAGCTAGAGAATTCATAAATGTGCTGAATTCTTTGAGAACTGGTTTTTCAGATAGACAATTACTTAATCTAGGAACTTTTATAAAATTTAGCTTTTAAAAATCAAAATTTCCTATCTTAATTGCTGAAAAACTGTTAAATATCGCCAAAAAGACATAAATCGCCAAATATGAAATCGCTTCATCTCAGTTTACCCGAAAAATATTAATTTCAAATTGAGTTGCTTTTTCTTTTTATAAGTTATTTTTTTCACCAAAGAATCTTTGCTTTTATTATTTTGTACAATTTTAAATTTTATATCCCTGAAAACAGAAATGAATACATTTTTGAATAACATTTGTTTCAAATCTATAGCTTGAATTGCTGATTTTTTAATATTTTTCATACCTTAGAATAAGAAAGTCAGTACACGATATAGTATCCAATTTTAATATCCTTCAATTCAATCTGGCAATGATAATTATGATGCATAAAGATTTCTACTTCCTTCTGTATAGTATACTAGCAGGCTTTGCCCGCTTCGCTTGTCATTTTATTGAAATGAATTTCGACTTTCGGTTTTTAATGGATTTACACGTTGTAAGAGATCCTGAAAACAATTTGACTATTTTTAGAAAATTTCTATTTGCGTGTGTGTGTTCCATGTGTGTGGCGAAAGTTTTGTTCCAACTAGATATCAGGAGCTACTGCTCAGAATTACTTATAAATTTATATGCAATTGAACCTTGATGTATAATAGCGTTTATCAATATTTGGTGTCAATTGCTCAACATGGTGCTGCTATACAGTGATTGCCGCAATTTCGGAGAAGGCTATATCCGAGTAACTAATACATGGAATTGCATAAATTTACAAATAAATTTACATTGTTACAAATTATAGTGCTTATCAACTTTTGTACCAATATCTCAACATGTGGCGCTGCTATACAGCGATTTTCGCAATTTTAGGAAAGGTTCTGTTGCATATAATGAAACAAAACTTAATATGTGAAAAGGCCATTATGAGACATTATGCTGATTCAATCTCGATGCCTATCGGCCGATAAGTGGAGCTCATATACATTTTTTTTTTTTAGAACTGAAAGGATGCCATCTGCATGGTGAAAATTTACTTCCGTTGGACATTTTGTGCAACAATACCTCTCTAAGTTGATACTATTCAGCATTCATAATGTAAAAAATAATAAATAATTTGTGCTGCGTTAATATGTATAGGAAAATGTAGAAGAAAGTTTTGTGATGGACACGACATACTAGTCTGCATAGAAAACCCATGGATAATGTCTAGCAACCTGAATTATGGAAAGTTTAACGCAAAGAAAACTTTGTAAAACAGTTTAACGCAAAGAACAACATCGCACGAAAGCTGAGTTGAAATCCAGGACATATCTGATGTAAAGTATCAGGTTAATTCCAGTAAATATAAAAACTATTTGAAAAAATAAATGATATCTACAAAAAAGACACTTAAAATGTACAAAAAAGCCAAGCTCAAAGAAAGAGAATTGATTAAAGTTGTGTCTAAAAAGGGTGTGATATCAAATTCCCAAGCTTACATTCAAATACTTATTTAATATTCCCTTTTAACTAAATTTTCACATGTGAATCAAGTGCCTTATGATATGTTGATAGAAATCCTTCTTTCCTGTACTAAATACATCATAGCGTGTTTCTGAAAAATATTATTATTTTTATTTATGTATGATGGGCTTGGCGGCCATCTTTCAAGTAATGAATAAACATTCACACAATTTGAAAGAAGTTTCTTAAAATATATCTCATATAAAATTAATTTTGCTATTCCATTCAGCAGAGACGGAAATATTTCGATAACATGATTTCTTATAATTATTTAGTATTAAGTGCACTTCCGCCCTATAAATGCCGGGAATAAAGAATATAAAAATTTTAATTAACGTAAAAACATGAAGGAGAGGGGGGGAAGCATAGAAGCTTCCACCCCTCGTTATATTTACCCAATTTGAATTTAGCTTCTTGGAATAAATATCTCGTAAAAATAATATGGTTATTCCATTCAACAGGGGTTGAAATATTCAGATTAAAAAAGAAAAAAAAAAATGCATTAAAAACATCACAAAAGCCCCGTTAAGCACACAAGTTGAATCAATTTAAGTTTTAACAGTGTTAAGTTTGGCGCACTCCCATCCTCCCATCCTATAATTATTTCTCATTGCGCAGCACTAGTGCGATATAAAACTCAATTAACCAACCAATCAACCAACTCATCCTATAATTGATGAGATTTATAGAATTCAAACTAACGTAAAACTTTGAAAGATGGCCGCCAAGCCCATCATGCATAAATAAAAATAATAATATTTTTCAGAAACACGCTATGATGTATTTAGTACAGGAAAGAAGGATTTCTATCAACATATCATAAGGCACTTGATTCACATGTGAAAATTTAGTTAAAAGGGAATATTAAATAAGTATTTGAATGTAAGCTTGGGAATTTGATATCACACCCTTTTTAGACACAACTTTAATCAATTCTCTTTCTTTGAGCTTGGCTTTTTTGTACATTTTAAGTGTCTTTTTTGTAGATTAACTATACTGGGAAATTTTTTTGTTTATGGATTACTAATTTTGAATTTAAATAACTAAATTACTTATTAATTTACATTTATATGTTAAACTTGTCATTTATGCATTTTAATTATACGTATGTGTGCATGTATTTTACCATGTTTTTATTTTTGTTTGTTTGTCCGGCACAAATCTTGCAATCGAATTTTAACTAACTTCCCTACTATGCTAGACATTTGAAACTTTCACAATAGCTCACAACCCGATGACAACACAATACTTGGAAGTCCGATTTTCGATTTTTCGAATAGTTTTCTTATAATTAATTAAAATATGAAAATAATAACCTCCTAATACATTTGACATTTATTTGACATATATTGAGACCTATAGTTACAATGACTTTCGTCTCGATTGATCCATATTACAGAAATTCACAGAAACAAGTACAGAATATTTTGAAGACCTAAGACAACACAAACATCCATGCCCGCTCCAGGATTCGAACCTGGGACCAGAGGATTCGGAAGGCAGCGCCCTACCGACTGAACCACCTGGCCAAAATATTAGCTATAATTTAATTGTTGCCAAAAAAATTTACGAGTTCCTTTTCTTTCGACATAAAAATAAATAAACGTGATTAAATAAATAATTTAATTTAACGTGAGCGTTAAAAAATTGTAAAAAGTTAAATTATGCATCTCACAAAAATGGACGTCACTATCGGTTTAAAGATTTCATACGCATTGATAAAGTGCTAATATAGTTAGTTTTATAGCTAAAGATACAACAGAAAATTTAAAAACATGGTTTATAAAAAGTTTTTTATCTTATAATTATTTCTGTGTATCTTAAAAAGAAATAACTGTTTATAGTTTCGGAAGTAGTTTTGACTATTAGAATACAGTATTTAACTATTTATTTACCAGTTGGTCTACTTTCACCTAGCGCTCAATTTTTACACATATATTTCCAAATTTATTTCTCCTTAGCAGTTCAGATTACTAAGCATTGCTTTACACGATGCTTAAAACAAACGGCTTCATTGTTTACACCATGCATGATCTAGGAAGGCGGCAGCGTTCCGCCCCGCCAAGCTAAAACAAACATTAAGAAAAATAAATCAAATTTACAAAGTAGGAAAGTAAATGGCGAAACGCTTACAAGTGTATATTGTGTCGACATAGCATCTCAGACTTTTCGACTACTTGTATCTCAGCTCCCTGGTCTACAAGACCTATGATTTTATGCACTGGCTTTGAGCATACCCTTAAGACGAAACATACAAATTTACACGTCGATCCGAATTAAGGGGCCTGAGTAATATAACTTTGAAAACCCGAAATTTGCCAGTTGCTTTCTTCTTCTTCTCCTTGTTAAGTTTGACAAGCATAGAGCCTAGAGTTCTACAGCTGTTGAGCTGAAAATTTGCATGGGCATTCCTTCTGACCTGTATTAATGACTTTTGAAATCAAAAATTTTTTGGTCAATATACAGGGTAGTCACTTTGAATTTTGTAATATTTAACGCAAAGATTTCCTGAAAACATCAAGAGATGGTGCTCGTATAAATAAATTTAATTTTGGCATTTAATGAGACATTAAATAGTAATAAATACTTTTTTTTTTTTTTTACAAAAATGAATAGATATGAAGTAATTAAAGACAATTTCTTCTTAAATTTTTTAAAATATTTACAAGATAGATGTTTATTATAATAAGAAAAACAACTGATAAAAAATTGGATGAAAATTAGCAAAGGGACTTTTAACGCCAACTTTTGTATTAAATAAATGCTTAAAGTAGGCGCTAAATATGCTTTTAACAAAAGTAATGTGAAGGATTAAATAAAAGAGCGATTTGTTAACTTTAAAAAATTACGGATGGTGGAAGAAAACGTACAGTTAAATTCTGATCATGCATTGTGTAAGGGAAATATTGCTATCACGGAAGAATTCAAATTTCATATTTTAGTGCTTCTGTGTGTTTTAAGGTCTCCTGAATTCATTTTTCATTTTTGATAGTGGTGAAGGTATACTTGTATGTGTATGAGTAAATACGATAGCGTCCAAACGCAGCATTTGATTCAGCTCAAATTCGATAGGTATGCTACAGGTGACACATAACTACATAGATTTTAATAATGTAGAACTTAGTTTTTTTTTTTTTTTTTTTTACACGGATACAAAATAGAATTCTTATACGTAAGGATTTATGGTCTGAAATTATTTGAAGTTCATTTAATAAGTTTAGGGGATCTTCTAAATTCGATTTTGCTTGCTTTTTTTTTTTTTTTTTTTTTACGGCGATGCTTGGATTTATATGTGCCTGTATGTATGTGAAAAAACGCGATAAAGTGTAAACGCTAATTTCGATTGCATTCGAATATATTACATTTTACTAACGAACCGAATTCTGAATGCGAGAAAAATTTTAAAATCAAACTCGAAATGTACAAAACCCGGCCAGATGCTGCTTGCGTGCTAATAGGTAAAAGTTTGTTAATGAAATCATTTTTAAATTTATGAAATCAATGAAGGTAGTGAATCAACAAAGGCGCTTCGCTGATCACTATATTTAAAGGAAACTTTATTCTATATCGCTTTATAAAAATAATAATAATAATAATAATAAATAAATAACTAAATAAGTAAGTAAATAAATTATGAAATTGCTCTAGAGCCCGCTTTGGTTCCTCGCTGCTTTCGGCAGCGGCCCACTCATTCCCAGATTCCCAGGTACCTGTGTCTGTTGTAGCAGTACTTGTACCTGTGTCTGACAATAGCTTACCAGTGGGCTTCCATTTGAGTGCTTATCAGATGACATTTTGGAAACGGACAGTATAAAAAAATTTGAAGTAGCCCTTTTATATTTGAATCCCAGTTACATATGAACAACACTATACGTGGTGTACATAATATTTTCTTTCACGTTATTTTCTATTTATTTGATTTATTCGATCAACCATAAAATGACAATTTCGCGCCAAATATAATATTACAATGAGCTATGATCTGTTACGTCTATCGCATGAGACAATTTTTGGGGTTATAATAGTAGTTGGTATATAGAAACATAAATAATGAAATATGTAAACCTGATCATGGTACAGCCTTAATATAGCTGCCCTCAGCGGCTTTTGAAATTTTATCGCCACTTTAGACAAAAATACATACTTTATGTGATTATTTTTTCCGTTTCTTTCTTTTCTTTTTCCATACCTGTTCTTTCTTTTCTGTTTTTCAATCTATACATAAACGGCTAAGAGATTTCCTTGGACTCTGTTTGTTGACGCAAGTTGCCACCAAATTTTCATACTTTTGTTAATTAAAAAAAATCTAATTGTTCGATCGATGAGCTAATTAATCTGACGGATTCAGAAAAATCGCACCTTTCATTTGGTACCTTATTTGTAACGAAATTTTCATTAGATTTTTTAAAATTAATTAAAATATGAAAATAATAAGCTGATAATAGCTTTAAAACTGGACATTTCAATTTTTCATTGTTGAAAAAAAAAAAAAAAAAATTACGAGTTATTATTTTTGTTTTCAGCATAAAATGAAATATGCTTTCACGCGAAAAATAAAAAATTATAAAATATTAAATTCGCTCATGCATATGAAAAATAAAAATAGGAAAATGCAGTAAAAAAAAAAAAAAAAAAAATTAATATCCGCGATTGTAATGAAATGCTCGCCCTCTGGTGGGCTAAGGTGAAATTAACAATAAAACTGGACGGATAGCTTTTACGCTTTCGTCGAGACACCATTGCTTGCTGCTGCTGTATATTCGATAGGATGAATAAATCGGCAAAAAAGATAACACATGCTGCTGTGTGCTACAGTGTAAATTCAACGGATCAAGAAATCCGGAATTAAGCTTCCATTTGTTTCCAAATGACAAATTTAAAATTCCAGTTGCCTCCGCTAATGAAAAAACATTAAAATCTGACATTGACAGATTTTAATTTAGTGCCAGAGTCCTACTGCTAAACTTGTTAATATCGACAAATTCTTCTTTAGTTAATTCGTGACGATCTAAATTTCATGATAAAGTTTTCATTAAATCAAACCAATGTGTTTCAGCTGCAGATACTGTAACAAATAACGTTGGAAGTCCAAACTGTCTTATAGCCGCAAAACAACGTTTTTTCTCTTTTTCCCAATGAGGGGGATGTGTGCCTTGGGGGGGACTCATGTCAAAGGTGTGCCTTGGGGGGGGGAGACTCATGTCAAAGTTGTACCTTGGGGGGGGGTCTCATGTCAAAGTTGGGCCTTGGGGGGACACATGTCAAAGTTGGGCCTGGGGGGGGACTCATGCCAAAGTTGTGCCTTGGGGGGACTCATGTCAATGTTGTACCTTGGGGGGGACTCATGTCAAAGTTGTGCCTTGGGGGGACTTCATTCAATAAATCCCCATTCAATAAACCGACTGAAATAGGCCCTTGGCACTATTAAGAGTGACGTATAAAAATTCGACAACGCTGTACCGACTGAAATAGGCCTCTAGCACTAAAAAAGCTTTAGTTAGTAGAAAGTCTGAATGGATTAGACGTTTACGAATTGGGAAAGAAGTATCGTCAAGTATGACTGTTTGTTCGAAATATTTCGCACCGGAGGATTTCACAAGTAATAATACGCTTAATTTTGTTTTAATTATAAAATATTTTAGATAAAGGTGATCGTTTCCTCGCTAACGAGCAAAAGCAAAACGATCACATTTCATGGATGTCATGGAACAACTATAGTATTGGTCCGCAAGTGCATTTGATGATTTTTCTTTGGTGATTATGGCGAAATGTCGTTTTCGCAAATGGTTGCGATGGATTCCAAGAGTAAACAAAAGCGTATTTTATTGCAAAGAATCCAGAAAGGCATCGTTATCGTTCAAAACGGTGCCAAAGAAAAATCGTCAAATCCAGTTATGGACCAACTCTATAGTTGTACCTTTATTTTTATTTATCTATTTACTTTTTTTAATGTACCTTTGTTGTAAGATAACATATAGATGCAGTTAAAATACAGTGAAATTATTAAATAATAAAACGCAATAATTTTCATTGCATCCTATTATGCAATCCATTTTCCATGATGTAATGGCGGAGAAAGAACAATAATAAGTACACGTGGCTATTATATTTACTAGCAACTCCAGTTGAGAAAGCGCCATCTATCGATTATTACAAACGCGGATACTTCAATTTTAGAATTTTTTTTCCTTTTGTTTAAATAGTATGTTTTTGGCACGAATGAATCGCGCTTGGCATGGAAGCTAATTCAGCATTATATTAAGGAGCTTTCCTTATCCTGGGTAATTTTTAAAATTTTGATGCTGAAATAGATCAAACATTTTTTCGCCAATTACTCAATTTCGCAAAAGCCACTTTAAGCCAAGTAGTGCATCAAAAATGTAAATAAATTATAAAATATTGAAAAACAGAAAAGAAAGAATAGGTAAGGCAAAGGAAAAGGAATGAAAGAGAAAAAATAATCAAATAAAGTATGTATTTTTGTCTAAAGTGGCGATAAAATTTCAAAAGTCGTCAAGGGGTCAAAAGTCTCTGTACCATGATCAGGTTTACATATTTCACTATTTTTCTATATACCAACTACTATTATCTAACTCAACTACTATTATAACCCCAAAAATTGTCTCATGCGATAGACGTAACCGATCATAGTACATTGTAATATTATATTTGGCGCAAAACTGTTGTCATTTTATGCGTTAATCGAATAAATCAAATAAATATAGAAAATAACGTGAAAGAAAATATTATGTATACCACGTATACTGCTGTTCATATGTAACTGGGATTCAAATATAGAACTGGTACTGCAATTTTTTCGGTACTGTCCGTTTCGAAAGTGTCATCTGATAAGCACTCAAATGAAAGTCCACTGGTATGCTATTGTCACAGACAATAGACACAATCACTTGAGAGTCTGCAAATGAGTGGGACGGTGCCGAAGGTAGCGGGGAACTAAAGCGGGCTTTAGAGCAATTTCATGATTTATTTATTTATTTTGTTTTGTTTTGTTTTGTTTTTGTTTATAAAGCGATATAAAAAAAAAGTTTCTTTTAAATATAGTGACAAGGGAGGCGGGGAAAGCCTTCGTTGATTCACTATCTTCATTGATTTCAAAAATTTAAAAAGATTTCATTAGCAAACATTGATCTATTGGCACGCGCACGCAAGCAGCATCTAGCCGAGTTTTGTACATTTCGAGTTTGGTTTTAAAAAATTTCCCGCATTCAGAACTCAGTTCGCTCCCGAACCGGGGCTTTCCTAGTATTTTATAATTAACCGACTTCAAAAAAGGAGGAGGTTCTCGTTCTCAATTCAAAGCGGTTCTCGGAAGAAAACAGTGTTATTTGCATATGTATATTGTATAACAACAGATCCTCATATATAACGTGTTTTTTTTTTTTTTTTTTTTTTTTTTTTTTATACATGTGTGTATTTGCATGTTAATTTTTATTTATTTATACATTATTTTTGTTTTTTTACATCAAGTTAATTTTTATTTACATCAAGTACATTAATAATCATACATTATCAAGGAAGACTTGAATTAATAAATATTTGCATTTAGAAATAAAGCCTTTTACAAGGCAAAATATAATGAAAAATTTATTATGAGTTGTATATTGTTGTTGTTTATACACAATAAACGTAAACAAAATATGACAGAAAACAATAATCACTAGAAGAAGAATGAGCAAAGGCCACAACGGCTTATAAAACAACGTGTTTTATAAGCCGTGTTTTATAAGCAAGCGAGAAATAAAATTTAATGGGAAATCTTTGAAAGATTTGATTAATTAACATGTTAATTAAATGATCATAATGTAAATGAGATTTTAGACCATCTGCAAGTTCAGAAATATTAAGGATATTAAAAATTGTGTTGGCAACATGTCATATTTTTTTTTTTTTTTAAGACATTCGTTAAAATGAATTTCAATTTGATTCAATAATTTAACTATTATCTTAAACATCTTAATTAATAACCATACTTTTTAAACAATATAATTATTGTGATGTTATTTTAAACTTATGTTATACATGAATTATATTTCTAACCTTTATATTAAAATTAAAATAGTTATTTAAATCCATAGATGTTGCATAATAATGTTAATAATTTGTTATTATTATTATTATTTTATGCTGTTATACTTGTTTCATATTTATTATAAGGGTTGGCAGGTTTTTGACGCATGACAATTTTTGACGGTTTAAACCATGGTTAAAACCGTCATGTCAAAAATCTCCTTGTCAAAAATGTCAAAAACGTATATTTATAATTTAATTGTCATATAAAAACTTAGTTTAATAAAATATAGTTTATAAAGATTTTTTGAAAAGTAAATACATTGATGTTCTTTGAAAAACACATTGTTACAACATTTTGATTAATGTAAAAAACAAAACTTTAGGCTTTTAAAATTTTATTATGAATTAGTTTTATGTTCATTCAATATATGCGGGGATACTTTTATATATTACTACGAAATTTATTTGTAACTATGCTTAATATTGTATATGTTAAACATATTATTATTTTTGGAGAAACATTATTATAACATTTTGATTAATATAAAAATAAAACTTTAGACTTCTAAAAATTCATGATTTATAAATCATTGATAGATCACTTTGATTGATAAATCATTTTATTTGCAATACAACATTGTGTATTTCAATTTTTTTTTTAGTATTGTGCTTTTAGTATTATATATTTAACCAGTAAAATAAAGCATAGCCTAATAATTTGCATTTAAATATTTTATAGAAAAATATAACTTTCTTTTTTTTAATGACTGTTGGTATAGCAAGTTTTTTAAGAAAAAGCAATAATTCTGAATGTTAAACAAGCTTGAATTGTGTCTGAAATTCTTATAATTACCGTGAAACAAGAGAAATAAGAACGCTCTCTGGACATGCGTAATTGTAATAAATTTAATATTTACTCATACAGATTTTTTAAAAATTTATTATTCTAGGCTGTAGGGCCTACTAGCAGCCAAGTGGTTCTACGCTTAAAGCTGGTAGACGTGAGATGCCGGGCTCGATCACAAGGCGTGCTCGTCGGCCTAGCCATTAAAAGATGTTCATGGTTTTCTCAGAAACCTGCATAAATAGGGGCTAGGAACCTTTAGAAAGACCCCCCACAGAGGGCACTACTCCTTAGGCCTAAGACCCTAGAGTAGTCAATCAGCCTTTCTCCCAAAACACCAAACACCTACAGTCGAAGCTATAAGCAGGTACAAATATTTATACAATCAATAATAATCAAGCGATAAAAATTTATTAATAAATGTAGATTATAAATATAATTATTTTCAAATTTATATTGATTTCTGCCCACATATATTATGTTTTACTTAAAGAAAAAAAAAAAAAAAAAAAAAAAAACTCCAGTATTCCTGTGTTTTCATGGCTTATGTCAAAAATCTTAAGTAAATTTGGAATTTTAAAATTTCATAAATATTAATTTAAATGTATATATTAATATATTGTTGCGTACTTGGGGGTTCGTGAGTTGTCTGAGAATGAAAGGCCAAACGTACAAAAATTCAGTAATTTATTCACAGAAAATTCTAGAAAAATGCAGGTCTATAAACCAAGTATCAGCTTCAATTCAAACAGTAAACACAGCTATAACAACAGCTGTCAATAGCAAATCCACAGTACAAACTATATAGCAATAACACATAAAGCAAGTCTCTTCCAAAGAGGCTCAAGAGCAATGCAAGCACTAGCGAAGCTGGCTGAAAACCGAACTGAACTGACTCACTGCCTTGGCGAGAAGCGCTCCTTATATACTGTTCCATGGAACCCAGATTTTTCGAGAAAACTCTAGAAAGTGGTCAACCAATCAACTTACAGCTTCCATATTTGGTATATCCCTAATAAGCATTTTCTCGCCAAGGTCGCCAAAAAAATCGCCAAGGTGGGAAAAAGTCGCCAAATTTGGTGCCAAATCCATTACCTGCCTTATTGGGGCTTTTTAATGCGTTTTTAATGGAAATTAAGGCTATTTCAACGCTAAAACGACTAGAAATGCACAAAATTAGCACTTTATCAACTTACTAAGCCTCTTTGAAAGAATTTATACAAAAATAAACACAATTATTTACAATTTCGTAACACTGCCCCCCTCCCAAGGACTGCACGTCCCGGGCAGTGCAACCCTTGGTCAAGAGGCGAAACTAAACAAATTTACACAATCTAAAACACAAAAACTAAGTTGCATATAACGATAAAATAGAAATACAAATCAAGTGAGAAATATTTACAAAATTCACAAATATGTTCAAATATTTATATACAAATATTTACAAAATTCACAAATATGTACAAATATTTATATGCAAATATTTACATTACGCATGCGCAAATTTTACCAGTATTTACATTTTAAATTTTAATATTACCGTTAATTGTGGTACTTGGCTCGCCTGTTATAGTGCACCACCTTCGGTTTTGACGAAGGTGTTTTAGTGATCCGCACCACTACATCATTCAGTCTTTTTAAGACTGTGTATGGTCCGTCCCAGTTGCACTGTAACTTGGGAGAGAGTCCTTTGCGTCGAACAGGATTCCACAACCAGACCTTCTCTCCTTCCTGGAACTCATGTTGTGTAGCCTTTAGATCGTACCTTGTCTTCATTTTCTCCGTTGCCATGTTAATCCGCTGCCGAGCAAAGTCGTGTACGTCCTCAAATCGTGCCTGGAGATCTTGGATGTACTCCTCGGGCGATGAAGGCGCATCGGGCGGACAACCAAACAGGAGATCACATGGGAGACGAAGTTCACGTCCAAAGAGCATCTGGGCTGGAGTATAGCCGGTGGTTTCATGGACAGCACTTCGATAAGCCAGCAGGAACAATGGCAACTTCAAGTCCCAATCTTGCTGGTTCCTTGATACTAGAAGAGAGAGGTTATTCAGGATGGTACGATTGAACCTCTCGACCATGCCGTCCGACTGGGGATGTAAGGGTGTTGTCCGGGTTTTGTCTATGCCGAGTAGTTGACACAGTCCTTTGAAAACATCAGAGGTAAAGTTCCTACCTTGGTCGGTATGAAGTTGTAGGGGCGTGCCGTACCTTGACACCCATTGCTGCACTAGGACCTCTGCGACTGTGCATGCCTCTTGATTGGGAATGGGATACGCCTCAGGCCATTTGGTGAAATAGTCCATCACGACGAGGATGTATTTATTTCCACTGGAGGTCCGTGGCAAAGGACCCAAGATGTCGATTGCAATCCGTTCAAATGGTGCTCCCACGTCGTTATACCGTTGCAGTCTTCCTCGACTTCGTTTCTGCGGGCTTTTACGTGCCGCACAAGCATCACAGGATTTACACCATTTCTCCACATCCTCCTTTGCCTTGCACCTGTAGAAGCGTTCCCGAACTTTCTGCAGATTCTTCATTACCCCAAAATGGCCTCCGGTAGAGCTACTATGCAGTTGTTCTAAAACATCTGGAATTCTTGATCTTGGCAATACTATCTGCCATCGGAAGCTTTTCCCATCATCAGATTCCCACTTCCTGTATAATACGCCGTTTCTGATATGAAGAGAGTCCCAAAGTGCCCAATAACTTTTCGTAATGGGACTGAATCTGGAAATGTCCTGCCAGGTAGGTCTGTTGCTGGTCGTCTCCTTCAGCTGTAATATTGGCTTTATGCCAGGATCTTCCAACTGGGCATGTCTAAGTTCTTCGTCACTCCATGGATCGGGATCTTGTTCTGATGGTGTTGAGACAGTAACTTGGCAGGTAACCGGATTTATTGGCAGGTATTTCTGTTCCGCTCTAGAGCAGTACTTGCAGCTTTCCGAGCAGGGCTTCCGTGACAAGGCATCTGCATTACCATGTAGAGTCCCTTTACGATGGCGTATCTCAAATATTCCTGCAGGCGTTGTATCCACCTGGCAATCTGTCCTTCCGGGTTCTTGAACTGGAGCAACCACGTTAAAGATGCATGGTCAGTCCGTAGCAGGAATCTTCTGCCATAGAGGTAATGATGGAAATGTTCTATGGCTTTTACGATGGCGAGTAGCTCTTTCCTGGTGGTACAGTAATTTCGCTCTGGTT
Organism: Salticus scenicus; assembly: GCA_963930645.1. Taxonomy (NCBI): domain Eukaryota; kingdom Metazoa; phylum Arthropoda; class Arachnida; order Araneae; family Salticidae; genus Salticus; species Salticus scenicus. The sequence goes on from CAWVNO010000050.1 coordinate 308,158, forward strand.
TAGACAGGCATTTACTCCAATAGGCAATGACATGTTCTTGACCATCAATTTCCTGCGACAGAACAGCACCGACACTCTCATGGCTGGCATCTGTATCAAGTATGAACTGTCTGTCGGGCTGTGGATACGTCAAGATAGGCGATGATGTTAAGGCCTCTTTAAGTCGCTTGAACGCATTTTCACATTCATCTGTCCACAGGAACTTCTGTTTGGCTTCCGTCAGCTTGTGGAGTGGTCTGGCAATATTTTTAGAAACCCTTGACAAACCTCCTGTAGTAAGTGCACAACCCCAGGAAACTTCGTAGTTGGTGTACAGTCGGCTGCAAAATTATTCGAGCACTAGCAATAATCCTTGCCAAAAAAAAGTACACTTAATACAGCTTTGTTAAATAAATCCTTGTCGAGTCATGTATTTAATCAGTCTAAGAACATGATTCGACAAGGATTTACTTAGCAAAACAGTCTTAAGTGTACTTTTTAAATATAGGAATTATTGGCTAGTGCTCGAATAATTTTGCAGCCGACTGTATATTTTCAGGGCGACTCCAGTTTTTGACTGCATATATCTTCTCAGGATCAGTTCTCACACCTTCGGCAGAGATGATATGGCCGAGATAGCACACTTCACGACGGAACAAGTTACACTTGCCTGGATTCAATTTGAGGTTAGCCATTCTGAGTTTCTCCAGCACCTTTCGGATGTTTCGTAGATGGTCTTCAAAAGTGCGCCCCACAATGATAATATCATCCAAATACACCAGACAGGCTTCATAGGAAAGTCCTTTTAGCACGGTCTCCATCAGGCGTTCGAAGGTGGCAGGTGCATTACATAATCCGAACGGCATAACTTTAAATTGCCACAGTCCTTGTCCCGTGGTGAATGCAGTCTTCTCACGATCATCAGGATGTAATTCTACTTGCCAGTAACCGCTCTTCAGATCCAAAGTCGAGAACCATTTATTGCCAGCAAGTGTGTCTAATGTGTCGTCAATTCTGGGAAGAGGGTAACTGTCTTTCTTCGTGATGTCATTCAAACGACGATAATCCACACAAAATCTTGTTGAACCATCCTTTTTTTGCACCAGTACTATGGGAGAGGCCCAAGGACTCGTTGATGGCTCGATGACGTCATTGTGTTGCATTTCATTTAGAAGTTCAGTGACCTCTTCCTGTTTAGCAAATGGAAGTCTTCTTGGATGTTGTTTGATTGGAGGATGATTTCCTGTATCAATTCTGTGCTGGGTGATGTTCGTTCTCCCGACGTCTTCAGGTGTTCGAGAAAAGAGTTCTTTAAATTCTTGGAGTAGCTTCTCCGCAGCACATCTCTGTTCCTTTCCTAACTCTGTATTCTTGAGTAATTCCGTTATTAATTGTTCGGAAGACTTGGATTCGGTTGATTGCGTGGAGCGGTTGATGCATGTGACAGGAGTGCAGGTTGCCAACACCTCATCCTTCTTCACTGTCCGGACCTCATCGCTGATGTTTGCGACTCTCACAGGAATAGTATTCTTTGAGAGATCAACTAGAGATGAAGCTACCAGAACTCCTCTTGGGCTATTGTCTGTATTCGGGTATTCAATCAGTCCATAGCGGAAGTATTGCTTGGTAGGGGGTGTTCCTAAAACTATTGTCTCTGTATGTGGAAGGATGGAAATTTGCGACTTGGCTGTTATCTGGTATATTGGCTGAATGTCTTGATTTTCAGTGTTGAACACAGCTATGTCTTCCGAACTCGAATGCAGTTCATTATTCTTGAAGTCCAATTTAAAGTTAAATTTTCTCAGGAAATCAATTCCAATGATTACAGGATCTCTTATATCTGCCACATATGCCATATGATGGTAACTGGCATTCCCAAAAGTGATGATCAAGTTCATTTTTCCATATATTTTGATTTCGTCTCCGGTCACAGTCTGGAGTTTAACGCAGGGCGGCGTCCAGATGATCTTCTCTTTTAGTTCTTGAGCCAAATCCGCTCTAATGATGGTCACGTTGGCTCCCGTGTCCAGAATCATCCGGCAGGTGGTGTTGTTAACTTGGCCATAGACGTGAAGTCCATTATCGCCGCCACTCATCGATGAAACATGAAATACTGTAAATTGGGGCTCTTTAATTTCAGGCGACCTCCGCCCCGCGAGATGGCCTCCTCTTAGTTTCCCTGTAATGATGGTGAAGACGGGTGATTTCCTATAGTTGGTCGTACAGGGCAGTTCCTCTTCACGTGACCATCCCCACCACAGCCCCAGCACTTTATCTTCCGGTCCTTTATTTCCTTGTTATTCTCCAGGCTGCGCAATTTCTTTAAGATCTCTTCGATACTTCTCTTCATTTCATTTTCACCAGCAGGCGTATCGTTTAATGAGACTGCTCTTATGGTATGGCGGTCTTTACGGGAGGCTTGTTGGGCTGCCTCTATCCTAAGTGCATAGCCTAAAGCTGATTCTACGTCTCTGATGTTGGAGAATCTCAGCGCTTTTTGAATTTCTGGATCACGAACAGCATCGATAAAGTACTGAAGAGCTAAGTCGTTTCGAGTGTCAGCATGACAGTCTGAGAATGCTAGGTGTGACAGTCTCTGAATGTCCGCTGCCAGCTCTTGCAAACTTTCACCCGTTTTCTGGTAACGAGATTTTAGCTGAAGACGACTATAGTCCTTAGAACACTTCTCTCCGAACCGTAGCTCCAGTGCTCTAGTCAGGGCCTCGAAGTCGTTCCTTTCTTCTTTAGAAACATTTCTCAGGATCTCGGCTGCATCTCCCCGTAATGCTGCTGCTAAGTGGACTGACTTGGCGGTAGAGTCCCAGCCGTTAGCTTCAGCAACGATGGAAAACTGCGTGTTATATACATGCCAGGAGGAACTGCCGTCGTAGGTGGATAGCTTAATAAATTCGTGATTCTGGCTTCTTCTCTCTTTCTTTTCAGTTTCCTGCGGCATGGATTCTAACTTTTCTTCGAGATTCCGAATCTTGCTCTGCAGTTCATTCCCTATTACTTCTCTGTTCCACTCTTCTTTCATTTTTCTTTCAAGATCTTCCTCCATTCTCTTAAACTTGCTTTCTATCTCTGAAAACCTTCCTTTCAGCTCTTGATCAAAGTTTTCTTAAAATTTCTCCTCTACACTCCGTTCTATCCTCGTAACACTCTCTTCAACCTTCATAACATTTTCTTCTATCTTCATAGCTTTCTCTTCAAAACTTTCTTCTATTTTCAAAACTTTCTCTTCAAAATTTTCTTTTATCTTTATAACTTTCTCTTCAAAATTTTCTTCTATCTTTATAACTTTCTCTTCTATTCCATCCATTCTATTTTCCATCACCGTTAATTTACCCTCGATTGATTCTTTCACCGTTGAAAGCTCTCTCTTCATCTCATCTTGATTAGATTTAATTTCTTCCTGAACTTCACCCAAACTGCTTTTCATTTCCTTCATTTCTTCAGTCAAACCGTCTTTCAACTCTCTTTGTCCTGTTTCTATTTTCTCTATCAATCCGGTTTCCATCTTTTCCTGTCCGGCTTTCATTTCCTCTATCAATCCAGATCTTAACTCATTCATCTGAGCAGTGAGTCCTTCTAGAAATTTCTTCATTTCTTGTTCCATAGCTCTCGTTATCACCATTCACAGACAACCCCACTCCTGACACCAGAAATGTTGCGTACTTGGGGGTTCGTGAGTTGTCTGAGAATGAAAGGCCAAACGTACAAAAATTCAGTAATTTATTCACAGAAAATTCTAGAAAAATGCAGGTCTATAAACCAAGTATCAGCTTCAATTCAAACAGTAAACACAGCTATAACAACAGCTGTCAATAGCAAATCCACAGTACAAACTGTATAGCAATAACACATAAAGCAAGTCTCTTCCAAAGAGGCTCAAGAGCAATGCAAGCACTAGCGAAGCTGGCTGAAAACCGAACTGAACTGACTCACTGCCTTGGCGAGAAGCGCTCCTTATATACTGTTCCATGGAACCCAGATTTTTCGAGAAAACTCTAGAAAGTGGTCAACCAATCAACTTACAGCTTCCATATTTGGTATATCCCTAATAAGCATTTTCTCGCCAAGGTCGCCAAAAAAATCGCCAAGGTGGGAAAAAGTCGCCAAATTTGGTGCCAAATCCATTACCTGCCTTATTGGGGCTTTTTAATGCGTTTTTAAGGGAAATTAAGGCTATTTCAACGCTAAAACGACTAGAAATGCACAAAATTAGCACTTTATCAACTTACTAAGCCTCTTTGAAATAATTTATACAAAAATAAACACAATTATTTACAATTTCGTAACAATATTAAGAAAATGTACCTATTTTAATTGTTAAAAATTATGTATATATATATATATCAGGGCCCGAAATTTCAACTCAGATTACACTCGCCGAAAAAAAAGTTTTACTCGCCACAAAATAGTTGTCATTTTTTTTTTCTTCCTTTTTTGCGCATTTTGGGTTCTTTTTTTTTTTCCCCTAACTATTTGAAATGCTTTTACAAATATACTTAAAATTATATATATTAAAAGTGTGTCGTTTATCATCCTCTCTCATAATCATCTATAATTAAAAATCGTTATAAACATAGGCAGTATCTTTAAAAGGGCCCGGGCTCATTTTCATGCGCCAATATCGCATAGGCAAACTTTCACATTTCTCTTCTGCCGGATAGTGGGCGACGGGCAAAGAGGTTCTCTGCTCGTCTATTCTCCCTCTGCTTGGAGAAATCATAGTGGGAGAAACGAAACTGCAAAGAGATTAAAAATTTTAAGCATGCACTAAGCATTTTTCCTTTCCAGCTAAATATTAGGTTATAAGATGGCAAGATTTTGCCATATTTAAATCTATAAAAAGAATGTTTTCTGTCACCATATCGTGTAAGAATTCTATCTATAACTAGAACAAATTTTTACTCGCCACAGTAAAAATTCCACTCGCCAATGGCGAGCTGGCGAGCGGAAATTTCGCGCCCTGATATATATATTATAATATTTTATTAAATACCTTTTTAACTAATTTTTCTAATTATAATAATCTTTATATCTATCTACCTATATATATATATATATATAAACTTTTAATATTAAAATTATTTTAAAACAGATTGTTTCCCCCCCCCCCCCGCCATTGAAAAACGAAACATTACCATTAAGTAATCTCAATCAATTCGTTAGAAATATATAATTTTTTTGTTAATTAAATTGTTTATCTAATCGTTTTAGTTAATTTTTTAAAACTATTTTTATTTATTTAATTTCATTTTTAATCATTCATAGAATTTTTCTTTTTAATTAAAAATATTTAAAAATTGGTTTTTCAATTAAAAGCTCAAATAGTTCTATTAAACAAATTATTAAAAATTTTCACATTTGATAAATAAACTAGTTTTTAATAATTTTTTTAAATACTTAGAATATATATATATATATATATATATATACATATACACACACACGAAGTATTTTGAATACAGATTAAAAGCATCCATACACATTTATCAGCGTATATAACGATCAATAATCATGTTTAAAACACAGGCAAAATTTAAAAGATCTTGTCAGCTTATCTATGACCAGAGAGGGGACATACCCAAATAAAAATGAGAAGGGTTGACTTTCAAAGTCCGAATATATCATTTTTCTTCCAGACAACTTCTAACAAAAACAGTTAATCCCTTCATAGATTAGGGGAGGGGAATTGGGCTCTCTGGGTGGGGAAAGAAGCGGAGGGGAAGCTAACAGGTGTTCTATTCGGAAAACGCACAATAATCCCCTATTTCGGAAATGGCACGTTCGCAAGTAGCACGACACCATCATTTTGTGTGTGTGTGTGTGAATAAGGAAATATTCAATGCCTATACTTTTCATTCTTGAATTTTTTAGATAATTTAAGATAATATATTACACTCTCTATATATATTTGCAAGGGGATAATTGCTAGGAAATAATTTTAAACAATCGAAAGTATCTGAAAAGAAAAAAAGTTATTAGTATTTTAATTTGGAAAAAACTCCCACAGCTTCAATTCGGTTCTCTGTAAGAGTTTTAGGTGATGCATTTTTCCTTCCAATAATTTGAATCATGAAACGTATCATAGAAATGTTTAATTCTATAATGGTAAAAATTATCAATCCGAAATTAGAATATGGTGTCATTTATACACGAGTTTGTCTATAATCTATTTATTATTATTATTATTATTATTATTTTATGCGAAAATATATCAGAAGTATTTTAAAATATCTCTATATATTAAAAAAAAGTTACTGTCGCTGGTGTCAATTTTTTTTTGTCTGCTACAGCATCTTCTCGCGGAGGACAGGGTCTTTCGCGCTATGAGAGGTACCAATGTGTTCCGAATACTCCAAGGAAGACATCTCAACTGCTTAAAAATTTCTATCCTTTAATTCAAGAAGTTATTAACTAAAAACGACGAGTTTATGAAGGTATTCTATATGCCAGCTTGAAAAAAGTTTCCCCCAGTGACGTTGGTCTTCTGTCATGAAGTCATTTTACACGGGAAAATTAAAATATGATCTATGGTTGTAGGTAGGTGGGTTGGGATTAACGTCGCATCGGTATTGCGCTATGGGTAACTGGCGACGGTGTGGGACACACCCGACATTGCGACCACGATGGATTTTATGTGTACCAGCCATCATTAGTGTTCACGATAGTCTTTGGTCGACTCAAGTATCGAACTCGCAATTCACCAATTGCGAGCTTGGTGCTTTACCGACTGGGATACCGCGGCCCAGATCCGTGATTGTAAAAAAGAAATAAATCAAATGTCAATGTTGCTATTAGTAACTTTTTGTCTACTTTTAGAAAATTAATTTTCTTACAAGGGAAAATTAAAATATGATCCATAGTTGTAAATAGGCAGGTAGTTAGGTAGGTTGGGTTTGACTTCGCACCCTTTCTGCGCTATGGATAATTGGCGACGGTCTGGGACACACCCTTAGGGATGTTCCGAAGACATAACACCACAGTTTTGATCCCACAAGGAGGGGGATCTCTCCCCTCTTCAATGACCCCTAGAGGTATAATTTTGGTGGGAACATGGAGGACATTGCGGTCACGACAGATTTTGCGTGCACCAGCCACAATTAATATAAAGGATGGTCTTTGGCTGGCTCGAGTACCGAACCAGCAATCTTCCAATTACGATCTCGGCGCTCTACCGAATGGGGTACCGCGGTCCGGATCCATGGCTGTAAAAAAGAAAGAAAAAGGGTCATATACTAAAACTGCAATGCAAAATGGTCTAGATATTACGGATTTCTTTCTATATAAATAAAATAAAATAAAATAAAATAAAATAAAAATACTAATTTTTAGCATAATTTTCATAAAAATAAACAAAAATAAATAATGTGCTATTAAATATTATATATTTCAATTTGACATTGAATATGGGTATTTTTATAATATTTTTCTGCTTTTGTCTTGTTTTATACACTATTAATATACCTATTCAGTGAAAGGAAAGCAGTGAATAGGCGGGCAGAGCTCTGCATATGTTATTAATGAAAGTGAGAGTCTGGGGGGGAGGTGAAGCCTCCCTCGGCGGTTGATGAGCGGAGCGAGCAGGGAGTGTTTTTAAATAAAAAAAGATAAATACACTTTAAAGACAAAAAGAAATAGTTTTTTCTAATCTCTTTCAAAATATTTAGGTATTAGAAACTTTTTCTCATGAAAAAGTTTAATTTTTTTTTTTTTTTTTTTTTTTTTTTTGACAAGAAATAGTGCTATGAGCGCTTACAAACAAAGATGATAATTGTAAAAAAAAGAATGAATAATCCGAATCCTAAGCAATGCTAATTAGGATATCAAATTTCCTAACTCTGTTCTTAAAAAAAAAAAAAAAAAAAAAAAAAAAACTGATTATAATACAAATGTAGATGTAAAAAATATCACCGAATTAAACGCTGGCTTATAATAAATAATTAAAAAATTCTAGTCTCCAAAAAGATCACGACATTTAGGTACAAGATTTTATATATATATATATACGCTACGGGAACATGTACTACAGTTGTAACGCAAAATAGTCTAGATATTACAAATTTCTTTCTATCCTTAAAAAAAAAAAAAAAAAAAAAAAAAAAACTGACTTTTTGAATAATATTTCATTTTAAAAGAAAATTAAATATTATGTATTTCAATTTGACATCGAATATAATAATGTTCTGCTCTTGCTTTCTTTTATGCATTGTTAATATTCTTATTCAGTAAAAGACAAAACAACGAATATTCGGTAGAGCACAGTAGGGGTTAATAAGCGAAACAAATCAGGGGTTGGTGAGCGGTTCGAGTAAAGCGCAGAGTCCCCTAGTTTCAATAAAATAATTTTTGTAAATAATTTGTACTGCTTTAATTTGTATAGAAAAACATAGAAGGAAGTTTTGTCATGTCCACGACATAGTAGTTTAAAGATAAATCTATTTCAAAATTTATCTTTTTAATATTTGTTGCGTCGAATTTTTTTTTTTTTTTTTTTTTTTTTTTTAAATAAATAAAAAAAGAAAAAAAGAAAAAACTTGCTTATTTTAATCAGAGACATTATTAGAAAAGTCTTAATAATTTATTTACTTTTGCAGTTTGACATAAGATTAAAGTGCTAAAAAACTATTTGGCATAGGTGGACTCTGCTCAGTTCCCCATCATATTTATGTTCTCATAAATTTCTAGTGCGAGATATATTATAATCATGTTAAAAAAAAGAATTTGACCAAAGCTTGATACAGTGACAGAATGAAATCCCCGCCTAATAGGCTATCCACCGTTCACTTCGATATATTTATCTTATTCTGATCTATTAATTTATTTTATCAGGGTCAATTCCGTTGTTTAGTTTTCATGCTACTATTTCCAATGCAATAATCCTCAAAATTCATATTTATATGAAAAATTTATAATTTCGCTATGTTGGTAAAATCGTAAATTACGAATAATTTACGAAATTTTCCTATTAGAATATTTGTATTCAATCATGTTCAAACAAATATCATAAATGTAATTTTGAAGTTGTCTAATGTATTTATGATCCTCAAAATGAAAGTTTATGCTCAATTTTGCCTTATTCTGACACTTTAAGTAAATCGCAAATTCCAAATGACTTACGAATTTTTTAAATTGGAAAAATCATAGTCTATGATATTCATACCAGTATCCTAAATAATATTTCGAAAGTGGTTTGACATCTTTACGATGAAAATATCTCTCAAAATTGACGTTTATGTGAAATTTTGCCCTATACTGCCATGTTAAGAAATTCGTAAATTTCCAATAACTTGCGAAATTTTCAAAGTAGCATATGTATAGTTACTGATGTTCATTCCGGCCTCAAAACTGATATTTTAAAACTGGTCTGACATTTTTACAGTAAAAAGTTTCCATTTAATGCACGTTTAAGTGAATTTTTGTCTATTCTCCCATGTTAAGAAAATCGTAAATTTCTAATAACTTACGAAGTTCTTAAATTCGAATGTTGCAAATGAAAAGGGTTCTTGCCAGTGTCGAAAGTAATATTTTAAAACTGATCTGATCTCTCTGTGACAATTTGTTCTTGAGATATCGTGCACACAGACTAACAAACTAACGGACTAACACACTAACAGACTAACACACTAACAGACACCCTACAGACAGACACCATACAAATTTTGTCATTTTCGGATTCCTCACATCTTAAAACGTGTAAAAACGTCAAAAAACCGAGGTCGAAAATTTTCACGATTACCTAAGTTCCCCATACCTATAGTAGGATGGGGAACTAAATTATGTATGATAACCTGAACAAACCCGATAATGTAAAATAAATTTCAAAATATTATAGGCTCAGGGAAATTCGTGTTGAAAATTGTTGGAGTAGCGAACGATTCATTTTAATAAATAAAACAGATGCGCCTTTAATTGCGCATGCGCGTGAAAGAGAGCTCTCCAACTGCTCCCAGCGAAGCACGCCAGAGTTAAAAAAGGAATGTAGCTGTGTGCAACGGCCTTGGTGGCCATTATTACCTGTGTGGTTAAATAACTAAAAATGTACGAAGTAAATGTACACTTAAATACTATTTTAATTCTACTTATTTTGAATGTGTGTAATGTAAATCGTCTTGTTTATCGTCTACAATAAATGTCAGCTATATATATATTCAAGAATTTCGTTTTAATGGAACTCATATTACAACAAATGGTAGCAGAGCGTGGTTATCTAGGAAATTCTTGAAATCAAAATTCTGAAATAATTAGCCCAAAAGAAAAGAATGGAAAGAATAAATATACCGGAGTTAAACGGTAATAATTATTTCATATGGGCTATGAAAATAAAAGCAGCCCTATCAATTAAAAGACTCGATTCTGTTATTACAACGGTGAAACCAGAAGGACTGAGCGCAGCGGAATCTCAAGAATGGGATCTGAAAAACTCCGACGCAGTCGCCTATATGAAGCTTTCTCTATCCGACGAACACGCTCTTCAATTTTCAAATGAAGAAGATGCCAAAATCTTATGGGAAAATATAAAAAACACTTTCACTGGGCAATTAGAGGATAGAAGAATAGACGCCGGAAATGAACTAAAAAATTTGCTGATGAAACAGAATGAAACTGTAAATGACTATATAGCACGTTCAAAAGGACTAGCTGTAAAATGCCAATCGTTAGGATTGGAAATTTCTACAAGAGAGTTGGTCTATCACACAGTCAGAGGACTATCGGGAAACTTTAGCAAAATCAGAGATGTGTTGAAAACACAAAGGGAAAAATCTATGGAGGAAGTTTTAGAAATCTTAAGAGAGGAAGAAGCAAACTTGAATCCGCATAATGAACAAAATAAACCCGAAGCGTTCTTCGTAAAGAAGGATAAGAACAAAAAACTGTGTTATATCTGTAGAAGGAGTAATCATCTTGCAAAGGACTGTTTTTATAAAAACAATTCACAAAGAACATTTAACACTTATGGTTATAAAGGACATAAAAATCGAAAAAACAATTCTCGTTTTGATAAGAAAGAAGAAAAGAATAATTCTGTTTTTAGTGCTTCTATTATTGATTTATTGTGTGATAATGTTTTCGTTTTAGATTCCGGGGCGACCGACCATATGGTAAAAGATAAAATCTGGTTTGATAAATTAAAACCAGAAAGTAAAGAAATCTTCTTGGCAGGTAAGGATGCAAAAATTATGTGCCATGGCACCGGAAACGTCAAAGCAAAAACCGTAAGTAAAAATCCTGTTTATTTAACTATCAAAAACGTGTTATTTGTACCAGATCTTAGATATAATCTTTTGTCGGTAACATCATTAATGGATAAGGGATGCAGCATTAAATCTACTAAAAATTCTGTACTAATTTTTGATAGTAATAATAAGTTAGTTACTAAAGCATATAGAAATAATAACAAACTTGAAATTAATTTAGAACCAATTACTAGTAAAGAATGTAATGTTGTGATGAATGATATTAATTATGAAACCTGGCATAGTAGGTTATGCCATTTAAATCCTAACTATATGCTTAAAATGAGTGATTATATAAATGTAGATATCATAAATGATTTTAATTGTGAAATTTGTGATATAAGTAGGGTAACTAGAAAAAATCATCCACCTGTTAATATAGAACAAAGTTCCGAAATTCTAGAATTGATTCATATAGATTTGTGTGGGCCAATTAATCCTGTGTCGTTAGGGGGTGCTAAATATTTTATGATTTTAGTGGATGATTATTCTGGCATGTACTTTACTTATTTTTTGAAAAATAAAAGTGAGGTATATGAAACATTTTGTAATTTTAAGAGTAAACATGAAAATTTAACTGGTAAAAGAATCAAAAGGCTCAGGTCAGATAACGGCCTGGAGTTTGTAAATGAAAAATTGGATAATTATCTAATTAATTCTGGTATTTCACATGAAAAAACGGTTCCTTATAATAGCGAATCGAATGGTAAAGCGGAACGTGGAAACAGAGTATTACTAGAAAGAACTAGGACTATATTATACGAAAGTCAGTTACCATTATATTTTTGGGCAGAAGGTATAAACTTTAGTACACGAGTTTCTAATGTAACACCGCGTAAAGGAAAAAATAAAATACCCCTAGAAATTTGGACCGGTAAAAAACCTAAATTAAATTACTTAAGAAAATTTGGTTGTGTAGCATATTTTCATATCCCTAAAGTATTGAGAAATAAATTTGAAATTCCAGGGAAGAGAGGAATTTTTCTAGGGTATAGCCGTGAACGTAGGGCGTATAGAATTTATGATCTAGAAAGTAAAAAAGTAATTGAGGAAAGATCGGTCAAATTCAACGAATCATTAAAAGGCAGTTCATTTTTTGAGAAAAATAATAATGTCTGGGATATTCAATCATTCTATGATTCATCCCCAAATGAAACCGAAACTCAAACAACAGAAAACAAAATTCCGCATTTAGAACTCTTTCATGAGAAAAATGAAGAAAGTAGCATATCGAAATCCTCTACTTCTGGCGCGCCAGCAGAGGGGAGCGCCAAAGGGGGGAAGCAGAGTTGCAGAGTCGAAGCCGGAAGTAATTTGGAATTACGAAGAAGTGAAAGAATAAAAAATAAACAAATAGTGAGTAATTTTACGGAAAGTGTCCCAAATAATTATTTAGAAGCGAAAAATGGTATTAATTCTCAAAATTGGGAAATAGCGATGCAAAATGAAATGGATTCATTAAATAAACATAATGTTTGGGAGATCGTTGATAAGCCAAGTGACGCAAAATTAATAAAAAGCAAATGGGTTTATACTAAGAAACAAAATGATTCAGGTAACATAATTTTTAAGGCAAGGTTATGTGCAGCGGGTTATAATCAAATTAAAAACGTCGATTATTCGGAATCTTTCTCACCTGTTCTGTGCATGGAAACATTTCGTTTGCTAATTGCAATTGCCGCTAAATTAAATTTAATTGTAAAATTCTTTGATGTTAAAACCGCGTATTTATACAGTAATTTAGAGGAAAATGTATACATGTTACCACCGCAGGGTTTTGAAAGCTCTATAGGTACAGGAAAGGTATGTAAATTAAAGAAAAGTATCTATGGCTTGAAGCAAAGCGGGAGAAACTGGTATTTGAAAATAAAATCTGAATTAGAGAAATTGGGATTAGTACAAACAGCTTCAGATAATTGCATATTCATTAAAAGTGATAATGATAAATTTCTTATTTTGAGCATCTATGTGGACGATTTCTGTATTTTCAGTAATAATCAAGAAATGTATGAAGATATAATCTCCAAAATTAGAGTAATATTTGAATTACATGAAAATAATAAATCAAAATTTCTAGGTATAGAAATACTACAAAATAACAACGGTATCTATTTGTCACAGACTCAATACATTGAGTCATTACTAGCTAAACACAATCTAAGTGATTGTAAAACAGTAAAAACCCCAATTGTTAAAGGAGAAGATAAAAGCTTACCACTTACAAATGAAACTATTGATGTAAACATATATCAGGAAATTATAGGCGAATTATTATATTTATCTAATAGAACGCGTCCAGACATAGCATTTGTAATTACTTATTTGTCACAGTTTAATCATAAGCCTGAAAAAAGGCATTTTTTGCTCGCAAAAAGGGTTCTAAGATATTTAAAGGGAACTAAAGATAAAAAATTATTCTATAGTACAGAATTTGGGTATTTAAATGCAAGTTCAGACGCAAGTTGGGGGAATGCAGAAAATGGAAAATCATTTTCTGGTGGTGTAATTTTGTTGGGTAATTCATTAATATCATGGAAATGTCATAAACAAAAAAGTGTAAGTTTATCAACTTGTGAAGCAGAGTTGTTTGCTATTTCAGAAATCTCTAAGGACATAACATGGATAATAAATTTATTATCGGAATTAAACTTTAAAAATTTTATAAACAATACTGTATCACTGAGTTCAGATAGTCAAGCAGCCATACAATGGGCTAATTGTGCAAGATCATCCAACAAGTCAAGACACATAAATCTCAGATTACATTTTGTAAAGGACTTGATTAGAGACAAAACAATTGATCTGTATTATACTCCAAGTGAAGCCCTAATATCAGATTTCTTGACAAAGGCTGTAAACGAGGAAAAACTGTTATATTCAATGGAACATATTTCTTTAATTTCTTAATTTTATATATTATTATGTGTTCATCCTGTATTATGTTATATTTGTATTTATATTTTTTATTTTTGTGTAGATTAAAATGCGTCGCTCGCAGGGGGGTGTGTTGGAGTAGCGAACGATTCATTTTAATAAATAAAACAGATGCGCCTTTAATTGCGCATGCGCGTGAAAGAGAGCTCTCCAACTGCTCCCAGCGAAGCACGCCAGAGTTAAAAAAGGAATGTAGCTGTGTGCAACGGCCTTGGTGGCCATTATTACCTGTGTGGTTAAATAACTAAAAATGTACGAAGTAAATGTACACTTAAATACTATTTTAATTCTACTTATTTTGAATGTGTGTAATGTAAATCGTCTTGTTTATCGTCTACAATAAATGTCAGCTATATATATATTCAAGAATTTCGTTTTAATGGAACTCATATTACAACAAAAATAACTTTAAATCTCTTGGCAATTTCGATTAAATCAATATGTTGCAAAAATATAATCCTATAATTAATGATTACCAGCATAATTCGTTTAATCATGCACTTAAAATTCACTATTTTGCTAATGGAATTCTAAAAATATTCTTCTAATTGTTTTCGCTCAAGATCAAAGATATTAGTTACAAAATAGCTATATGTTTACGCAGCATATATCCAAACAATAAGTATACTTACTTTGCAGATTAATTTTTAAAATATATTTTAAAAATTAATTAGAACATATTAGATAGGTTTAAATTTTAAACATTATTTCCTTTTTCCTGGATTTTTCACGTTTCAGAGAATCTTGCCTTTTATTTCTTTTATTTTTTAACACTTTCCAAAAAATCTGACAAGTGGATCTGCAGATCAGGAATTCAACAGATCATTGCCGAAACGTCAGTGGAGGCCCTCTGTTGAGACTCAAAACGGTTTTGGGCTGTGTCTGTCTGTCTGTCTGTCTGTTTGTCTGTCGCGCGATAGCGGCCGCAAAAATAGAGCTATTGACTTGAAATTTGGTACACATGTTCATGAGCCCCACGAAATCAGCTGTATAGTTTTTGGTATGTATTCCATTTGTAGTTCGTATACAGGGACACGCCAAAGTTTTTCCTATCATTACGGCCTATGGGAGGAATTTGTATGTATCGCGATAGCGGCCACAAAAGTCACGCTATTGACTTGCAATTTGGTACACGTGTTCATGTGCCCCACGAAATCAGCTGTATAGTTTTGGATGTGTATTCCATTTGTAATTCGTGTACAGGGACACGCCAAAGTTTTTCATATCATTACGGCCTATGGGAGGAATTTGTATGTACCGCGATAGCGGCCACAAGAATCACGCTATTGACTTGTAATTTGGTACACATGTTCATGAGCCCAACGGAATCAGCTGTATAGTTTTAGGTGTGTATTCCATTTGTAGTTCGTGTACAGGGACACGCCAAAGATTTTCTATCATTACGGCCTATGGGAAGAATCTGTATGTACCGCGATAGCCACCGCAAAAATCAAGCTATTGACATCCAATTTTTGCCGAAACGTCAGTGGAGGCCCTCTGTTGAGACTCAAAAGGATTCTGGGTTCCGTCTGTCCGTCCGTCTGTCTGTCTGTCTGTCGTGCGATAGCGGCCGCAAAAATCATGCTATTGACTTCAAATTTTGTACACATGTTCATGATCCCCACGAAATTAGCTGTATAGTTTTGGGTGTGCATTCCATTTGTAGTTCGTGTACAGGGACACGCCAAAGTTTTTTTTTATCATTACGGCCTATGGGAAGAATTTGTATGTACCGCGATAGCGGCCCCAAAAATAACACTATTGACTTGCAATTTTGTACACATATTCATGAGCCCAACGGAATTACCTGTATAATGTTAGGTGTGTATTCCATTTGTTGTTCGTGTACAGGGACACGCCAAAATTTTTCTTATCCTTACGGCCTATGGGAAGAATTTGTATATACTGCAAGAGCGGCCGCAAAAATCCTTCGATTGACTTGCCAATTGGCGCACACGTTCCAGTTTTGCATATAAGTAGCTTGTAAAGCTGCTGAGTTCGTGTACAGGGACACGCCAAAGTTTTTTTTGTTTTTATCATTACGGCCTATGGGAAGAATTTGTATGTACCGCGATAGCGGCCCCCAAAATAACGCTATTGACTTGCAATTTTGTACACATATTCATGAGCCCAACGGAATTAGCTGTATAATGTTAGGTGTGCATTCCATTTGTTGTTCGTGTACAGGGACACGCCAAAATTTTTCTTATCCTTACGGCCTATGGGAAGAATTTGTATGTACCGCAAGAGCGGCCGCAAAAATCCTTCGATTGACTTGCAAATTGGCGCACTTGTTCCCAGCTCTGCATATAAGTAGCTGTATAATTTTTATTGCTATATTTTTTATAAACTGTGTACAGGGACACGCCAAAATTCTTAACATTACGGTGTATTGGGTGAATTTCGTTTAAACGCATTTTAATATCATTACTTTGGAATGAAGAAAATGAAACTAGAGTACGTGAGTAAGATGCTTAAACTTATGTTGTTTGAAGAAAATATGTGCTCTTAAGCTTTCTAATTAATGTACAGGACCTTACAAAAGTGTTCTGACAATGTCACTTAGTCATCCATACGATGTTACATTTGGAACAATTATTAATTTTAAACGCAAAATAAGCTGAATAGTTTTACTGGTGTATACAATGTTTAATGTTCGTTTACAGAGACACACAAAAGAATTTCGTAACATTAAAGCCTATGGACAAATTTTTATTTAAGCGCGCACTTTAATGCGTTTATCCTGAATTGAACTTAATAAAGTTAACATACATTATAAAGATGCTTAAAATCATGTTTTCTCTTAAAAAAGGTTATGTATAGACTAAATAATTTATGGGACCAGACAAAATAATTCCGAGTATGTACTGTAATCATCCAAATGATGTCAAATTAGTTTGAAAAATTAATGAGTTATAATTAATTTGGTTTATTCTTATTATTGGCGTTTATAATGACTGTGGCTACTTTTCCGGGATACATAAAAGAATTTCGTACTATTACGGTCTATAGTCGGCATTTCTTAAAAGTGTATTTTAACATGGTTACACACCATCAAATATAATGAAATTTTATTAGAATTTTAAAAGCATGTTTTCCTTTTGTAAATATTGGGCATAGAATTGATAATTAGTTTAAAGGTTACGCAAAATATTTCCGATATGCTATGTAATTTTTTTTGTATGAAATTTGGTATTTATGAATTTCAGGGAAATAATACAAGACCGTCGTTTCTGATGTATCTGATTATGGTAATAATTTGATCGAATCAATATATACTATTATATAATAAGGAATAAATAAAAATGAGCTATTGAAAAATGTCTGATGCAAATAGGACGTTGAGGCTCCTGATCTGCAGATCCACTAGTTTTTATTTATTCCTTATTATATAACATATATATAGTGATTCGATTGAATGCTCCATAAACAGAAACGTTTCTGTTCTACCCCCCCCCCCCTGCTGTATTTCTCTCTCTACAACTATATAAATATATATGGATATATATGTATTCCTAATAATTAATTGCCATGTATTAATTTTCTGTAATTCAGAAATATTTGTGCGCCGCGGTAGCGCAGTCGGTAGAGCGCCGGTTTCGTAATTGGAAGATTGCGGGTTCGGTACTCGAGCCGGCCAAAGACCGTCGTGTACACTAATGGTGGCTGGTGCAAGTAAAATCTGTCGTGGCCGCAATGTCCTCCATGTTCCCATCAAAATTATACCTCTGGGGGTCACCGAAGCGGGAGAGCCATCCCTTCCGTGGAGGATCAAAATTGCGATGGCATGTCTCCGGACCACCTCTAGGGGTGAGTCCCAGACCGTCGCGAATTGCCCATCTGCGCAGCACTAGTGCGACGTAAAACCCAACCAACCAACCATCAGAAATATTTGTACCAAATTTCATGCACAATTATTACATACACATTTCGGAATTATTTTGTGTAAACCTGTAAATGAATTACCAATTCTATGCCCACAGTTTTCCACTGAAAAACATTCTTTTAAAATTCCAATAAATTCCATTGTATTTAAAGGGGTGTAAACCATGCTAAAATACACTTTTAAAATATACCGACTATAGACCGTAATAGTACGAAAATATTTTATGTATCCCGGAAAAGGAGTCACAGTTATTATATACGCCAATAATAAGAATACACCTAATTAATTATGAGTCATTAATTTTTCAAACCCGCTGTTCAATGTATTTTTCTAGTCAATTTTGTCCCCTTATTACTTCCGGTGTGAATTTTTTTTTTTTTTTTTTTTTTTTTTTTTTTTTTAACACACTTGACATTGTGAGTTTTTTTGCTTTTCTTACCATGCTATTCCTATGGGGTTTTTAGCCTTTTTTTCCCTCTTTTTCTGCACTCTAAAGTGGCGGTATACACCATTTGGATGATTACAGTACGTCATCGGAATTCCTTTGTGGGGTACCGTAAATAAATTATTTAGTCTATACATGCCCTTTTTTAAAAGAGTAAACATGCTTTTAAGCATCTTTATAATGTATGCTTTCAGTGCAGCTTAAACGCATTAAACTGTGCTTAAATAAAAATTTGTCCATAGGCTCTAATATCACGAAATTCTTTTGTGAGTCTCTGTAAACGAACCATAAACATTGTATACACCAGTAAAATTTATTCAGCTTATTCTACGTTTTTCATGAATAATTGTTCGAAAATTTACATAATTTGGATGATTACGAGGAGTTCTGTGCAATAATTAGGAAGACTAGGAGCACATGTTTTCTGCAGAAAACATAAGTTTAAGCATCTCAGTAATGTACGGAAATTTCACTTTGTTGATTGCAAAGTATTAATGTTAAAATGCGTTTGAACGAAATTCACCCCATATGTCGTAATAATAAGAATTTTGGTGTATCCCTGTACACAATCCATAAACAATATAGATATTAAAAAAAATTATACACCTATTTCTATACAGAGCCTGAACGTGAGTGCCAATTTGCAAGTCAATCGGGGGATTCTTCTGGAAGCTATTGCGGTACATACTAGAGCCCCTAAATAAAATAATAGGCCGGCGCATCACCGCCATTTTTTTGCCTTCGAATAGGACAGCATTTCCGTTTGGCGTCCTTATCGCTTCAATAATGATTTTAAGAAATCTTGATCTGAAGATAATCCGGCCAAGATAAGAGCAATAAGCAACAATAATATTCCTAAAAACACATTTTTTTTCACAGTTCATTCTCAGGATGTCATTTTATTCTGAGGATATCCTATGGATGTACAGGGGTAAGATGTGTTGTTAGGGCGGTTTCTGTTTCTTTTACAAAATGTCGCCAAAACTCAACTACACAGTAATAGAAGGTCTGTAAACACTTTATATTCACTTCTTGAATGATTATAGCAGTTTATCGCTAAACAAACTTCCATATCATCGTTTACTTAGCTGAAATTATGAAATATAATAAAACAAGTTACTCTAAAGTAACGTAAGACGATAAAAAAAAACATGTTTGTCGTTTGTTTATCAGAGAAACGCGCTGGGTACATGTGGCAACACTAAGGCAACAAAATGCCTGATGCGCCAGCTCGTATATATAGAAGCCTTAGTACATACAAATTCTGCCCATAGGACGTAATGAAAAGAAAAACTTTGGCGTGTCCCTGTACACGAACTACAAATGGAATACACACCCAAAACCATACAGCTGATTCTGTGAGGCTCTTAAATATGTGTACCGAATTGCAAGCCAATAACGACAAACAGGCAGACAAACAGACAGACACACTTCAGAAACCCAAAATCATTTTCAGTCTAAACAGGAAGGGAGGCCTGCACTGAAGTTTCGGCAAAAAGCGTTTATAATTTTTTTGATATCTAAACTTAGAAACTTTTTCATACAACATGAAATTAATGTAAGCAATATCAGTTTCGAAAAGACGTGGCCTTTCTTTCTCAGGTTCAAAATGTCCTTTGGAAAACAGTAGTGCTTATATTATAATTACATTATCTGTGAAGAAATTTATATGTTTAATTAATTGTTTGTGACCTTGGTTTGTCTGTCTGTTTATCCGCATTCTATATTGCGTAAATATTCGTTAAATTCTTTGAAACTTATATATGTTTTTCAAGTTAAATAACATGCTCCTTATTGCAAATGATAACACTACTGGTTTTTATACACGGGCACCCTAAAACTTTTCCCTAAAACTTTTCCGTTCTATCAGAGTTATTTTTATAAATCGTACTTCAGTACTTTTCTATTTCACAACATATAGTGAAATTAATATTCATTATTTATATGTACAGAAGCATGTTTTCTGCAGAATATGTATAACTCGTACCGCCCAGTGGTCGAAACTCGGCCACTTTTTTTGCAAAGCAAGGAGAAGCAAAGTTATTACCTTGTCCTAAACGGAATTAAATTGCAACATAGCTGCGGCAATTGTTTGTCGATATGCACTCTAACTGAATCAGCAAAGTTTTACTTAATATATTTCTCTAAGTTTGGTACGCTATAGATGTTGAGCCTTTCCTGAAATGAGAGGAAATCGCAACGTGGAAACGCTCCTTGTTGGGTGATACAACCCAAAAGCTAATCGGTAACATGTCAAACCAAATATCAAATTCGGTTAAATTCTATTGGTTCATAAAGTACAGTGTACTAGTACAGTGTGTCAGTACTCAAAAAGAGAGATATTTTGCAAAAATGGTCGAATTGAGTTCGGGAAATCTCAAAACATGTAACTTCATGGAAAACCGAAAATCTAAAATTTTTCTGAATCTTATACTTTCTTCATATATGGAGAGGAAATAATAATAAATCCACTTTTTAAAAAATAAGTAGTCAATTTCAGTTAACTGAAATACAAAAAAACTCAAAACGTGTAAATTCATCGAAAACCAGAAATCAAAAGTTTTTCCATATCTTCTACTTTCTTCTTATACATGCAGAAGCCAGTAATAAATCCACTTTTTAAAAATATATGCAAAAGATATACGCAAGCGAAGTGTGATGTCACTGACCGTTGTTGGGGCCACGTAAAAGATTTCCTATGTTAATCGTCCATTGGATTTTTTGTAAAAAAAAAATATTAAAAATTGAGGAAAATTATTTCCTGATTTTAATTCCCATATTTGGGTATAGTTAAAAATTAGTTATTGTGCATATGTGTCAGATTACGTTATTTTGCTATCAAAGTGACAAAATTTTAATTAGAAATTTGACATCTCTAGCAACAAAATGGGCATAAATTTGATATCTGTTCGGCCTTGGCGTTTTGTATATTTAACGATCAAAAACGTAATTCGAAAACATACATGTCCGACGTGTATTTTTGTAATACATATATATTGTACGAAATATTGTTTCTTATTACTGGTTGCTCTTTTAATGTACGTTTTTAAAATAACCACGTTTCTTGAAAGGAATTAAATATGCTCGCCAGATAATTTAGCGATCTTTTATTTTATTTTAGTTTTTTGCGCCAAGGATGACAGATATCAAATCTGTTCCTTTGAAATGAATCTCATTCTTTTAAACTGAAATGTTTATGTTTATAATCGAAAATTGAAGTCTGCCATTTTATTTTTCTAGAGCATTGGAATTTAAAATAAAATTTAAGTAAAAATTCATTTTTTAAAGTTAGAAGCTTTTTATTGTGAAGCCCTAAAAAGCATAAAATAAAATATATTCTGGAAAAGACACGTTACAAAGAAATGAAAGTTTCAACACTAAGAAATTTTTAGAGAAAAATATAGGTACTTTCATTTTGCAAGAGATGAAAATTTTTAATGTTCAAAATATTTTAAAAAGCTTTCGAGACCAATATTCTTAGTTATTAGTTTTTGTATAATCATTCGTTAGGACACAAATTTCAAATGTCTCGAATATTTTGAATTAAAATATTTTGAACATTAAAAAATTTTCATCTCTTGCAAAAGGAAAGTACCTATATTTTTCTCTAAAATTTTCTAAGTGTTGAAACTTTCATTTCTTTGTAGCATGTCTTTGCCAGAATATATTTTATTTTATGCTTTTTAGGGCTTCACAATAAAAAGCTTCTAACTTTAAAAAATGAATTTTTACTTAAATTTTATTTTCTGCTTTTTAGTTACAAAAAAGGGAAAAGCTTCTTAAAAAAAAAATAATTAAACATTTTTAGGATATTGTGTAGACAAAGGAAGATTTCTTTTATCAATCGACATTTTTTTCTTTTATTTATCTGCAAAAATGTACTATATAGTCTTTCGAGGACCGAATCCAGAACCATCGCGTTATCAGCATGACGCTCTAACCAAAAGTTTAAGAACTGTCAAGAAAAATCATAGAACATTCTAGAAAAATCTAACAAATACTTATACAAAAGGAATATTGTTCTTGAATGCTTTTTAAAATATTTGGAATATTTAAAATTTTGCAAAAGTGAAATATCTATATTTTTCTTTAACACGTTGACTGCCACGCGTGTTTACAACAAAATCCCCGTCAGGCCACCTTCGCCTGCTGTTACTCCGCCCCCAAACCTTTTTTGAGTTTCACTGAATTTTTTTCAAAATCCGATTCCAAAGCAACCAAAAGAGTCTAGTGATCGCAATCACTTTCAGAATCTGCCAAATACATTCTAGTTTCATAATAAAAAATTCAACAGTATTATTATCTCCTGTCATATATTTATCTAAATATGTTCGGAAATCCTTTGGAAGGAGTCACCCGACGTGGCCTGATGAGAACTCTTGCTGTCACCCGAATACGGGTGACGTGGCCTGATGAGAACTTTTGCTGTCACCCGAATACGGGTGACACGGCAGTTAACGTGTTAAAATTTTATTGTTGTTGAAACTTTTATGATTTTATAGTATATCTCTGCTAGAATAAATTTTTATTTTAAGCTTTTTAGGGTTATATAATAATAAGAAAAACTTTTAGTGTTATTTTAATTTATTTATTTATTTTATTTTATTAATTTATTAATTAATTAATTTATATATATATATATAAACTGAAATTTTTATTTTGTGCGTTTTAGTAACTCAAAATAAGCTTCTTAAAAAAACTATCAAAATTCCTTAGGATACTGTGTAGACAATGAAAGATTTTCTCTTATCAGTTGACATCGTTTCTATTAATTACCTGCAAAAAAGAAACACATCGGTTTGCGAGGATCGAACCCACGAGCATCGCGTTATCACCATGACTCTCTAACCAAATGCGCTAACGAGCAATGAAAAAGGTTATTTAAATTTACATGAAGTGGAGGCGCCTTCTTTTTCAGAATGATACAAAGACACGATGATAAAAATCCAATTTCAATAAAAAGCTTCTAAAAGAATATATATATATATATATTTATTTTCTTCTATATTCAATAGAAGAAAGTATTGGATTCGTAAAAATTTTCGACCTCGGGTTTTTGGTGGATTTACACGTTTTGAGAGCTGTAGAACACGATTTGACCATTTTTGGAAAATGTCTGTCTGTCTGTGTGTGTGTGTGTGTGTGTGTGCGACAAAATTTTGTGGCAACTGTATCTCAG
The DNA here is from genome assembly GCA_963930645.1 of Salticus scenicus. Classification (NCBI taxonomy): domain Eukaryota; kingdom Metazoa; phylum Arthropoda; class Arachnida; order Araneae; family Salticidae; genus Salticus; species Salticus scenicus. The sequence continues at coordinate 331,827 of CAWVNO010000050.1, forward strand.
AAACTACTGCATAGAATTTCATACAAATTGGTATGCAGTTGTACCTTGACATAAATTAGTGCCTATCAACTTTTGGTAAAAATTGTTTTACAGGTTGCGTTGCCATCCCGCTTTTTCTAAATTTTTAACATGGTGATATAGGACAAAATTTTGTATAAATGTGCTTAAAGAGAATTATTTTTTAGTAATCATTATGAAATTTACAAGAATTATTTACAAAAAAAAAAAAAATAGTCAACTGGGAAAAATTTTTTGTACGTGTAGGAGCTTCGCCACACCCCCTGGGTTGGAAGTCCCCTCTCGAGGGGAGTAAATTTTCAAGATGGGTATCTTTCGAAAGGTCTCGTCAATACCTTTAAAACGAATGGTTGAACTATAAATGTGTGATAAATTAAACAAAGTTATCGATTTTTTTTTTTACTTTTAACAAAAAAAAAAAAAAAAAACTGATTTTATTATTATTATTATTATTATTATTATTATTGTTACTGAGTGAATTTGTATAGGAAAACATAGAAGAAAGTCTTGTGGTGGCCAGAACATACTAGTTTTACTTAACTTTTGTGCTTTTCAGTATCTAAAGAAAAGCTTCTTCAAAAAACTCTTCAAAAATTCTTAGAATACTGTGCAGACAATGAAAAATTTTCTTTTATCAATTGACACATTTTCTATTAATTATCCGCAAAATTTAACACATCGATCTTTCGGGGGATGGAACTCAGGAACTCACCACCATCGCATTAGCAACGCTCTAACCAACTGAGCCAATGAGCGACGCTAACGCCTCCTGACATTTACTTTAAAGTTGAGGTGCCTTATTTATTAGCGTGACACGAAGATGCGATAACGAAATCCAATTTCAATAAAAAGCTAAAAAATTTATTTATTTTTGCTTACATTTTTATTTTGTGCTTTTTAGTAACTAGATAAAAAGCTATTTAAAAAATTATTAAAAAATTATTAAGATACTGTGTACACAACGAAATATTTCCTTTTATCAACTGACACCTTTTCTATTAATTATTTGCAAAAATTAACATGATGCTCTATCCAAATGAGGCATTAAAAAATACAATAAATTGCTTAATTTTTTTTTTTTTTTTTTTTTTTTTTTTAAGTAGAAGCGTTTTATTTTTTAGCGTGACTGAAAACACGATGACGAATTCAATTTCATATAATAATATAATATAATATAATATGATATATATATATATATATATAAAGCTTCAAAAATTTTCATTTATGTATTTTTTACTTGAAACTTTTTATTTTGAGCTTTTTTAATATCTAAAATATTTTGTGTTTTCTAACATCTAAAAAACGAAATAACTTCTTAAATAAAACAAAACTCATAAAATATTCTTAAGATATTGTATAGTCAACGAAAAATTTTCTGTTATCAATTGACAGCTTTTTCTACTAATTATCTGAAAAAATTAATACGCCGGATCTTCGAGTATTGAACTCTCGCCCACCGCGTTATTAACGTGACGCCCTAACCAACTAAGCCATGGAGCGATAAATACAACTGCTTATATTTATGTTAAAATGGAGGCGCCTTTTTTATTAGCGTGACACGAATACACAATGACAAAGTCAATTTCATATAAAAACCTTCTAATTAAAATTTTATGATTTTGACAGAAAAAATCTAACACAATCTAACACACGCAGACAATAACATATATAAAACTATACCGAAATATGGGGATTAAAATCGGGAGATAATTTTACTTAATGTTTAAAATTAAACCGATTAATGTTTAAAATCAATCCAATTAACGATTAACATAGGAATTCTTTTGCTTGGCCCCACGGACGGTCACTGACGTCATCACATCGCTTGCGTATAGTAATAAATTCATTAAAAAAAAGTAGTCAATTTCAGTTAATTGGAATGCATTATATATGTTTTTGCTTAAAAATATGTCTTCAAATTAATTAGATCTTAATAAAATTAGAAAAAAAAAAATGTAGAACTATATCATAAATCAAATCCTTTTTTAACTTGCCTTTATTTTGAACAGTATAACCTTTTGATCTATCACTCAAGCATTCAAATTTCTGTCATTTAATTTGCTGTTTTCTCTTAGAATAAAAAATCTGTTGTCGAGAGTATAGTGACGCTACATTATACAAATTAATGAGTCTATGGTTTTATTTGAGTTTGAAAAAATTGACAGATTTAACAACTTTCTACTTTTAGGTATTTTTTTATGTAAAAGAATACTTGTATGAAAGGGAAATTCATAGAAAATAAAAGTATTTTTAAATACTTTCTTGACATCGTAAGAAAATAATTTTTGTATTCTGCACATCTGGCTAACCATACCTTTCGAATGATACCATTTTCAACCCTCTAGTCCCATAATTAATCTGTTAAAGGTGTACCACAAATTTTATGCTTGCCTATCTCTCTATATATAAATGGCTAAGAGATTTTTGAGTCTGTTTGCCTGTGTGTTGACGCAAGTTGCCACCAGCTTCTCATACCTTAGTTAATTTTTAAAAAATCGAATTGTCCGATCGATAAGTTAATTAAACCGACGGATTCAGAAAAAGCGCCGCTTTTATTTGATACCTCATTTGTAACGAAATTTTGATTAGGCTTTTAAAATTAATTAAAATGTGAAAATAATAACCTAGTAAAAAAGAAGCTTTAAAAATGGACATTTAAATTTTTAAGAGTCATTTTTTTTTAAAGTTGGACACTTTTGATAGTTGACATCTTCAATTTTCACGAAACTTTTAGGATATGTTAGTAGTACTGAGATAAGAAAAAGTGAAATTTAATTTTTTCTGAATTTCATTTGTTTGACCTAGAGAGGGGGTCAAAGTTTGAGTACGTAAATAAATGGAGCCCTTTTAATATCATTTTACTCCTAAAGTCATGAGTGACCCATGTCAATTTTTTTAAATATGGATACTACTTGATATTAAGTACATTTTAGCATAAACAGTTTGGTGGGTCCCTCATGGCTTTAAAGGCCAAGGTCATTCGAAAATGCAGTTTTCGTTGATTTTTTCCATGTTTTCAGTCTGAATATCTGCTAAGGCCATGAGTGCCCCATAGAAATAATTATGGGGTTAATTACACACCTTAGTATAGAACTTTAAAATATTTAAAATAGCATGGGTTACTCTTGGCTTTAGTAGTTAAACGGTCTCAAAGTTGAAAATTTTCAAAAAAAGGTCAAATTTGATGGTAAATTACTCTATAAGCCATGAGTTATATTTATTTTGATGCTGGCCTCTGCAATGTAAAATGGTAAGTTTTAAACAAGCATTAATGTATTACAAAATTGGATCTCAAGTGTTTTGTATTACAAAGAACAGGTACACATTGGCGATATAAAATAGACTGTATCTAAATAAATCTTGCAAGCCCCATAGGTTTGTAACCTGGGTCTGAAACTAGACCATCTAGGGTATAATTAAAACTGTGTCTCATAGTTATTGACTCATGGCTTATAGAGTTATTTACCATCAAATTTGACTTTTTTTTGAAAATTTTCAACTTTGAGACCGTTTAACTACTAAAGCCAAGAGTAACCCATGCTATTTTAAATATTTTTCAGTTCTATACTAAGGTGTGTAATTAACCCCATAATTATTTCTATGGGGCACTCATGGCCTTAGCAGATATTCAGACTGAAAACATGGAAAAAATCAATGAAAACTGCATTTTCGAATGACCTTGGCCTTTAAAGCCATGAGTGACCCACCAAACTGTTTATGCTAAAATGTACTTAGTATCAAGTAGTATCCGTATTTAAAAAAATTTGACATGGGTCACTCATGGCTTTAGGAGTAAAATGATATTAAAATGGCACCATTTTTTTATGGCCTCAGACTTTGACCCCCTCTCTAGGTCAAACAAATGAAATTTAGAAAAAATTAAATTTCACTTTTTCTTATCACAGTACTACTAACATATCCTGAAAGTTTCGTGAAAATTGAAGATGTCAGCTATCACACCTCCATAGACTTTGTCCAGCTTTAAAAAAAAATGGCACTTAATTATTGCAAAAAAAAAAAAAAAAAAAAAAAAAAAATACTTTTTTTTTTTCAACATAAAATAAAATATGCTTTCACGCGGGAAAAAAAAAAAAAAATATATATATATGTATATATTAAATATTAAATTTGCTCCTGCACATGAAAATACGAAAGTGGAGTAATATATCTGTATATATATATAAATTACGTGTCACGATGTTTGTCCGGGGTAAACTCCTAAACTAAGGAACCGATTTTAATGAAATTTTGCACACTGTGTGCAGTTTGGTCCAACTTGAGAGATAGGATAGTTTTTATCTCAATTTATTGTCACAATATTGTTTTATTGCAATTATTTGTTAATTTTAGACCTTTATTAAAGTTGCTCCAAAATATCTGTAAGTTCCATTAATTTAATTGTTGCCAAAAAAAAAAAAAAAAAATACGAGTTCATTTTCTTTCGACATAAAAATAAATACATTTAATCAAACGTGAACGTTAAAAAATTACAAAAGTTAAATTATGCATCTCACGAAAATTGACGTCATAATCAATTTAAAGACTTTATACACATTGATGAAGTGCTAATGTAGTTCTATCATAGATATAGTAATATATATAGATCTCTCATCCCCATGTTATCGTACAAAGATTTTTGATGCCGAAAAAAAAAAAAAAAAAAAAAAAAAAAAAAGCTTTGGAAACAGCCATTAAGTGGTATTGAAAAAAAAAAAAAAGAAAAGAAAAGAAAAGAAAGAAAGAAATATGAATTTGAAACTGTATCTGGAGTCTTCCATTCCCCTTTAGCAAATAAATTATTCATAAATTTTATTTGCTAAAATATTAGTATGTATTCCCGTGTGTATTCACTCGGGGAAAGACGGCCATATTTTGGTAAAAACGTCGTCTTTTCCCAAATGAAAAGGAATAACTTTTTTCTCCCCAATGATCACTCTATTCTATATATGCTATACTATATCTATGAGTTCTATACGCAAGCGAAGTGTGACTCACTGACCGTCTGTGCAGCCAAGAAAAAGATTTCCTATGTTAATTGCCCACTGGATTTTTTGTAAGAAATTATTAAAAATCGAGGAAATTTTTTTCCCGATTTTAATCCTTATATTTGGGTATAGATGTGTATTAGTTATCGCGGGTGTTAGATTGAATTATTTTGCTGTCAAATTGACAAAATTTTAATTTTAAATTTCAAAACTTTGTCGCCCTTGGCTTTTATTATTATTATTATTATTATTTGGCGATCAAAAGCGTAACACGAAAATATACATGCCAGATGTATGCATTGTACGAAATGTAATATGTATTATTCATTGTACGTATGTATGACATGTAATATGTATTGTACGAAATATTGTTTCATATTATTCATTACTCTTTTAATATAAGTTGTTAAAATAACCATGATTTTTGAAAGGAATTAAATATTTTCGCCAGATAATTTGGCGATATTCTTTTTTTTTCGCCAAAGATGACAGAAATGAAATCTATTCCGCTGCAAAATATTAGTATCTTACATCACATATTTTATTTAGACATTTGAAAACAAATTTGACTTCAAACTATGATAGAATATTTATCATTTTCCTTTTAATTAGTATATTATTAGTATATTAAAATTTAAAAGCATGGTATATAAAAAGTTTTTTTTTTTTTTTTTTTTTTTTTTTTATCTTATAATTATTCTTATCTTAATCCTCAATGTTTCCCATCTTTATTAACTTGAATTTACTATTAAAATTTTAACATACTCAAAAACTTCTCATCACTTCGTTAAAATACACTAAACTTTTCCAAAATCTTTTTCTATTTTAAATGATACATGTATTTACTTTAAATGTCCAATATTTCATAAGATTTCCAATTTTAAAGTTTTAAAATATTTATCAAATTATTTTTCTGGTTTAGCCTTATTGTTTTCCTTTTTATAACTACAGCTGTTGCCCTCTTTAAAATATTTAAAATGATGAGGTCATTTTATAGTAAAATTATCCATTATAGCATATATTATATTTCACACCTCCATAAAAATTGATTTTATAATCGTCTGTTTCTTTTATACTTTTATTTTAAAAGAATTTTAATAGAATTTAATTTATATATTAGTCATTTTAGCAATTTTATCCAAAGTAGCATTAGAAATAATATATATCACTTCTCCATTAAAATTTATAGGACCCTACAATAAAATTAATTTGTGCTTAATATCAACACTACGAAAATTTTTATCAATCGCTTCCAAATTTTGACCTAAGTTTCAAATCTCAACCCTGTGGGTTTTTACATCGGCTACAACGTTTTCGTCTTTGTTCGTAAATAATAATTTGACTGTACTAAATAGTTTACAGCCGTATAATTCAACGTATAACTTAGTCACAGCAACGCGTGGCCGGGTCTGCTAGTATATATATATATATATACCTCAATTTTAGATTCCCCCCCCCCCCATTCTGTTTAAATAGTATGTTTTTGGCTTGGATGAATCGCGCTTGGCATGAAAGCTAATTCAGCATTACATTAATGAGCTTTACTTATTGATAATCATGGGTAATTTTTAAAATTTTGATGCTGAAATAGATCGGACATTTTTCGCCAAGGACTCCACTTTCGTAAAAGCCACTTTAAGCCAAGTAGCATATAAAAAATATAAACAAATTATAAAGTATTGAAAAACAGAAAAGAAAGGAAAGGAAAATGAAACGAAACGAAAAGAAACAAACAAACAACAACAACAACAAAAAATAATAACATAAATTATGTATTTTTGTCTAAAGTGACAAAAAAAAGTTCAAAAGTCGCCAAGGGGTGCAAGATTAAGGATGTACCATGATCAGGTTTACATATTTCATTATTTATTTTTCTATGTACCAACTACTATTAACTACCTCAACTACTATTATAACCACAAAAATTAATTGACTCATGCGATAGACGTAGCCGATCATAGCGCATTGTAATATTATATTTGGTGTGAAATTGTTGTCATTTTGTGGTTGATCGAATAAATCAAATAAATATAGAAAATAACGTGAAAGAAAATAGTATGTACACCACGTATAGGGTTGTTCATATGTAACTGGGATTCAAATATAAAATGGCTACTTCAATTTTTTCGATACTGTCCGTTTTGAAACTGATAAGCACCCAAATGGAAGCCCACTGGTAAGCTATTGTCACAGGCAATAGGGACAGACACCCGAGAGTCTGCGAATGAGTGGGTCACTGCCGAAGGCAGCGGGGAACCAAAGCGGGCTTTAAAGCAATTTCATGATTTCTTTACATTTCATTTTTGTTTGTAAAGCGATATAGAAAAGAATTTCCTTTAAATATAACCAGCGAAGCGAGAAAAGCCTTCGTTGATTCACTACCTTCATTGATTTCATGAATTAAATAATCTGGTGTGTCACTCACACGACTTTCTCTTACCCTGAAATGTAATACTATAAATACAGGTTGCAGATTAGGAGGTAAGATAACGAGTACTGTTATGTAAACCTGTGTTAAACAATTCAAATTAGGCTTCGTAAGAGTTTTATATGATAATTAGTTCTGATTGAGGGGGGCTACCGCCCCCCTCAACCCCCCGTTTCATTAATGCACCTACATTTATATAGAATTTAATTCGGTTATTAAAAAATAATTTATTAAAATTATTATTTAAAAAAATTATCTTTTATGATAATGCAGACGATTTCCATATTAGAGAAGTAGTATAACACTAAATAAAAAAAAAAAAGTTAAATTTATTCTTTACATTAATTTTTTTTTTTTTTTTTTTTGGTTAAAAATGAAAAAAATCGATAACTTTATTTTAAAGTATCGCAGATCGATGGTTCAACCATTCGTTTTAAAGGTATTGGCAAGCTCTTTTGAAAGATACCCATCATGTAAATTTACTCCCCTCGAGGGGGGACTTCCCCCCCCCCAGGGTCTGGACGAGGCTCCTACATACACAAAATTTTTTTCCCAGTTAACTATCTCTATTACAAAAAATATATATTTGTTTCATTTGGTTTAGTGCAGTCTATAGATGTTAAACTCTACTTAGCTGCAATTTCCCCCATAGACGTAATGTATTTGAATACTTTTGAGTGCCCCTGTACACGAACCATTTGCATCATCTCAACGAAAAGCTTACTGTAGCATCCCTATATGATACACATTTAGAATTCCGAGTTTAGAATTTCTGCTACTATTTGTTCTTGAGATATGCTGATAGCAGACACACAGACAGACCATTCGCTAAAAACATGATTTTCGTATTCAAGGGACCTCAGAACATGTAAATATAACAAAAATTCACGTTCGAAAATTTGACCCTAAAACAATACTTTCTCGACCCTATGGGTAAGAGAAAGTAAAAATGGTTTCGTTTACAAACTTTGATCTATTGTCACGCAGGCCATGTTTTGTACATTTCGAGTTTGATTTTGAAATTTTTCCCGTATTCGGAATTCGGTTCGTTTCCGAACGCATATTTACTACCTTTACTTGAGCTCAAACCGGGATGCAGTTCGACGTTGTTGATTGGTTTTTGTTTTGCGTGTCATATCTGACGTCACGCTTTCCGCTAAAGTTTAATGGAAAATTCTATCCTATAAAGTTTTAATGATTATATTTTATTTTATTAATCAATTTATGATAATATAATTACATTTCGCAGTAATATAAAAAATTTAGAAGAGTGTGAAAATAGATACAAGAGTTTGGCGAGTTGACAAACACCAAGTGGAAATCAAGATTATTAAAGCCCCCAGCTCAAAGATTTGCTTGCTCTTAAGCATTAATATAAGGGCTTTTTTTTTTTTTTTTTTTTTTTTTTTTTTCGCTCCATTTTAATTTTATATGTATCGTAGTTATCGTACAGCAGTTTTAAAGAAAAAGACGCAATGTAAATATAATAATGAATAAATAGATAATATAATACATTTCCTATTCTGTTTTCAATTTCAATTTCAATTATTTTTTATTTTTTATTTTTATTTTTATTTTTTTTAATCTTTTTTTTTTTCTCTGCAATACGCAAACATTTTTTAAATATTTTTAAAATATGTTTAAATGTGGCGCCATCTGTATAATCGGATGTTAGTTAATGCACATAAAATATTATTATTTATATATTTTAATTTATTTTAATTTATTTTATCTAAGTATTTTATATAAATAGATTCTACAAGATATTTTAATTATAATTTATAAGGATACAAATGAAATTTATATGCAGCTGTACTCAACGTTACTTTTTTTTTTTATATAATAAGCCTTTATTTTTTATTTATTTATTTATTTTTATTTTCTTAAATATTTTATGTTACAATTATATTTATTTATTTATTTTTTAATGTCAGAGCAATGATTTTCAATAGCACAAATATTTTACATTTTATAACTGGAATCTTATTTAGAATATCTAAAAAATTCTGCATGAATGTTTTAAAAGTATTTTGCTATACTTGAAATTTTTTAAATTTAGCTTTGCAAAAGAGCTATATTTTATTTATTTATTTATTTTTCAATTAGTTATCGCATTTTGTTTTAACCCTTTCGCTACCAACATTTTAAAAATAAATTAAAATTATAACAATAAATAAATTTAAAAATGAAATTAAACTGTCTAGTGCTGCCATCTATTAGTGTTTCTTTAAAATATCAGTGCTTTTGGTAAGAAAATAACTAAAAATACAGACAAACTTTTGAAATTAGTTTTAAAACGTCTTAAAAAAAAAAAAAAAAAAAAAAAAAAAAATCTAAAAAGCATGTCCTTGATCATAGACATAAGTAGTGAAAGGGTTAAACTTCATCTCTGAGATAAATGATGAGAATAACAACTGAAAAATTATTTTTCATGAAATTTTTGAAATAAAATTTGCCATATATATTTCAATATTTCTTAGTAATACATAATATACTTTTTCTTCTACTATATGGGTAAGAAAAAATTGTAACGTTAAGTATAAAAAACTATTTTTACCATAAAATGGGCAAATAATGCAAGAGAGAGAGAGAAAAAAAATCATATTAATTTTCTTTAAAAAAAAAAAAGAAAGAAAGAAAAAGAAAAAGACATATATTTTCAAGCATACAAGAGTTTAAAATATATTACTATGACTTTAATGGATAAGCCATATTCCTTAAATGGTAATAAATTGTTTATTTATGATAAATATATTTCATCATCTCCATAAACTTTTTCATTCTTTTACTGTCATCTATTCCGGAACTATAAACAAAGTAATATCCTCTGTAATTAAATGTAACCTTGAACCATACAATAATAATAAAGGAAGAAGGAGCATGCCAATACTCTAATGCTTACAAACCCCTTCTAGTGAAATGCCAGCGAAAGCTACTTTTGCTCCTCTCAACTTTGAAGTAGGGCACCCATCCTCTGCGCATTTATCGCTGTTTGTTGTGGGTGCTGCCTCACAGACTGATTGAGAGAGAGACGAGACGATTCAAAAATCTCGCCAACAAGTCGCCAACCAATCAGATGGAAGCACTGTTACAACCGTATACCCGGCATTCCTGGATTTTACAAACCGAAACCATAACACGTACGCTCCTTCTTCCTTTATTATTATTCTGTGCCTTGAACATCGAAAAGCGCGTGGGCGAAAGATTTATAGACTCATAGTGACTCTTTTCCTTCTAAATAAACATTTTCAAAACTGTTTTTATTTCATTCAACAATGTAATTTAATGATTGTATAAACAAAATAAGACATTAATTTTATCTCATCAAGTGTCGTAATATAATATAATATAATAATTTATGATCCATAATGATTATACTCAAAATTGTAATTTAAATTCTTCTAGCAGTTTGTAATATGTTTTCAACCAGAAAGGATGTATAAAAATGCATCCCTTAAAATCTATCCTAATAAAACAGATTAATACATCAAATTATTTGCAGAATCATTTTAACTAATTCAAATGATTATTTTTTGCATTACTAGTTAAAACTTATTAGAATAATAAGTTACAAATAAAATTGGTGAAAATTCATCAGTTTGGAGAAGACCATTTGGATTACAGTTTCATGCCAGAAAAAGAAGCTGCTACTGCACTACTGAATACAAGGTACAGTCGGTAACAAAAGTGTCCGAACACTAGCAAAAATTCCTATGTAAAAAAAAAGTACACTTCATACGGTTTTGTTAAATAAATCCTTGTCGAATCCTCTTCTTAGTCAGTGTAAGAACATGATTCGATAAGGATTTATTTAACAAAACCGTATGAAGTGTACTTTTTTTACATAGGAATTTTCGCTAGTGTTCGGACACTTTTGTTACCGACTGTAAGTGAAGAACTTATTGTTTTTCTTTAAAGTCGTACCTTGTATTAATCTATTACTAATTATTTGCGTAATAATGATTGAGAGCTAATTTAAAAATATCTCTGGCATATAATTAATATATAAGTAGTAAAATAATTAAATTCATATTACATTAAGCTCTTAATGATGGAAGTAATTATTTCAAATTAAATTAAATTTAACGATGGCGTCGTATAAAGAAAATGCAATTATTGATAAGCTAAATGCATCTAATTATGCCACCTGGTCTTTCAAATTTGAAATGTTATTGATAAAAGAAAACCTTTTTCATGTCATCACAGAAACTCCACCAGAGCCTATCACTGCAGAGTGGTCCAAAAAGGATAAAAAAGCTAAAGCAATGATAAATTTGTTTATTAGTGATGATCAAATCGTGTATGTTAAGGGTTTGTCCACGTCTCAAACTCAAAAATTTACACGAACGTACTAATCTATCAAGCAAGCTATACTTGTTAAATAATTATATAGCTGCAAATTAGCTGAATGAGGTAACATAATAAAACATATTACAAATATCTTAGAAATTAAAGAAAAACTTACTGCCATTGGTGAAAACATTAACGATTCTTATCTATCAGCTTTATTACTGTGTTCGCTGCCTCCGTCTTATGATCCTCTTATTACCACTTTAGAAGCAAAATCTGAAGAGGATCTTACACCAAGTTATATTCAAAGCAAGCTGATAGATGAGTATAACAGAAGAACTTGTAACAACAATGCGTTACAAGTTGATGAAAATGCTGTAGCATATCAAATAAAAAAAACACAAACACAACTTTCAGAAAACACGAGTGAATAAATTCTGCACATACTGCAAGATGAAAAATCATAATACCAACGACTGTTGGTACAGAAAAGACAAAAACAAAAAGCAAAATTATTCATTAGATTGTTATTACAATAAAAATAAAAACTTTAATTCATCTTTGTGTTTCGAAAATAAAAGTGAACCAAAAATGAAACATGAAAGGGATGAATCAAATGCATTCGACGATGAAACTGATACAAGAAATAAATTAAAAAATTTAGCATTCATCGCCAGTAATGAAAATAAAAACAATTGGATCGTCGATAGCGGCTCCTCCTCGCATATCACAAATAACAAAAATTTATTCAGTGAAATAAAAAATTATGATAATTCAAATGTTGTCATAGCAAACGGAAACATTTTAACATCACAGGGCTCAGGTGATGTAGTTATAACCACCGAAACAGCTGAGGGGGAAATAAACAAAATAAAGTTACTCGACGTACTTTTTGTTCCAGACCTCGAAACAAATTTAATCTCAGTCAGTAAGGCTACTAAAAACGGCTGCACGTTAATTTTCAAAAATGATAAATGTATACTACAAAAATTCGGAAAAACCTTCCTTGAGGGGGAACTAAAGGGTAACTTATATGAAGTAAAACAACCCAAAAACAGTACAAATGAACATATTAACTTAACTCACGAATGTAACGAATGTAACAATAAGAATTGCATCACGCTTTGGCACAAGCGACTCGGGCATAGAAATTATGCTGACATAAAACACATTTAGGATAAGCAACTAGCAGTGGGAATTAATATAAATTTCTGCAAACATGACAAACATGCGAAACATGTATTAAAGAAAAACTAACAGATTTACCATATCCACAGCAATCTAAATACAGGACAAATAGAGTACTTGAATTAATACATACAGACATCTGTGGGCCATTTCAAACACCCACCATAGGGGGAAAAACATATTTTTTAACATTCATTGATGACTGCACCAGATTTTGCATGATTTATCTCTTGAAACATAAAAGCGAGGTATTAACCATGCTCAAACAATATATAGCATTAGTCAAAAATAAGTTTGGAAAATTACCTGAAAGAGTCAGATCTGATAATGGGAGAGAATATGTAGGAAGAGAAATAGAAAATTACTTAAATCAAATGGGAATTAAACACGAACTTACAGTTCCTTATTGCCCAGCACAAAACGGAGTGGCTGAAAGGAAGAACAGAACACTGGTAGAAATGGTGAGAAGTATGCTATCAGAAGCAAATCTAGATAAGCAATTTTGGGGTGACGCTGTTAACACAGCAAACTGTCTTGTTAATAGACTCCCCACAAAAGGAAATAATAAAAGTCCCTACGAATTATGGAATGGAATTAAACCTAATTTATCTCATTTGAGAGTATTCGGGTGTAAAGCTTTTGCGTACATAAACAAACAAATAAGAAGAAAATTAGACAATAAAGCGCAAGAGGGAATCTTCGTAGGTTATGACTATAGATCAAAGGGATACAGGATTTACACGGGAGGAAAAGGTATTATTATCGCAAGAACGGTTAAATTCATAGAAAATCAAAACTCTAAACTCTCATCACAAGAAAAACCAGAATATGATATTAGTCAAAAGGAAACTGTAAATGTAGAACTTAATGACACACCTGAAAATAACACCGAACAAACACTTGAAATAAACAATGAACCTAGAAGATCCTCGAGATCTAATATCGGTGTACCCCCAGATCGACTAATTTACATGGTAAAACATGATCCAATACATGAACCGCAAAGTTGGGCGGAAGTTCAAAATCTCACAAATCCCGTTGAGAAAAATAATTGGATAAAAGCAGCAGAGGACGAAATATCATCGTTAAAAGAACATAACACGTGGACATTAGTAGATCCACCACAAAGAAAAAAAATTATCGGTTCAAAGTGGACCTTTAAAACAAAATATGATGACACTGGGAAAATACAAAAATTTAAAGCACGACTGGTAGCTCAGGGATTTCTCCAAAAATTTGGGGAAGATTATGATGAAACATTCGCACCGGTTGTGTCCTATTCAATAATACGTTCTTTCCTAAACTGTGCAGCTTACCACAAATTAAACGTAAGACACATAGATATCAAAACAGCATTCCTACACGGTGACTTAAACGAAGAGCTGTATATGAAACAACCCGATGGATTCGTTAACCCAGGGGAAGAAAATAAAGTGTGTAGGTTGAACAAATCAATTTATGGGCTTAAACAAGCTGCTAGAGCTTGGTACTTAAAAATTGGGAGTTTCCTAAAACCCCTAAATTATGTCGAGAGTAAAGCCGATTCGTGCCTCTATGTAAACAATACGTCAGACAACATTTCGTTTATTATAGTCTATGTCGATGACATCTTAATTGCCGGAAATAACAGGCAAATTAATGAAATAATAAGGAAATTAAGCAAAGAATTCGAAGTTAAGGATTTAGGAGAGGTTAGTTTCTATTTGGGCATGAAAATAACTAGAAATGATAGAGGGGATTTCGAAATAAATCAAAAACTGAAAATCGAAGAGTTAATACAAAAATTAAATTTAGAAACCTCTAAACCAACATATACACCAATGGAAACAAATTATTTAAAATTTGATGATAATGATAACCCATTAGAAAACAACACTAAATACCGACAAACAATAGGAAGTTTGCTATATTTGGCTACAGTCAGCCGTCCTAACATATTAGCAGCCGTAAACATATTAAGTAGGAGAAATGAAAGTCCAAGAAAAAAGGACTGGGAAACAGTAAAAAGAGTTGTCAGGTATTTAAATACCACAAAAAATCTAAATTTCGTTATCAGTACCAATGAAAAACCTAAACTAGTAGTTTACGCAGATGCGGACTGGGGAGGAGACAAGTCCAACAGAAAATCAACATCAGGCAGTGTCTTCATGCTAGGAGAAAATCCTATTCAATGGATCACAAAACGCCAAAATTGCGTTGCACTTTCTTCGACTGAAGCTGAATTTATTTCTGCCACGACTGCTGCGAAAGAAATTATATGGATCCTAAAATTATTAAAAGACTTGTACTTACCTCAAGAGTTACCTATCAAAATTTTTGAAGACAATATTTCATGTATAAAATTGATAGACATTGGTTTTTCTGGTAAACTAAAACATGTTCATTTACAATTCAATTACTTAAAAGATCTGAAAAAAAAGGTGTCATAGAACTTGAATATTGTTCAAGCCATGAAATGACTGGTGATATCTTCACCAAGGCACTTCCAAGGCAGATTCAGGAAAATCACAGAAAGAAATTGAAACTGATTAGTGAAACTTAAAGGATTTTTGGAGCTGAAGGGGGAATTGATAAATATATTTCATCATCTCCATAAACTTTTTTATTCTTTTACTGTCATCTATTCCGGAACTATAAACAAAGTAATATCCTCTATAATTAAATGTAACCTTGAACATCGAAAAGCGCGTGGGCGAAAGATTTATAGACTCATAGTGACTCTTTTCCTTCTAAATAAACATTTTCAAAACTGTTTTTATTTCATTCAACAATGTAATTTAATGATTGTATAAACAAAATAAGATATTAATTTTATCTCATCAAGTGTCATAATATAATATAATATAATAATTTATGATCCATATACTCAAAATTGTAATTTAAATTCTTCTAGCAGTTTGTAATATGTTTTCAACCAGAAAGGATGTATAAAAATGCATCCCTTAAAATCTATCCTAATAAAACAGATTAATACATCAAATTATTTGCAGAATCATTTAACTAATTCAAATGATTATTTTTTGCATTACTAGTTAAAACTTATTAGAATAATAAGTTACAAATGAAATTGGTGAAAATTCATCAGTTTGGAGAAGACCATTTGGATTACAGTTTCATGCCAGAAGAAGAAGCTGCTACTGCACTATTGAATACAAGGTAAGTGAAAAACTTATTGTTTTTATTTAAAGTCTTACCTTGTATTAATCTATTACTAATTATTTGCGTAATAATTTATTTTTCAAAAAGTACAATTAATTAATAAGGCATTTAGTACTACGTGTAATTATGTATATTTCAAATCAGATTTCCAGAAAGTGTTTTTATTTTTTTATTTTTTATTTTCTTTAATATTTTTAAATTTTTTATTTCGATGTTTGTAATTTTATTTTCCCTAAGGTTCGGGAAAAAAAAAACTCTTTTTTTTTTCTTTTCTTTTTTTTTTTTTTTAATTAATAAAGTATTTAGAATAATAACAAGGTATTTAATATTATATGTACTTATTTAATTTTGAAATCAGATTTCGTGTATATGTATATATATATATATATTGAATATTTTTAAATTTGTTATTTTCATGATTATAAAAGAATAAAAGTAAAAAATATTTTTTGTTGTTAAAAATAAATGCATAAATAAATAAAAATGATAATCTATATTAATAAAATCAGACTTTTGTATGTAGATTTGTCAGAATCAAAAAATTTTGCAATATCTTCACGTTTCACACACCATGAAAGCCGAAAATGACTTCAGAAAATTTTGCCTGTGTGCGTGTGTGTGTCATCATGTCTGTATGTCGCTTTTTTTGTCCGAGCATCACTTGAGAACGGCTGGACGGAATTCAATGGCACTTGGCAGAAACTTAGATCTTTACCTAGCTTAAAATTATATCTATCAACTTTTCAGAAATTCCTCCACGTTCCCCCGTGGGGCAAAATATAAAAACATTCCGGGTATCACTTGAGAACGGCTAGACAGAATTGAACGGCGCTTGAGAACGGCTGGACAGAATTCAACGGCGCTTCGCAGAAATTTAGGTCTTTACCCAACTTAAAATTATATCTATCAACTTTTGAGAAATTCCCCCACGTTCCCTCCTGGGGGCAAAATACAAAAACACGTTTGTCCGTGTATCACTTGAGAACGGCTGGACGGAATTAAACGGCGCTTCGCAGGAATTTAGGTCTTTACCAAACTTAAAATTATATCAACTTTTCCGAAATTACTCCTCTTTCCCCCCTTGTGGAGGCAAAAGACAAAAATACGTTTGTAAGCATAACTCGGCTCCTATTTACTTCACAGTAAAGAAATTTCACATTTGGAGACTAGACATGAGTACAAATAGTACACTATCTGCATTTAGGAATTTTCGGTTTTTAAGGGAAGGGAGGGGTGAAACATTGAAATTTCCTGATTTTTGAGTACACATCTACCAAAAATGGAACAAATGTATTGAAAAATGCTTATGCAACTTCCTTATTATATTTCCAAAAACACATTTTTTTCTTTTTTTTTTTTTTTGTGGGGGGGGGGGGGGGAGTTACGAGGGGGCAAACTCGAGACACACCTTTTAGCGCTAAATTTGTCCTGAGAAATCTATGGGATCTGCGGTCAAGAAATTTGATGCGCAAATTGTTTATATGTATCCGACACTTATTGCAACGGGATTTTAGGAAATTCCCCCCCTTACCCCTTGAGGTCGGGGGGGGGGGGCAATAAACACACGTTAAAACACGTTATCCTGTTTGAATTCGAATTAAATTATCTTAGAATGATGAATTTTGGTGTGTGGATGTTGATTAGGTGTACGCATTATGTACTTTGGTGGTGAGATTTCGCAAAACTTCTAACTTAGCCGCTGGGGAAGAGGATGTAAGAAGCGGGTAAGTTGCTGCCGAAGGCAGTGTGGACCCGGGCTCCTCACGTTGCGAGCGGGAAAAACCTCTACGGAACACAGAGGAAACTTTAACTCAGGTTAATTAATAATGATATGGAATTTTGACAACTCATTTAAGTACAGTGCTCAGCAAAGCGGGCAAAGCCTGCTAGTTATTAATAAAATTGTTGTTAAGGAATTGTTTAAAAATGTGTTTAAGGCGTGAAATTAATTTTGCGTGAAAGCTATACGAACTTCTTACATAAATTAAGAAAATAAGAGGAATTAAAAAATAATATGAAATGAAAAAATTACATAATAATTAAAAATCGCTGAAAAACACAGATTGTGCCACTATTTTTCTTTTTCAGAATTATTTTATTAAAGTAATTTTATCTGCACAAAATTAATTTGGTAAAATTTAAATTATTCAGAAGAAAACATTGTTTTTCTAACATAGTTAGAAAACGCTTTCAAATATTCATATTCATTTATATTCGCATAAAACGAGAGGAATATTGTAGATTATTACTGATTTAAGCTAAGTATTATAATCAGTGGAGAATGATTGCGTCATAAAAGGTAGCAACCAATCCGCAACGTCAAACTGCATCCCCGTTTGAACTCGAGTAAAGGTAGTAAATGTGCAGTGGTCTTTTTATATATATTTATTACTATGTTAACACGTGAATTCAATAAGAATTTTAAACTTTTAAGAATTTTAAATTTTAATTATTAATATGTAGATTAGCATTAAATTTTATAGGCTCACACACACACAAGCACACACAAACTAAGTCCTTTTCGGCTTTCATGGTGTGTGAAGCATGAAGATATCGCAAATGTTTTTGATTCTAACAAATTTACGGACAAAAGTCTGATTTTATTAATTAGATGAATATTTACATAATCCATTTCGCGAACACTCATTGTAAATGTTAACTTTTTTCGCTTCCAATAGCTTTAAAATCACCTATGCACTAAGCACAACTGCATAATACCTGGATTATGGAAATTTCATATTGTGTAAGGGATATCAGCGTCAAAATCTCCCCTATCGGCGACTTTCCTATGTAACTGAAAGTAATATATATTAATAAAATCAGACTTTTGTCTGTAAACTTGTCAGAATCAAAAAACTCGGAGCATAACTCGGCTCCAAATTACTTCACAGTTAGGAAATTGCACATGGCGAGATTAGATATGAGTACAAATAAAACGCTATCTGCGATTTAGGAATTTTCGATTTTTAAGGGGGGGAAGAGGGAAAATCGATTTTTGGCGGGAAATTTCGCAAATTCCGGATTTTTGAGTAGAACTCTACAAAAAATAGAACAAATATATTGAAAAATGCTATGGGTAATTCTTGAGGTATTACTAGCATTTTCTGCTAATGTGGTTTATCGTAAATTGGACAAACTAAACATTGTCTTAAATTCCGTTTAACAGAGCATATCAGTTGCGTCCGGAAACAAGAAATTAACAAATCGCACATTTCTAAGGATTGCTGGAAATAAACCCCACAATTTTAAATTTGACACCGCGAAAATAATTTGCTGGCCTAAATCTACCCTTCAAGTTGATTCCTTTGAAGCTTACTATATTTATAAGAATCCTTAAGACATTGTTACTTTCTCTTACTCATAAGGTAGAGAGATTATTGTATTAGGATCAAATTTTTGAACGTGAGTTTTTGTTATATTTACACGTTTTGAGGTCCCCTGAATACGAAAATCATGTTTTTAGCGAATAGTCTGTGTGTGTGTGTTATCAGAATAGCTCAAGAACAAATAGTAGCAGAAAGTCAAAACTTGATATTTTAAATGTGTATGATATAGGGATGCTACACTAAGCTTTTCGTCGAAGTGAAGCAAATGGTTCGTGTACAGGGACACCCAAGATAATTCAAATACATTACGTCTAGGGGGGGAAGTGCTGGTAAGCAGAGTTTAACATCTATAGACTGCACTAAACCAAATGAAACGAATATATATTTTTTATATGTGTGAAAACATTTCTCGTGTAGAATAGGGTAGGGAAATCCTTCACTGTTCGTTTACAGGGCTACACAAAAGAACTAGATAAAAGTGCGACAATCGTTGCAAATTGATAGAAGTATATTTCTGGCTGGGATTACTATATGTATTACTATATGTATTACTATATGTATTACTGGGATTACTATATATTATGATTACTATAGGATTATATTTATATGCACCATATGATCTGTATATAATCTTCGAAAGATATACAGGGCTGCAAATATTTAAGCGATAACATTCTTTTTTGTTGTTAGTAGATGTGCTTTACTAATAATATTTTACCATTTTCAAGAAAGCTGTTCAGGAATTGAAATAAATTAATCATAGAGACAGTGTAATTAATGTATGTTTTTAAGCTAAATATTCATCGCTTGTTTTTTCTATATTTACACGTTTTGAGGCTTCCTGATTACCGTAGTCAAGTTTTTTAACGTTTGATCTTTGCCTGTGTCTCTTAGAGTGACTTAAAAACGAATAATTTTAGGAGATCCAAATATTGTATTTTGAAGTTAATATAAGTTTGATCAAGATTGATAAGTTTCAAGGAATGTTGCGTGTGAAAATTGTCCGTATAATTTTAAGTGAACTTTTAATTTTAATAACAGATTTAAATTCTATATAAATATAGTGCATTAATGAAACGGGGGTTTGAAGGGGTCGGTATCCCCTCACACAGAACTAATTATCATATAAAACTCTTCCGAAGCCTAATTTGAATTGTTTAACATAAGTTTACATTCCAGTAATCTTATCTTACCTCTTAATCTCCAACCTGTATTTATAGTATTAAATTTCAGTGTAAGAGAAAATCGTGGGAGTGACACACCAGATTATTGATTTTGATTTCGTTGTACTTTGTCTTATTGATAAAAATTTTACATTCAATCCACACTTTCTTTTTTTAATTTATCGTCAAAATCTCTATCGATTCATTTATTCAGGATTTTCGATTATTCAGAAGTTGACATTCCCCCAATAAATATAGATATCTCGGAATTTAACTTATCCTTATTTATACCACTTTAATTTAAAGAATCGATTGTTTTTTTCATAATAATGAATTGTGCTTATGCGAATTTTTTACAGATGCAGTAAAGTTAACAAAAATACAATCCGATTTCAGAGATACAACGTCAAAACTTTATACATATATGTTACCTAAATGATACGGTTTTATCAGCTGAATTTTTTCTGATAATTCGCCTTGGAGAATTATCTAGTGGTGACGACATAATCGTAGATATTATCATTCAATTGTAAAACAAAATCTGCACACACCTTTCTGTTTCTGTTTATAAACGACTAGAATGTGATTTAACAGACTCTTACTTGATTATTGAAAATGTCTTATGATCTGAAACCTCCACTGCCTTTGGAGTACATACCAAAGGGTGATGGATTACCTGCAAAAGAAGAATGCATCACTAAACAACCCAAAATTTGTGATTCGGAAGGCGGGTACTCTAATCCTCTTTCAGAACCAGCTACCTGCCCTTCCTCTGATGGAACTTCTAAACCTACCAATACGTTTACGCTGTAAGTAAGATTCATTATTCCTAATTTAAGTAATAAAAATCTGGAGTGACTCCACTAGACTTTCCGAACATTGAGTAATTAGCAGTTTTGTAGATAAAGTAAAGAAAGAGGAATTGTTAAACAAACAAAAGAGAGAAAACCATAATAGAGTGTTTGAGTATTTTTCTCCATAAAGTACACGATGTTTTATTTAACGCTACTGAACTTCGAGCCCATAGATCATAAAGATAAAGAATTTTTCGTTGTGTCCCTGTAAAAACCTATAAATGCTAGATTCACCAAAATGCTTATAGTTAGTGCAACAGTGATTTATAATATTCATATAAATTTGCAGCACAATTGAATAAGGCGTTTAAATGCTATCGCACTTTTAAAAATTTGGTCCCATAGGCCATAATGATAAAGGATTTTTCTTTGTGTCCCTGTAAAAAAAACTGTAAGCGCTAAATTCACCAAAATCTATACAGTTGGTGCAACTGTGACCTATAACCCGTGTACAAATTTTTTGCTCAGATTAATAAGGCGTTTAGACGCTATCACACTTTTAAAAATTTGGCCCCCCATAGGCCATAATGATAAAGAATTTTTCTTTGTGCTCCTGTAAAAAAACTGTAAGTGATAAATTCACTAAAATCTATACAGTTCGTGCAACTGTGACCTATAACATGTGTACAAATTTTTTGCTCAGATTAATAAAGCGTTTAGACGCTATCGCACTTATAAAAGTTTGGCCCCATAGTCCATAATGATAAAGAATTTTTCCTGGTGTCCCTGTAAAAAAATCTGATGTGGGCACCACATGACTTCCTTATACACCTTTAGAAATATATACATAATGTTAAAAAGCATTGTCATTGGACCCGAGATAGTTGGCTAAAAATATTTAAAATATGCATAATCACCGTGTTCTGAGCTTTTCTGAAAGTTTCAAATGTCTAGCTATTCGAGAAGTTAGTTAAAAATCGATTGCAAACTTTGTACTGATAACGCTGCCGAAGGCTGCAGGGACCCTAAGCAGTTGGCTAAAAGTATTTAAAAAATGCATTTTCATCGTGTTCTGAACTATTCTGAAAGTTTCAAATATCGGGAAGTTAGTTAAATAAATTTTCTGTTGAATCATATGAACGCTGCTGGAGGCAGCAGGTATCTGAAACAGTTGGCTAAAAATATTTAAAAAATGCATTGTCAACATGTTCTGAGCTTTTCTGAAAGTTTCAAATTTCTAGCTAGTCGGGAAGTCAGTTGAAAATCGATTGCAAGATTTGTACTGGTAACGCTGCCGAAGGCAGCAAGGACCCGAAATAGTTCTTTAAAAGTATTTAAAAAATGCATTTTCACCGTGTTCTGAATTATTCTGAAAGTTTCAAATGTCTAGCTGATCGGAAAGTTTGTTAAATAAATTTTCTGTTGAATCATATAAACGCTGCTGAAGGCAGCAGGTATCCGAAACAGTTGGCTAAAAATAATTAAAAAAATGCATTGTCAACTTGTTCTGAGCTTTTCTGAAAGTTTCAAATGTTTAGCTGGTCAGGAAGTCAGTTAAAAATCGATTGCAAGATCTGTACTGATAACGCTGCCGAAGGCAGCAGTGACCCAAAGCAATTTGCTAAAAATATTTAAAAAATGCATTGTCGCCGTGTTCTGAAAGTTTCAAATGTCTAGCTAGTCGGGAAGTTAGTTAAATAATTTTTCTGTTGAATCATATAAAAGCTGCTGAAGGTAGGAGGTATCCGAAACAGTTGGCTAAAAATATTTAAAAAATGCATTGTCAACGTGTTCTGAGCTTTTCTGAAAATTTCAAATGTCTAGCAAGTCGGGAACTAAAAATCGATTGAAAGACTTGTCCAAACCGTTTTTGAGTTATTACCGTTTTTTGATACATTATGGCCAAAACCTATGTATTTTTGGTCATTATGAACCTAATTTTCCTAAATATCGCGAAAACGGAAAAAGGGAGGTGCACAACTAAATGTTATAACAAACCTATGTACCAATTCGCAACTTTATACGTCCAACCGTTTTTGAGTTATGCGACATACACACACACATACACACAGACACACATACATACAGACGTCACGAAAAATCGTGTAAAGTCGCTTATATCTCTTAAATGAGAGCTCGTGTTAAGACGACACTTGCATGTGTACAACTACACATCATGACAGTCACACATATAAATTGGCAACATTCAGCGATCATTCGTTTTCGAGCAATTTGAAATACAAAATCCATTTTGCAAATCGGGATTACTATACTTCCTTTGAAACCTTTGGACGGCCCCTGCCTGCCTGGGCTCGGCCAAGCTTAACGGGTTGGATGCCGTCCGCCGGAGCGAATAAATCGCCAGATCACCGCATAATGTAACTAGAACGCCAAAGCTCAGGAATTGCAGGGTATCGACTTCTGCTTTGGAGACACAGCTCGGTTTGTACACCACACCCTCCAAGATAGCTACGGTGGAAACGCACAGACACGCTCCAGGATGTTAAGGAATTTGGAATAAGTGCACTTACTAGCTGAGAGTCGAAATAACCGGAATTATACAAAATTAAAACAATTTTGAATTTAGGCAGGGAGGGAGAAAAAAAAAACGCTGGGGGAGCCGCTAAAGTTAGTAGTGCACACAATAATTGAATCAGTCATTTGAGAAACACCTCATGTCCATTTTTGGCCAAAATTGAGTTAGACATATTAAATTGTTGGTGAAGGCTAGACAAATCCAATATGCATAAAACAATTCATCTCCACTTAATAACCATGGTGATGCCGCATTTGAAAATATCCATTCCTTTGAGAAACACCTCATCTCCTGGAAATGTGTTGTTTCTCAAATGACTTACAAAAGAATGTGGCTGGTGGTAGCACTGTTTCTTGTTATTCTACTTTAATGTGGCTCCCATATAATCCCTTTGAGACCTCTTAAACCAGATTTGGGGATTTACCTGTCCTTAACTCAGGCACATTGGGACGTGCCTAGATGCCTAGGCCGTGGCCTGTGGTTCGTAGCCGAGATGTTTATTTATTTATTTTTTTGCGAGTTTACTTCTTTTTCTTTTTCAGATACCTTGTCTTTTTATTTGTCTAATCTTTTTTCACACGTAGTTTTCATCCCCCCCCCCCTTTTCTAAGCTGTATGAAATATATATTCTTATTATGTCAGAAGAAAAAGAGACTTGGTTTGTTTTCACTATGGAGATTTACTGATTTTCGATTATTTTTTAACTTAATTTGTGGCTTACTGGAAAGTTGGAAAAATATCTATCATTTTACCACTATTTATTAAACTCTCTTTTACTTAATCTCTTTTACAATGTATATCATGGGGGCTTAGCTAAGAAGGGACCAAATGAAATTTGTTCATTTTTAGTTGATTATATCAATGAAGGTTTTGATGCTGGTGTTAGGCATCTTCATTTTTTTTTCCGATGGTGCACCTGGACAAAACAAAAACACCGTGGTTGTGCGGTTTTTTCTAGCCCTAATAGAAACTGACCGATTCGACAGTATTCATCACTGTTTTCCTATTCGAGGTATTCGTACCTTCCGTGTGACCGCGACTTTAGTGTAATCAAACGAAAAATTAAAACAATTGACAGGATTTACACAGTAAAACAGTATGCTGAACTTATGTTGCACTCTGCTGCTATTCAGGACAAGTTCCTGGTGGAAATAGTAGAAAGAGAAAAATTAAAGGATTTTATATCATGGTGTGATCAACTTTATAAAAAAAAAAATGTAATATCTACGGAGACTCAAGCAAGGAATATCCCAAAGGAAAACAAAATAAAAATCAACATTTCAACTTTTATGGAGTTTCATTACTCTAATAAACATGTAGGCCAAGTTAAAGTAAAAAACTTTATTGATGGACTCAATAAACAAACTTTTGACTTGAAAAAACCGGGAACTGGTTTACCAGAGCTTCCAAAAATCAGTGACTACCCGCAAAAATGTGTACCTATCAATATTAACAAAATCAATGACCTCAAGAAAGTCGAAGCCTATATACCTGCAGACATTGTTGGTGAATTTTATTCAAAAATTTATGACTGGCCAACTATCGATATGGATGACATTGAAATGATTTAAGAAACAATGTTTGGAAAATGTGTATATATTATTTGAAAAATAAAATACTGATTTTTATTAATAATTTGAATTGTTTTACCTTTTATTTCATACCTGATAACATATCGTTTAGTCAGTCATTTGAGAAACAACACATCTCCAACAACGTTTATAATTTTTTTAAATATCAAAATAAAAATAATAAAATTTTATTTTGGTAGAATTAGCTTACCAAACCCCTGTAGAAACATATAAAAAAATTCAGAAAATATATGATGTTAAATTATGGACCAGCTGGGTTTTTTTTGATTTCCCGAAAGTTTACTTTTTTGGATATGAGGTGTTTCTCAAATGACCGATTCAATTAAAGCCGAAAGAGGAGGCCATTTGAAAAGGGGAAGGGACTTAAGAATTGAGAAAGACAAGCTGAACGAGGAAGGAACAATGAGATTATTAAAAAAAAAAAATTGATTACGTGAAGCCACTGGGGGATGGAAGATAGTTTTGGGCGCATAGCAAAAATTTTGAAGTTTCTGAATTGGCAAGGCCTAAATAATCCTAATTGGGAGGGAAATTACTATGCGCAGAGAGGCCGAATGGAGAAGAGAAAGAGGGACCATCGATATTTTGATCCACCACGGGGGGATGGTACCCCGTGTTGGTAGCCCGATGACTGCTAAACGACCCCATCGAGCACTTGACGGTGCAGCACAGATTAACGAGGACCAGACACCGCCACACCCTCGTAAAAAAAAATAAAAAATAAATAGAATAAAATAAATAAAATAAAAAAAATAATAATAAAAATAATAAAAAAATAAAAATAATATAGAATAAAAAAAATATATATATAGAATAAATAAATAAATAAATTAAAGTAAGTAAGTAATTAAATTAAGATTGGTGCGGGTCAAAACTTGATGAGTACCAAAAAGAAATGTGACAGGAAATAGGTCTAGGCTTAACAAGGAAAGTATTACCCTTACAATTGAGAAAAGAAGTGCGTGTCAAAACTAGATGCGTAGCAAAAAGACCAAGTTGCCGGGATTTGTATGCTGTGCGACCTGTTATGTCCTGCACTCTGCACTCTTGATGATATTGTACAAATCCGGTAAAGGTAATTAACATTATGGTTGCTTTTTGATACGCATTCAAACCTGTAACATTAAAAGAAGGTATTGATTGTGATCAGAACTAGATGAGTACCAAAAATAATAGGTTAGCTAGGAATTATTCTTTGTGATGGAATCACTATGTATGGACTAACAATAGTTAGGTCCATCGGACCTGGGAGTTTTGAGAATAAACCTGCTGAAGAAATTGTCATTACACTCCTTCTCATATTTATAAGGACACTTTATATTTTGAAATAACTAATGTAAAAGTAATCGTGAACAAGATTAACTAAGTGCACTTAATATATCTAGTATTCTAAAAACCAAAATTGCTATAATTTTTTTAATATGAAACAAAATTAATAAAAAATAATGCAAAATGTGTTTTTCTCCACGTTTTTAGATGTTCATAATTATAGGGACAATCCAGATTTTTTCGTTTTATTTAAATTACTAGCGGATAAATTACAGTTGTCATGCGAATTTGTTAACTACTGGGCTAGATTAATTCATATATAAGCCTTCAATTTTTCTTGGACGGACATTACTGATAATTCCTCGAAAAAAAGAACGTTCAAGTAGTGAAGTATGATAAATGTGTTTTTTAAAAGGAAGGATAATTTTAATCCGCCGAATTTCTAATGAAATTCGAAGATCTAAAGTTGTTGAAGGAAATGTGATGAAATGTTGAACTGCTGGTTCGATAGGAGAGAGATCTGATACAAAATCAGAGTTGTTTTACAGAGATCGAAGACTCATAATTCCTTTTACTGTTCTACTCATAATGACTGCTGCTAAATTTGCTCGTATTTTTTAACGAAAGTTTAGGTTCCACATTTATGCATGTTTAAAATAATTAATAATATGTTAAAATGAATAAAAAACCTGCAATAATCAATCAGCATTTAATGGGGGAAAGAACGTCTGCGTTAAAGTTGAATAAAGACAATATTAAATGGTAAAATGTTGCATTTTTGGATGAAAAACATTTTGTTCTTGATTAACCAAATGGATTTAACAGTTACTGGCACGATCTGAAGATAGCGAAAGACAGAGCAGATTTTTTAAAGGCAGATATGAATCGGGCATTTAAAAGTTGGATCTATCGTGCTCTGGGAAGCTGCTTCTACTGAAGGCAGAATGAATTTAGTAATTTTTTCAATTATTATGAACATCAAGAGAATATCCGCAAATTTTAAACGTCGAATTATTAGATTTTTGTTAGATTTTGGGGGGTAATAATATTTTTTTTCGACAAGACTTACATTTTTTCTCTACTTTTAGAGCAATAGGAAATAGTTTGAAGAAAGAAACGTCTGTATTATTGCCTTTCCCATTGTCTAATAGTTGAAAAAACCTTAATTTATGATATTAGAAATGTTCATGCAAGTGGAAAGCAATTTTAAATAGTTTAAATGTATTAAAAATATCATATATGCTATATGAAATGGTATTGAAATTGAATATTAAAAAAAATGTATATATATATACCAGAGAGAATTTCTGACTGTTTAACCCTAAAAAGAGACCCCATAAAATATTAATTTAAAGAAAAACTGAAAAAAATTCGAGCTCTCCTTATAATTGTGAACACCTGAAAAATCATCTTTTTACCATATTTAAAGTTTTTTAAGATAGAAAAACGATAAAACTTTTTAAATATAGTCTATTAATGAAATTCAAATTAATTAAAAATATATTTGTTTAAATTATAGTGTTCAGTGTTTAGTTAATATGGAAAAACGGGTGTCCTTATAATTATGAGAAGGACTGTATAGTTGCTTTCTGATCACCGACTGTGTCAAGGAACTTGCTAGCCATTCTACATTTTATAAAAGAACTATTCTGCAAAGGTAAAAGTCAACATGGTTGCTTTTCGACCACGCCATTCATACACTAATAGAAGTAAAAAAAAAAAAAAATTAAAATTAAATAAAATAAACATTTATGCACAGTCATAGGCGTGGCGCGGACTTACGGGCTTATAAGCCAAGAACCGTTTACATTTTTAAAATTTTTTTTTGCAATTTTATTTATTTATTTATTTATTTATTTATTTTTTAACATTTTTTTTTTTTTTTTTTTTTTACTTTTTATTTCTAGATTTTCTGTTTTTACATTTTTATTTTTACCGGGACTCAGACTGTATAGTTACCCGCCGTTTTAACTTCATGGACCACGATCATGACCAAAAATAAACAAAAAGTCCCTTGATCTAGTAAATAGAAATCTGCCAGGTCCTCTTCTTCGGGTTTTGACAGTACGTGGCTGGTTCCTGCTGCTCGAGATGTTGGCTTTTGATCACTGTGAAATGTCGTCTATGTTGTTTGTGATCCAACTGACTATGTGTTTTGCCTTGTTCTGTACGTGTTTATTGTTGGCTAGTTGTTTATACCAGAGTTGTTCATTGGCCTGTGTGATTTTGGCCAGATGGAGGTTTTCCGTTAGCGGACAGGCTAGTAAGTAGTGTAAGGATGTTCCTAGCTCGCCACAGGAGCAATCCGGGCTCTTCTTCCTCTTAAACCGATGAAGATAGGCCGGAAATGCCCCATGGCCCGTGTATATTTGTGATAGAAGCTTGCAGCTAACTAGGGTCTTTGTGTTTACTGTTGGGTAGTATCTGTGAGTTAGCCTGCCCGTGTCCCCGTAGTCCCACACGAACTGCCATTGGTCCATAGTAAGCTTTTTGAGATTTTTCTTTAAGTGTGAGATTGGTTTTTCTAAATAGTATTGTTCTTTATTGTTTGCATTATCGGCTGCCAGTTTTGCTAATTCATCAGCCTCTTCATTCCCTAGTGTGCCTACGTGGGCCTTAACCCATTCAACTTTGAAGCTGTTATGAGATCGAACTATTTCATTGTGAATTTTATGGATCAATTTGTCGCTGGAAAATGGTTTGGATATTGCTTGGATGACCGACATGCAGTCCGAGTGGATACTGTATGTGATACCCATTGTGTTGCCCCATTCTGCTGCCTTGAGGATTGACAGTAGTTCGGCCTGGAAGACACTGTTACACTTTCTTAGAGGCACTGACCATTCGTGAATTTTTTGAATGCTACGAAGGCCGATCCTGTAGCACCTGATTCCAGCTTCGACCCGTCCGTGTAGATATGTGTGTCGTCAGCAGAAGACCCTATAAATGGCTCTGGGGTGTCAGCAGGGTGTTTCCACCAAATGTCCTGCTTTTTTGTAAAGTCTGTGTGGTTGAATACGTGTTCTTGAAGCTGGTAGTGCCTATGTAGTCTTGTAATTGTACCATACGCAGCTTCATATTTTAGTTGCAGGTGTACTGGAATCAGGCCAGAGAGTACCAGAAGGGCCGAGGTCGGGGCTGTTCTATAAGCCCTCACAATGGCCAGTGTGAAGTGTCTCTGGCAGCTAAGTAATTTGTCTTTACTTTGCTGTGTTATTTTATTGCCCCAGATTGGGGCTGCATAGGTCAGTGTCTTTTCCACCACTGTCTTGTACCATGTTTTAATCAAGTTAGGTTTTATCCCCCATCCCCTTGAGACCATGCGCCCGAACAAGCTGAAGGACTTATAAATTTTTTTCTCCTGATGTTCTACATGGGACTGCCATTTAAGATTTTTGTGAAGGACCACTCCCAGATACTTCATGGTTTCTTTAGTCTCTAATTCAATATCGTTGTAGCGTATTCCTTCAAGTTTATATGAATTTTCAGTTGGGAAGTTTCCTGTGTGAGGTCTGTTAAGGTACAGCAGTTCTGTTTTGCTCCAATTAATAGTTAGGTTGTTCCTGTTTGCCCAATTGCCAAATTCGACTAATGCTGTGTTTGCCGTGTTAATTAAAGTATTTGGGTCTTTCGCGCTTATAGTTAATATGAAATCGTCTGCAAAGGCTTGGATCCTAACGTTGTTCCCCCAGCTAAGATTAAGTGCTGTCTCCGCTATTAGTAGCCAAAGGAGCGGTCCTAGGCAGCTCCCCTGGAGACAGCCACCAAAGATTTGTTTGATCTTGCTTATTCCATTTTCCTCCAGCTTGACATACCTGTCCTCCAGAAAGCTAACTATCCAGTTGACTAGGTATGTCGGATAGCCGGAGAGTTGGAGGTTACTTAAGAGTGTTGGCCACCTGATATTGTCAAAGGCACCTTTTATGTCTATTGATATTAAAAGTGTCTGTTTTTTGTCTAGTTTGTCTTGCTGAATATTGTCTAATAATTTTTTTAGCGCGTTTTCTGTTGAGGTGCCTTGCTTGAATCCGAATTGATTAGGGTTCCAATATTTAGAGATTGTGAAGTAGTGATTCATCCTGCCGTGTATTATTCTTTCCAAAATTTTGCTGATAGCTGGAAGGAGGCAGATTGGCCTATAGTTTTTTGGGTCTTTTGGATCCTTGCCTTCCTTGTGGAACAGAACCACTATACCCTTTTTGAATGGCTTCGGAAAGTGTTTTAGCTGTAGACATTTATTAAATAGGGTCAGGAGTAGGTTTTGGCTAGTATGGTTTATTCTTTTTATTAGATTGTAATCGATGTAGTCGTGGCCAAGAGCTTTATTCTGTTTGATATTTTTAATTATCCTGTTTAGTTCTTGTGAAGTTACATTTTTAGGGCTATTTTCTGCAAAGCAGGGAGGTGACGGATTTAGTTTGTGTGGTATGCTAGCGTCGGTTAGATAAAGCGAGTCCAGGAATCTATTTAAGGTGCTGTCTATAGTTACAAGGTCGTTATCATCCAGAACATTGCAGAGCTTCGCAGGGGTTGACATTTTGCCTGAGGCAATCTTATATTGGGGGCCGTAGGTATCTTTGGCGCTTTCGCAGAAAGCTATCCATGCCTTAGATCTTTCCTTATTTATCAATTTCTTATATATGGCTCGTTCTCTTTTGTACAGTATATGTTGTTGTTGTTTCAAGTCAGGGTCTGGCTGGGAATGATACCTACGGCGGAAAGCTCTTACTTTATTCCTAGCAATTTTGATTTTGTCGGTCCATCAAGTGGGTTCTTTTTGATCCGGGGTTTTTCGTAATTTGTAACAGGCGAAGGCCAGTGTTTTAAGTTCACTGAGTAGTTCTGCCGTAATTATGTCTAGTGTATTCCTATCCTGTGCTGATGTTATTGGACCGACAAAGCGTTTGCTGAGTTTTCTAACATTTTTCTCAAATTTCGAGTGTTTGCCATGTTTTGTCTCTAGTCTATGTCTGTGATAACTGTCATTGCTGTAGTCAAGCGTATACTTAATGAATTTGTGATCACTTCCAGAGTGATGGTCATTTACTTCCCTGCCCTTAATGTTGTTCAGGAGGCTGAGTTCTTTGTAAAATGTGATCTATTTCTTGGAGAGCCGATTGAAATTTTGAGCTCGGAGCGGCATAAGTGTTTATTATAGTGATTGTTTCCTTTGTGTTCTCGATTAATATCGCTACTGCGTGTTCTAGATTGACAATCTCAAGTGGATTTGTTCCTAGCTTAGTTATGATAGCCGCCCTATTATTTGGCGTCTTGAATGCCTGCCAGCCCGATCCTAGGCCCGAGATTTTCCCAGTGTGTTTATTTTCGTAAAAGTCCTGAATTAAAGCTATGTTGATTTTTTGCTGTGCGAGGTAGCGAAATAAGTCTCTTGTAGCGTCTTTGCTAGAATGAAGGTTTATCTGAATTATATTGATAGCGCATGGTCCCTTTGTGTTGTTACTGTTCTGTTGTGGCTGTGTGTTGTGTTTGTGTATTACATTTTCACCGTCAATAATTTCTTCTTGCATAATTTCTCCTTGGTCGGCCTTGATTTATTCTTACTGTCTGGTTTCTTCTTGCGAAATTTAGTCTGCTTGTTACCCGCTGATACCCGTCTTCTTTCTTCTTTAGCTGGTCATAGTTAATCAGCGGTCTTCCGCCTTCTGTTGAGTAAGAAATCAATGTGTTCCCTGTGATGACATCATAAGCAGGTGTTAGCTCCGTCTTGCCATCTTCTACTTCCGCTTTCCGAATTGCCAGTATTTGTCTGTATACGTAGCAATGACCAGAATATGCCGTGT
The DNA here is from genome assembly GCA_963930645.1 of Salticus scenicus. NCBI lineage: Eukaryota > Metazoa > Arthropoda > Arachnida > Araneae > Salticidae > Salticus > Salticus scenicus. The sequence goes on from CAWVNO010000050.1 coordinate 364,376, forward strand.
GGTCTGTGGCTAGCTTTGGTTTGTTTCTGTACGCATTCTCATTGTTATAAAGTGAGCAAGGGAAGCAGCCAGTCCTGTCAGATGAACAATCTGCCGTTCTATGCCTCCCGGCGCACCGCGCACAGCGGGTATCCCACCGGCACGATTGCGCCGTGTGGTCATAGCCCTGGCAGTTGTAACACCTGGTGACTATTACTTTGGATTTAATTTGGCAATGCTTTAATCCTAAGCATATTGTTTTTTTTTTAGGAGAGCCTCTGCCAGTGGAATTGGAAGCTGGACTGTTAGATTTTGGAGCTTCAGGTCCTTCTTGTGTAATTGGTCGATGAGCTGCACTGCCAAGTCGTCTGTTCCGTCTGTTTTTAGGTTGAGAATCTGCAGTATCTTATATTTTGCTGTACTTGGGTCTACCCTTTCCGGTATATCCTTAATGACGAGCTTCTTTTTTCTTAGCCCTGCTGTTTCTATGCTGGCGTTGCTTGTAATTTCAGTTGATGCTCTAAGATCGGATTTTATTTTTTCAGCCTCTCTTGCACTATGGCATACTACTTTTATCCCATTCCGTACCCTCTGGACGTCCTTGATCTTTTCTTCTGTGATGTTAACTTGTTCTACTTGTTTGGCAGCTTCCATCGCATTCCTATCATCTGTAGCCTTGACTATTATTGAGGCTGTTGCTTCCTGGATTGCCGCTGCGTAATTAATCGGTGCAGTCTTGTTTGTTGTGGTAGATCTTTGGTTGTTTGGTTCTTGAGTGTTCATACCGTTACCTTTGATGATTGCTTCCAGCGTCTGTGCTTTTGCTTCTGAATGTTGTATCCTTCCTTCTAGCTCCAAGAGCGATTCTTCTAGGTTCTGGAGTGCATCAGAGATTGCTAGCATTAATGGTTTTGGGATTTTAGTGCTCTTCTCTGTGAGCTTCTGGACGTATTGCTTTGCCAGCAGGGCCTTCCTAGTTGCTGTGGAGAATCCTTTCGTCGATTGCTCTTCTTTCAACCTTTCAATCTGTGAGTTAATGTGTACGATTTCTTTATCTTGAAGGAGCTCCTTGGATTTCTCTAGTGTCTGGGCTCTTCTGCTCAATTTTCTTCCCCCTTGGATCTGATCATTATTTTCTTCGTAATCACTAGTGTCTACATCCTGTAACTCAGTTTCCAACGCTGATGCCCAAGAAGTGCTAGGAATATCTTTTGCATCTTCTTTCTTCTTGTTTTTCTTCTTGGCAAGGGTCTCATTCACGTTTTTCCGAGCTCTTTTAGCTTCCTCTTTCTTTTTTCCTGTGATCATCTGTGTTACTTTCCTCACTTGTTGTTCGTTCAATTTCATTTACTGTATTCCTTACTTTCGATGACTTGTGTTTTCCTTCGTTTTCCACCTGGTTCTCCATGCAGTTTTCTTCGTCTACTGGCGTTTGTTTCTTTGTTAGGACATAGCCTCCTTAACTATATGCCTGTCGCGTGGCTCATAAACTTGGCAACAGTTGAAGCGGTAGACAGCGCCACCTGGTACAGATTGCGCGACTTTTTTATTCAACTGTCACCAATAATTTTAAGAAGTGATATATGATATATATAATCGACGTTCCTTCGATTCTATTCGCCTTTTATGTATATCATATCCCACTTAAAAAAAATTTTTGGTGGCTGTTGAATAAAAAATCGCGCAATCTGTAGCAGGTGGCGCTGTCTACCGCTTCAACTGTTGCCAAGCTTCCGAGCCACACGACAGGCATCTAGTTTAGGAGGCTATGGTTAGGAAGTCTGTGATTTTTGTTTTGTTTTTCTTAACGTAGCTTCTTAGTGAGGTGGCACTTAAAGATTTTCTTTTGTTGAGATAAGCGCCTTTATCTTCTAGGTCTTCTATGCTGATGATAGGAGGAGACCTGCTAGTTTCTTTTCCGTTGTTTCTTCTAGTCTTCATGCTCATGTACTGAAATTGGAGAGCCCACTAAGGAGCTCCCCAGGGGGGACCGACAGCCGCGGCCAGAGAAGTCACAAAATTAAATCAATTAGCGGAGAGGAGAGAATAAAATTTTATTTAAAAATAAATAAATAAATAAAAAAAAGTTATTAATTAGAGTTTTAAGAATTCTTGTTAAGTATTGAGGTTGATCAGTCTGGGAAGTGGAATGGGCCTAGCGGTCGGTTAGACCCATGGAAGCGCAGGAGAAGAGGCGTCGGGCTGTGTCTTAGATGGCTAAACGTGTCGGACTAACACTTACCTTTTCTGCGAATTTCGCCAGTTTCGCCGTTCTCAGTTTGAGAACGAGAGCAGATGCTGAGGCTACTTGCTTGAGGTTTAGTTACTTGTCTGCTTGTTTCGCCAATTTGGCAGATTACAATTTAAGATCACGGTCTTAGTGGCTGAAACAGTCTGGGAAATGGTTAGTCTTTCTAGTTGTTCCGAGCTGATTCAGAGAGGTTCCTGTATAGTCTTGGTCTTGAACCTGAAATTACTGAGCGGGGGGAGGAGGGGGAGCTACGGGATTGGAAGATTAACACTTAAACCCCGAATAAGCCACAAAAAAAAAAAAATAATAATAATAATAATAATAATGATAAAAAAAATAACAACCCTTTCCCTTATCTCCTTTTACTTCTTCTCCTTTCCCTTGAAGTAAGCAAGGAGAAGGAATCAGGAGAGCTCCGACATCGTCGCCTAGTTCACCCCGACCTCCGGACTTAAAAAAAAAAAAAAAAAAAAAAAAAAAAAGGTTCACTTTCTAACCCTCATTTTTTTTTAAATAAAAAGCTAAACAGGGTAGAAGTCTTATATGAGCATTGACATAAAATTAATAATTCAAAAACAGCTTTAAAAATTATTCATTAACACAGAGAGCAATAAGTTTTAATTAATGTAGCAGTAAAAATTAAATAAAATACAGAGATAAAATTAATAATACAAAGACAGATTTAAAATTATTCATTAACACAGAGAGCTATTAAGTTTTAGTTAATGTAGCTGTAAAATTTATTTGAAAAACAGAGATAAATTTAGATTTTAAAAGCTACTATTTCTTTTGTAAATTGAACAATTTTATTTCGAAAAGTCCCCAGGTCTACAAGCAATGGCTATAATTTCAAAAAAAAAAAAAAATAAAAAAAAAAAATAAATAAATAAAATAAATAAAATAAAATAAATAAATAAAAAATAAATAAATTAAATAAAAATAATTTGAGTTGCTTTTAAATAAAAAAATTAAAAGTTTTGAGAATTTTAATGTTTTTTGTGATTTAGGAGAATTACTGTTTAAAATTAAACTTTCTTTTAGAAACCAGTTAGGCCTGAGTCAGGCAAGGGGCGCAATTAATAAATTGAACATAGATAAATTTAGATTTAAAAAAAATTATTTTAAAATTGAGTGAAATGTGACTTACAAGGGCTTCTGGCCTGTAGATCCCCCCATGGGGAGACCTGAGTGGATGGTCCGATAACTTATCCTAGCATGGCTATGAATACACAAGATTAAAATAAAAAAGACGACCGCGTACTTGCCATGAAAATTGAAAATGGCTTTACTATACTTCCTTATACTTTGTATAAGGAAGTAAAAAAAAAAACTATAAGTGCTAGATTCACCAAAATCAATAGGCTTCGTACTATGGTGACTTACAATATACGTACCAACATTCAGCTTATTTGAACAAAGGGTTTACACTCTAGCGTGTTCACTCACAGAAATACACACATACATACATCATCGTAAAAATAGTGAAAACAGTCTCAGGGGACCTCGAAACGTATCGAAACATCAAAATCTCAAATTCGGATTTTTGACATGATTATAATACTTTCCCCACTATAGTGTTCGGAAAGTAAAAATAAAACAAATAATAAAAACAAAGATTGCAAACACATGCGAATCGCGTGCATTAAAAGACATTTTTTGATTGTACCATTAAACATTTAATATACACCATTATACCAATGGTGTAATTCTCTTATACCATTTAACATATTTTATCTCCGCGATAACGCTATTAAAATAAATATTACTTTAAACTATAGAGAATGAAATCTCTCAAAAACTGTCTTTGCAGTTTTACTTTTCAAAAACGTATAAAATTGTTTTTGTGAATACCAGTATATTGCCTAATAATTTCTTTTGCCTAATAATTTCTTAGTGCTCTTTTATTTTAGTACTGTAGACTATACTATATTTTATACTAGGCGAGTCGTATTAATCCTGGACGATAGGACCCATGCCCCAGCCCGCCCGGTTCCCGCTGTTCAATGTATTTTTCTAGTCAATTTTGTCCGCTTATTACTTCCGGTGTGAGCCTGTTTTTTTTTTTTTTTTTTTTTTTTTTTTTTCCCACACTTGACATTGTGAGTTTTTTTGCTTTTCTTCCCATGCTATTTCTATGGGGTTTTTAGCCTTTTTTCCCTCTCTTTTTCTACATTCTAAAGTGGCGGTGGTCCATATTATCGCCACCGCCACTTTAGAATGTAGGAAAAGAGGGGAAAAAAGGCTAAAAACTCCATAGGAATAGCATGGGAAGAAAAGCAAAAAAACTCACAATGTCAAGTGTGTTTAAAAAAAAAAAAAAAAAAAAAAAAAAAAATTCACACCTTAAGTAATAAGGGGACAATGTTGACTAGAAAAACACATTGAACAGCGGGAACCGGGCGGGCTGGGGCATGGGTCCTATCGTCCAGGATTAATACGACTCGCCTAGTATACATAATACATACCCTCATAATACATTTGAATATGCACGTAATATGACTATAAACCTATCATTACACTGGTCGACATGTAAAATTTTGATTTTATAATTTTGACTGATCTTTATGTTTTTTGGTGTGCTGTAAAGGAAAATGAAGTCAGTTTTTCTCTATCACGTATAGATTTTGGCCAATACAGGGTGCCTACCTATATAATTTCTTCCATTACTCTTCCACCAATATAATTGTATGGTAAGTTTAATAGTATGTTTTCATGATTAATTAATTATGGATACCTATTGTTGTAATAGCCCAGCACTAGCGTGACGTAAAACCATACTAACCAACCAACCAAGCAACCAACGAACCTATTGTTATGATGGTATAAGTAAGAAATTGAGTCGGTAAGCACCCTGTATTGGTAAAAATCTATACGTGATAGAGAAAAATGGGTTGCATTTTCGGTTTCAGCACATCAAAAACATAAAATTCAGCTAAAATCATCAAATTAAATTTTGTTAACTTCAATTTTGTAGGCCAGTGTAATTGCTTACCATATATTCTATGGAAAAGACAATTTAAAAAAACCTGAATAATGTATTTATTTTGACTGGGCTTTCATTTATGAAAAATGCATAAAATAAAATAGATATCCTTAAAGTTAAAATAAATATTTGTAATGGACCGTAATGTATCTAAATTCTTTTGTAAGTCTCTGCATAAAAACCAGAAGTTCTATATAGTTTACGAAAATCACAAAGCGACGTACAAGCAGATATACCGATGTCATAAATATTTTTCAACTTTTTGGAAAAGTATTAAAAACGCAAAATATAACTAAAAATGTATTTTTAGCAATTTCTCATGAATCTGAATGCTATTTTGGGACCCTATAAATGATTTATGAATGTTAATCATATCTTTATATAGAAAATGTCCGTTATTGCATCCAGAAAATGGGTCTTAATTTCTTTACTTTTAACGGAGTTTAAAAACTATCGAAATGTGTTTAAAAAAAAAAAAAAATCTCATACAATGCAATGCATCCAAATAATTTTGAGAGGTCTAGTACTCAAAAGAGTTTTGCTGCATTTACGGCTTTCAATAGACAACGTTATACAGTAAGACAGTATATATATATATTATATATATATATTAAAAACATTATGAATTGAAAAACATTATTTGCAGTAATGCGAGTTTCGACAGACAAACGGAAAGAAACAGACAAATAAATTTAGCTTTATTGGAATGTCTTAAAATCGGATAACTCAAGCAAAAATTCACTTCGAACAATTTCCACTTACATATCCAAGGTACTTGAGTATTTTTATAGTCCCTGTAAAATAATCATTCATGCTAATCAAAATATAGGATATTGTAAACATGATCTCGTGAAACTGAATAATGTGTTTTAAGTTTGTTTTGTTCTGTGCAGTATAAAGGCACACTAACAGATTATCCTAAAACTTTAGGGGTTTAAAATATACACCTCATATACTTTAGCAAACGTTTTGTCCCGAAAACATAAAAAATACCAGTAAATAATAATAACAAAATAAATGTCTCATATCACCTTGTAAAAAGTAATGGTTGAAATGCTCTCTGGCTGTAGCAAGTTATTATAAAACGTTTTATTAATGTATTTATTTATATGAAATTGACGCATATATTTATGGAGATATAAAGATATCCTTAACAAAAGTAAAGACGCGAAATCTCTTTCTGTTTTCTAAGTTATTCATATACAATTCTATACAAAACAGAATTTAATTTAGTACGATAGGCCGTTTATATATATATATATATATATATATATATATATATATAACTTGGCGGGAAACTTCTAATTAACTTCGGTGCCAAATTTCAAATTTTCTCAAGTTAACCTATCCAAAATACGTTCCATTTCTTTAACACGATTTTTCTCAATTTTATTTTAAATATTTTTCAACTTGATTCAAGAGGGAAAAAGGGGAAAAACATTTTTTAATTGGTCTGAATATGCAAAAAGCATAAAAAAGAACGTCTTGTCCCATAATTAAACAAAAGAAAGTACACGTTCATTTTTTTCCCTCCGACATAAGAATAAATATACAGTCGGCAGCAAAATTATTCTAGTGCTAGCAATAATTCCTATATAAAAAAGTACACTTAATACTGTTTTGCTAAATAAATCCTTGTCGAATCATGCTCTTAGACAAGAACATGGTTCGACAAGGATTTACCGTTATTGGCACTTTTTTTTTTTTTTTAATATTTATTATTATTATTAAAAGATACAGCAAGCAAAACGTGGGTAAAATACTACAGCTGCCGAAATTTATGTTCACCTTGTTATTAACCCTTTCCAACAAAGTTCAAAAGTGTTTATAAATTCGGTTTGTCTGTCAGTCTATACTCGCTTTAACGGTGTCTTCCCACTTGCGAGTTTTTTCTCAAGCCCCGATCATTTCTGCTTCTGATTTTGTAGAGCTATTTTCATTATTATCCGAGCTTAATTTGGCAAGTGTCGATAAAATCATTTTATAATTCTTTCTTAAAGATTTCACAGCATGTGCATCAGCACACCACCTAGTTGCACAACGATTTTTCAAAGTGATAGGATCTGCACTCTTTTCCTTCAGCTCGTTGATCAATATTTGCCACCTGTGCGTTGATGAAGAAAAAAAGGTATAAATATACTGCACAAGAATAAAAAAAAATGCACTGCACCACTGCATGACTCAACAGCATTGACACCAACTAGGTTTAGTGAATGCGCTGCACAGGGAACAAATTCAGCAGCAGAATTGATCTTCTTAATTCGAGCTTGCAAACCCGAGTATTTTCCAGCCATGTTTGATGCATTATCATAAGCTTGGCCACGGCAGTTTAAAATGTCAATACCGGCTTCCTTTAGAGTTGATAAAACAATTTCTTCTAAAACTTTTGATTTGTGGCTATACATAGGTATAAATCTAAGAAATCGCTCGACAGGCTGAGCTTCAAGCACATATCTCACCACAAAACATAGTTGGTCAAGATGGGTGATATCTGGAGTTGAATCGATAATAATGGAATAATATTTTGCCAGAATAATTTCATCTATTATTTGCTTCTGTACTTTTTTAGTCATTAAATCAATAAATTCATTTACACTTGTAGATGAAATGTAATTGACATTTTCTTTGACAGGATTACCATATTTTTCTAAATGTTTCGATAGAAAAGGGTCGAATTCTGCTAATAATTCTAAACATCCAAGGAAATTTCCATTATGGATGAATCCAATGGTCTCATTATCACCAAGAAAAGGCAAACCACGTAATGCAAGAAATTTTACAACAGCAACCACCCTTGTCAGCACAGCCAGCCAATATTTTGTTTTTTCTTCAAATTACTGTGTAAGAGAAGTATCAATTCTTTGAGAAATATTTGAATGAACAGAAAAGTTCATCATTGCTTGTTTATGTGCAGTAGAATTTTCATGTTCTTTCAGTCTGGAAGCAGCATGCTTCCAGTCACAAAAACCAGTTAATGATTGGTTTTTAAATGAGTTGCTGCTATCTGATAGTTTACAAACCTAGCAAAATAACATTTTTGTCGAAGCTGATAAAACTAGCCATTTTCACAAAGTTTTTCACCATTTATTTTGGTATGATAAAAATGATTAAAGGTGAGACTTCTTTTAACTCAACCGAAAAGTCTTTCGGTCTTTGACAGTAATTCGGTATTTTGAGGTGGATGATTGAATGTGAAATAATCAATCATTTCTTTAGTGATCACATTCCATGTGGCAGGATCAGAATTGAAAGTAATTTCATTTTTCTGTGCAGTGAAATCAGATGCTAATGCCGAATTATCAGATGCTAACGCCGAATTTATCTTTCGTAAATTCTCATTCTTTTCGTCATCAGTCGTATGAAAACAATTCAAAGCGGACTTATTTATATTTTCAACAGAAAGTTCTTTAGCATCAGCTTCAGTACAAAGTTGTATATCTGTCACTACTTGCTGTACTATCTCCTCTACTACTTCACTTACTACTTGCTGAATTTCCAAATCTGATTTTTACATCCTTATACAAAGTATAAGGAAGTATAGTAATCCCGATTTGCGAAATGGATTTTGTATTTCACATTGCTCGAAAACGAATGATCGCTGAATGTTGCCAATTTATACGTGTGACTGTCTTGATGTCTAGTTGCACACCTGCAAGTGTCGTCTTAACACGAGCTCTCGTTTTAGAGATATAAGGGATTTTACACGATTTTTCGTGACGTCTGTATGTGTGTGTGTGTGTGTGTGTGTGTCTGTGTGTGGGTATGTCGCATAACTCAAAAACGGTTGGACGTAGAAAGTTGCGAATTGGTACATAGGTTTGTTATAACATCTAGTTGTGCACCTCCCTTTTTGGACTTTGTATGATTTTCCGTTTTGGAAATTTTTAAGAAAATTAGGTTCATAATGACAAAAATACATAGGTTTTGGCCATAATGTATCAAAAAACGGTAATAACTCAAAAACGGTTTAGACAAATCTTGCAATTTAACTGACTTTCCGACTAGCTAGACATTTGAAACTTTCAGAAAAGCTCAGAACATGTTGACAATGCATTTTTTTAATATTTTTAGCCAACTGTTTTCGATACCTGCTGCCTTCAGCAGCGTTTATGCGATTCAAAAAAAATTTATTTAACTAACTTCCCGACCAGCTAGACATTTGAAACTTGCAGACTAGATCAGAACACGGTAAAAATGCATTTTTTTAAATACTTTTAGCCAACTGTGTAGGGTTTCTGCTGCCTTCGGCAGCGTTACCAGTACAAATCTTGCAATCGATTTTTAACTAACTTCCCGACTAGCTAGACATTTAAAACTTCCCCAAGGCACAACTATGACATGAGTCCCCCCCCCAAGGCACAACTTTGACATGAGTTCCCCCAAGGCACAACTTTGACATGAGTCCCCCCAAGGCACAACTATGACATGAGTCCCCCTCAAGGCACAACTTTGACATGAGTCTCCCCCAGGCCCAACTTTGACATGAGTCCCCCCCAAGGCCCAACTTTGACATGAGTCCCCCCAAGGTACAACTTTGACATGAGTTCCCCCAAGGCACAACTTTGACATGAGTCCCCTCCAGGCACAACTTTGACATGAGTCCCCCCCAGGCCCAACTTTGACATGAGTCCCCCCAAGGCACAACTTTGGCATGAGTCCCCTCCCCAAGGCCCAACTTTGACATGAGTCCCCTCCCCAAGGCACAACTTTGACATGAGTCTCCCCCCAAGGCACAACTTTGATAAGAGTCCCCCCAAGGCACAACTTTGACATGAGTCAACCCCCCAAGGCACAACTTTGACATGAGTCCCCCCAATGCACAACTTTGACATGAGTCCCCCCAATGCACAACTTTGACATGAGTCCCCCCCCCCCCCAAGGCACAATTTTTTTTTTTTTTTTTACGTATGCATGCATTTTTTTTTAATATTTTTAGCCAACTGTTTCGGGTCCAGTGACAATGTTTTTTAACATTATGTATATTTCTAAAAGTGTATAAGGAAGTCATGTGGTGCCCACATCAGATTTTTTTTAATTAGTGATCTTTGGAAATATAAAATAATCTGGTGTAGTATTCAAACTGCTTTATCTTAATTTATAAATTAGATACTTGGCTACACCGTATACTTGAATTCAGTACTGTTACTTTAAATAAATAAAAAAAAAAAAAAGAAACAAAGTATATTGTATTCATCACAAAACTTTCTTCTATATTTTCTTATAAAAATCAACTTAATTTAGACCAAATATGTAACCATTGATTTTTACTTCCTTATACTTAAGTATAAGGAAGTATAGTAATCCCGATTTGCGAAATGGATTTTGTATTTCACATTGCTCGAAAACGAATGATCGCTGAATGTTGCCAATTTATACGTGTGACTGTCTTGATGTCTAGTTGCACACCTGCAAGTGTCGTCTTAACACGAGCTCTCGTTTTAGAGATATAAGGGATTTTACACGATTTTTCGTGACGTCTGTATGTGTGTGTGTGTGTGTGTCTGTGTGTGGGTATGTCGCATAACTCAAAAACGGTTGGACGTAGAAAGTTGCGAATTGGTACATAGGTTTGTTATAACATCTAGTTGTGCACCTCCCTTTTTGGACTTTGTATGATTTTCCGTTTTGGAAATATTTAGGAAAATTAGGTTCATAATGACAAAAATACATAGGTTTTGGCCATAATGTATCAAAAAACGGTAATAACTCAAAAACGGTTTAGACAAATCTTGCAATTTAACTGACTTTCCGACTAGCTAGACATTTGAAACTTTCAGAAAAGCTCAGAACATGTTGACAATGCATTTTTTAAATATTTTTAGCCAACTGTTTTCGATACCTGCTGCCTTCAGCAGCGTTTATGCGATTCAAAAAAAATTTATTTAACTAACTTCCCGACCAGCTAGACATTTGAAACTTGCAGACTAGATCAGAACACGGTAAAAATGCATTTTTTTAATACTTTTAGCCAACTGTGTAGGGTTCCTGCTGCCTTCGGCAGCGTTACCAGTACAAATCTTGCAATCGATTTTTAACTAACTTCCCGACTAGCTAGACATTTAAAACTTCCCCAAGGCACAACTATGACATGAGTCCCCCCCCCCAAGGCACAACTTTGACATGAGTTCCCCCAAGGCACAACTTTGACATGAGTCCCCCCAAGGCACAACTATGACATGAGTCCCCCTCAAGGCACAACTTTGACATGAGTCTCCCCCAGGCCCAACTTTGACATGAGTCCCCCCCAAGTCCCAACTTTGACATGAGTCCCCCCAAGGTACAACTTTGACATGAGTTCCCCCAAGGCACAACTTTGACATGAGTCCTCTCCAAGGCACAACTTTGACATGAGTCCCCCCCCAGGCCCAACTTTGACATGAGTCTCCCCAAGGCACAACTTTGACATGAGTCCCCTCCCCAAGGCACAACTTTGACATGAGTCCCCTCCCCAAGGCACAACTTTGACATGAGTCTCCCCCCAAGGCACAACTTTGACAAGAGTCCCCCCAAGGCACAACTTTGACATGAGTCTCCCCCCATGGCACAACTTTGACAAGAGTCCCCCCAAGGCACAACTTTGACATGAGTCAACCCCCCAAGGCACAACTTTGACATGAGTCCCCCCAATGCACAACTTTGACATGAGTCCCCCCCCCCCAAGGCACAATTTTTTTTTTAACGTATGCATGCATTTTTTTTTAATATTTTTAGCCAACTGTTTCGGGTCCAGTGACAATGTTTTTTAACATTATGTATATTTCTAAAAGTGTATAAGGAAGTCATGTGGTGCCCACATCAGATTTTTTGTTTACGGTAAAAGCATATCGCACTAATGAACTGGATTCAGAATATTTTTTTAAAGCTTCTTTTTGGCGTCTTAATTGCCTTTTACTATAACCAGACAGATAACTACGGGAGGACATTGTGAATAAGAAAAAAAAAAATTACATGCACGTGTTGTTAAGCATAATTCACATTCAGCACGAGGAACGCAACACGGAACAAGTTTACTTATTTATTGAAAAGAGCTAGCGTTGCCATTTCTATAAGCTCAAAAGTCTAATTGCTAAATACGTACTGGAGTGGAGAAACGGAGCGAGCACGTCAAGGAGTTGCAGGTGGCAGATCTAGTTTAGCCTTGAGAAAACTCGTTTCTTCTATCTACTACCTACAAGATATGTTTGTTTCGTTGGATTTAACGTCACACTAGTACTGCGCAAAGGGCAATTGGCGACGGTCTGGGAACTTTTAAAGATAAAATTATTATTATGAGGTTTTTTTTTTTTTTTTTCAATTTTAAATTTTGATTGAATGGTATATAAAAAAAAACTGCAATTTGTTATTATTGATTTGGGGGCCCCTCCAGGTGCGGGGCCCCTGGGCAAAGTCCCGAGTTGCCCATGCGATAATATGGGCCTGATTTTTCTTCCCATTTGCGCGAATAAAGTAAAAATACAAGAATAGTACGAGTTACATGCGCTCTCAGATTCATACACAGCGAGGTAGAGGTGCCCAGTGATTATTATTATTTTTTTGGTTTTCATGTGCGCGAAGCGTATATACGTGTGTTATACTGATTGCTGCGAAAACGAGTTAGCAGCGTTTTCAGATTCATGCACAGCAAGGTAGGGGTGTCCAGTGATTTTTTTTTTTTTTTTTTTTTTTTTTTTTTTACGTACGTGGTAGTGATTGCCGCGGAACCGAGTTACGGGCGTTCTCATATTCATGCACAGCAAGGTAGGGGTGCCGAGTGTTTTTTTTTTTTTTTACGTGCGTGGTAGAGATTGCCGCGGAACTGAGTTCATGCACAGTGAAGTAGGGGTGTCCAATTTTTGTTTTGTTTTGTTTTTACGTGCGTGGTAGTGATTGCCGCGGAACCGAGTTACAGGAGTCATAAGATTCATGCACAGCGAGGTAGGGGTGTCCAGTGATTTTTTTTTTAACGTGCGTGGTAGTGATTGTCGCGGAACCGAGTTAAGAGCGTTATGAGATTCATGCACAGCGAGGTAGGGATGTCCAGTGATGTTTTTTTCGTTTTCACGTCCGTGGTAGTGATTGCCGCGGAACCGAGTCACGGGCGTTCTCAGATTATTAAGTGAAAAAGGAAGAAATCACCTGCGCGCCCGGTCCTCCAATTTCTGGTCGCGCAAATGGGAATCGCATAAGTGGAACTAATTCGCTTTAACTCCCATAAATAATCATGGAATTTCTTGAAATTGATGTATAGTATTATAATATATTTAAATTAAATTAATTTGAAGAACTAAATTTAAGAGTTTTAAGCATTTCACAAAAATAATTATTTTAAAAGTATGAAATAATAAAATATAAAAAATAATCTTATCTGTGAAATATAATCCTCATCTTACATAACTTTTAGAGCTTTGTACATAACACCTATAATCACTATTACTTGCGATAAAATTTTATTTAGATTAAAAAGAATCTAACTTTTAAAGTAAAATAAAATTTTTAAAAAGAACTTTCAAAAGAAAGAAAAAGAAAAGATATCGCCTGCGTAAGAGAAAGTAGAGTTTAAAGCTTGGCGAGAAAATTTTAATGTTGTCCAGTTTCGCTTACTATGGTTCATGGTGTCCCGTGATTTTTTATGAGTGATCTTTGCCACACAAATGGTTGCCATTGTCCCATCCACTGTAATAATAGGTCTATAGTTGACACTAAGGCTCCTATATGATGCGAGATGGCGCAGTATCTGTCATTATCTAACCATCTGAGAAAATGTTGGCGGTAGAAAAAGCTAGGGTACCTGATTAGCGTTGTTATCGCCTTTAAACTTCTATCCAGATCATGTGAGCTAGAACTTCTTATCACAAAACAAACAAGTTGGCAATTTTAAGAACATCGTCAACATTCTCAAAACTGCAACCCTTCATGTTAAAAGAAATGTAATTTTAAAATTAATTTTAAAATAACAACAACTTTAAAAAAAAAAAAAAAAAAAAAAAAAAAAAAAAACAGTACATTCATATTAAATTTGTCAAACAACTTTGAAAATAAGATGAAATAAGTTAAAAATAAGGGAAATCTTAAGCTACAAAAGGTTGCTCCTGCTTCGGGTATCTACGAGTTACATCTGAAATTTATAATCCACTTTTTCCTTCTTTCTGGATTAGAAGAAAATATAAACAGGGGGTGCCCTTTTCTGGAGTGATTCGTGCAATTTATTGCCGAAAAACCACCAATAATAAATCGTCAGCCGGTCTTGTGGACTAGAAAATGGCAGATGCGTCAGCCTATCAATGTAGGAGTTCTAGTTGACACATAAATGTACTACATAAAATCTTGCATCTTCCCCAAAATTACTTTAAATGTACTATCTTATTCTGTTTAAACTTGAATGGTCTGAGATAAATTTATTGCAGATGTGAGATGATGATTTGGCATCTTTCCTGCACACATTCCTTTGAATAGCTTAAACTAGAACTCCTCCAATACAGGCTGGCTCATCAGGCATTTTGTTTCCCACTCAGCGATTGTTGCCCACGCGGTCCGAATTTCAAGTGTTATCAAATCACATAAAATGGAGGTTTTGCAGCCGAAAATTGCTCAAATCATACCAGAACTGCTTTTAATACGTTAAAATTCCCAAGAGATTAAGAAAGGCGAAAGAAATGGGCTATTAATTGTCCAAAAGAAAAAATTACGCTTAGCTTTCAATCACAAATATGAAGTGTAATTATGATATGTTTTCTTGCATTTTTTGTATCATTTTTTTTGTTTTTATTGGTGTTTGATTATCTAAATGTTGTATTTTACAACTTACACTACTTTTCAACGTGTATAAATATTTAAAATAAACTAATTTAACAGCAACAGAGATGGCTACTTTTTACAAGGGTGATAAGAAAATTTCGCCAAATATTACCGCCAAACTTATCAAGTACAAACAATGATGCGCTCTTCTGTTTAGGAAAACTCGCCATTTTAGGCGATAAAGACGCCGAGTAATACGTCTGCAACTAAACGTCGCCAAGCTATATTTCCGCTGGGCAACAATGATCAGCTGTGAGTCAGCTCGTATTATAGGAGTCTTAGCTTAAACTAATTAAGATTTTTCTTTTGTGGCACGCGCCGTCATCTTCCACATCCTGGCAGACGATTATGGCTGGTGCTGAAAAAAATAATTTTGTTTTGCTATTGTAATTTTTTGTTTTTTTCTTGATCCTTTATGTATAAAACTTCTTCAAAGATAAACGAGACAGAAAACTGGCCAGTTAATGAGATTTCTTTAATCGCCGCAGGGTTTTATTATTATTATTATTATATTTATTTATTTATTAATACTAGGAGGACTATTAGTTTCAATCCGAGTAAAAACGTCGTCGCCAGTTTTTGTAGACCAGTTTTACGTAACACCAAAATAAATTAGAAATATCCGTCCTATCTTTGGGCCGCGGTAGCCCAGTCGGTAGAGCGCCGGCTTCGTAATTGGAAGATTGCGGGTTCGGTACTCGAGCCGGTCAAAGACCGTCGGTCATGTACACTAATGGTGGCTGGTGCACGTAAAATCTGTCGTGGCCGCAATGTCCTCCATGTTCCCATCAAAAATTATACCTCTTTGGGTCACCGAAGCGGGAGAGCCATCCCTTCCGTGGAGGATCAAAATTGTGATGGCATGTCTCCGGACCACATCTAGGGTTGTGTCCCAGACCGTCGCCAATTGCCCATCTCCGTAGCACTAGTGCGACGTAAAACCCAACCATCCAACCAATCTTTACAAATTCGGTACCAGATGAAAGGGGTGATTTTTCTGAATTCAGGGGTGCAAAAAGTGTTTAGACACGACAATATTATTATTTTTTTAAATTAACTAAAGTATGAAATTTAGGTGGCGATACTTCATTTTAATTCATTTCAGTCATTTCAAAAAGTACGTGGCCCAGTTTTACGGTAAAAAAAATGAGATAAAAAAAATAAATTAAAATAAATATTAAAAATAAAAGTTTTACAGATTGAAATTAATAGTCCTCCGTACGAAACTAAATTCTGTCTTTGACAGAATTTTTACTTTTTATTATTACTATAATTTATTTATCTATTAGTTCCCCATCATACTATAGGTATGGGGAACTTAGGTAATTGTGAAAAATTTCGACCTCGGTTTTTTGACTTTTTTATACGTTTTCAGGTGTGAGGAATCCGAAAATGACAAAATTTGTATGGTGTCTGTCTGTAGGGTGTCTGTTAGTGTGTTAGTCCGTTAGTTTGTTAGTCTGTTTACACGATATATCACGAACAAATGATCGCAGAGAGGTCAGATTAGTTTTAAAATATTATTTTCGATACTGGCAAGAACCCTATTCATTTGCAACATTCGAATTAAAAAACTTCGTAAGTTATTAGAAATTTACGATTTTCTTAACATGGGAGAATAGGACAAAAATTCACTTAAACGTGCATTAAATGGAAACTTTTTACTGTAAAAATGTCAGACCAGTTTTAAAATATCAGTTTTGATGCCGGAATGAACATCCGTAACTATAAATATACTATTTTGAAAATTTCGCAAGTTATTGGAAATTTACGAATTTCTTAACATGGCAGGATAGGGCAAAATTTCACATAAACGTCAATTTTGAGAGATATTTTCATCGTAAAGATGTCAGACTACTTTTGAAATATTATTTAGGATACTGGCATGAATATTAATGACTATGAATTTTCCAATATAAAAATTTCGTAAGTTATTGGAAATTTACGAATTTCTTAACATGGCAGAATAGAGCAAAATTTCACATAAACGTCAATCTTGACGGATATTTTCATCGTAAGGATGTCAAACCACTTTCAAAATATTATTTAGGATACTGGCATGAATATCATAGACTATGATTTTTCCAATTTAAAAAATTCGTAAGTTATTTGGAATTTACGATTTATTTAACATGTCAGAATAAGGCAAAATTGAGCATAAACTTCCATTTTGAGGATCGTAACTACATTAGACAACTTCAAAACTACATTTATGATATTTGTTTGAACATGATTGAATACAAATATTCTAATAGGAAAATTTCGTAAATTATTCGTAATTTACGATTTTATCAACACTGCGAAATTGTAAATTTTTCATATAAATATGAATTTTGAGGATTATTGCATTGGAAATAGTAGCATGAAAACTAAACAACGGAATTGACCCTGATAAAATAAATTAATAGATTAGAATAAGATAAATATATCGAAGTGAACGGTGGATAGCCTATTAGGCGGGGATTTCATTCTGTCACTGTATCAAGCTTTGGTCAAATTCATTTATTTTAACATGATTATAATATGTCTCGCACTAGAAATTTATGAGAACATAAATATGATGGGGAACTGAGCAGAGTCCACCTATGCCAACTAGTTTATTTATTCGCCACGTGGCGAATTATGAATGGATTTTTTCAGGTTTAATTATACGGTTAATGTAAATGATATGTAAATCATTTATTTGTACTTTTAATTATGTTTTTTTTTTCTTCTTCTTTTAGTACAGAAGAGGAAGAGTGTCTTACGACTACGAGCTGCTGTAAATTTTGTCACGGAATACTGATATGTCTTCAGCTTTGTTTGATGTGTTGCGAGTATTTATGAGTGCTGGCGAAGTGAAACTTCTTGTCCAGTTTACAAGAGTTTGGAAGATTATTTGGTAGAAACAACAGAACCGACCGCAAATATTCTCCATTTCTTAAATTTAAAATAAAAAATTTCTTTCGTTTGATGATATGATCATATCATTTTGTTTCCAGATACGTTTTAATTACTCCATTTCTTACATCCAAACTTTCAATATTTATATGTCCCCTTAATGACTTTTCAAAATGAGATATTTTTATGAAGGAAAAAATGACTGTAATATTAATAATAGTAATAATAATGATAATCAAAATTCATTGAATAGGGTCGAAAAATGCTTATATATTTATTTATTTTATTTTATTTTATTTTATTTTTTATGAAATTGTTTGAAAATGTTGGTTTAAATGAATTTAAACTGTTTTTAAAATTACAGGTTTTAAATTTTAAAAATTTCAGCAAGTGTAAGTGTGTTTTGGAAAGTAATGATTGATGAAACAGCAATTTAGCCATGGAAAGCACTAAGGATCATGTATAGTCAGTAGAAGTATTTAGTTCAGGTTGACATTAAACTTTAAACAATATCCATTATATTCCGTAATCACACACATACACACACAAAAAAAAAAAAAAAAAAATCTGGAGTGACTCCACTCGACTTTCCGGACATTGAGTAATTAACAGTTTTGTAGATAAAGTAAAGAAAGAGGAGTTGTTAAACAAACAAAAGAGAGAAAACCATAATAGAGTGTTTGAGTATTTTTCTCCATATATTTATTACACGATGTTTTATTTAACGGTACTGAACTTTGAGCCCATATGATCATAATGATAAAGAATTTTTCGTTGTGTCCCTGTAAAAACCTATGAATGCTAGATTCACCGAAATGCTTATAGTTAGTGCAACAGTGATTTATAATATCCATATAAATTTTCAGCTCAATTGAATAAGGCGTTTAGATTCTATCGCACTTTTAAAAAT
Source organism: Salticus scenicus (assembly GCA_963930645.1). Classification (NCBI taxonomy): domain Eukaryota; kingdom Metazoa; phylum Arthropoda; class Arachnida; order Araneae; family Salticidae; genus Salticus; species Salticus scenicus. The sequence continues at coordinate 383,153 of CAWVNO010000050.1, forward strand.
TTGATCCCATAAGCCATAATGATAAAATATTTTTCTTTGTGTCCATGTAAAAAAAACTGTAAGCGCTAAATTCACCAAAATCTATACAGTTGGTGCAACTGTGACCTATAACATGTGTACACATTTTTAGTTCAGATTAATAAGGCGTTTAGACGCTATCACACTTTTAAAAATTTGGCCCCATAGGCCATAATGATAAAGAATTTTTCTTTGTGTCCCTGTAAAAAAACTGTAAGTGCTAGATTCTCCAAAATCTATAAAGATTGAGTATTTGTGACCTATAATATGTGTATAAATTTTTTGCTCAATTGAATAAGGCGTTTAGATGCTATCGCACTTTTAAGATTTTGGTCCCATAGACCATGATAAAGAATTTTTCTTTGTGTCCCTGTTAAAAAACTGTAAGTGCTAGATTCATCAAAATCAATAGGGTTCGTGCTGCGGTGACTTGCAACATGCGTACCAACTTACAGCTCATTCGAGCTAAGCGTTTGACGCTAGCGTGTTCACTCTCTCACGCAGACACACACATACATACATCATCGTAAAAACAGACAAAACGGACTCAGGGAAAGTCGAAACGTATAGAAACATCGAAATCTCAAATTCGGATTTTTGACATGATTACAATACTTTCCTCACTATAGTGTTCGAAAAAAAAAAAAAAAAAAGAAGAAGAAGAAGAGGAAAAAATGTCATAAAAATAGAGTGATAAACTACAAATTGACAAGAAATACGAATGTTTATCCATATCATATTCATTAACAAACAAGAAACAATGCACTGAGAAATATATATGAACCGCTTTATTTTAAAAGGGGACTTCTACCATTTTCATCGAATTTTCGCCTTTTTCAGTAAAAGGGACATAGATCTATTATTTAATAAAGAAATGAGACTTTTTGGCTTATAAGTATGTCTACAGGAACACTTTGAAATTTGCGTTTTATTTTAAAAGGGGACTTCTGCAGCACTCTTTCACGCCCTGTGATAGGGATTTTTCTATCATTAGAAGGATTGTTAGAGAAACTGAAGGAATTTATACAATGGATGATTATGTTGACTTGATAAAAAAGGCTTCGAATAAATTGCAGAAATTTACAATTGTCCAACCTACACATCGTGATGTTTTGGATTTCAATAGCTGGTATCCAAAATTTTACAAAAAGACATGCCTCAATGAAGAATCCTATGGTAAATCTGTACCAAAATCAGGAAAGGTTTCTTTTAGAATATCAACATATCACTATCTGAAATGTGAAGATTCTAACCCTGAGATACTTGCCACCAAAAACTTTATTGTGGGTTTAACTCAGCACAAATTTAGACTAAGAAACACGCAAAAGAACTTGTCTTTGCCTGGTAAAGGGAATGTTTCTCGAAGACCCATACTGAAAAGTAAATTAGACGATATAAAAAAAAAAAACTCTTAAATTCATTCCTCAGGAGCATCTGCCTTTTTTGGAATACAATACAATTATTACAGAATATCCTACGACTGAAAGTGAAACTGATTTGTAAATTACGCATTCTGTGTACCTTTGTATTTAATTACTTTCTTATGCATTCGCAATTTATCTGGAATATTTGATATAAGATAATTCATTACACTTTATTTTTTCATTTTTTCCTTAAAAATTGAATGGCATTTCTGCATTTTATTTTAAAAGGGGACTTCTGCTGCATAAATAATTTCTTTTTTTGAAAAAAGTATTGACCATAAATTTGTTTTTTATACATTAAAATATGTATATCAATGAGTACTATTAGCTGGCAAATATTTGTACATTAAGATAAATGAAAACACAAGTTAGGAAGTTTTTTGACTCTCCTGTAAAATTACAAAAACGGCAGAAGTCCCCTTTCAAAATAAAGCGGTTCATATATATACCGTCTCCATCTAGAGCAAATAAGTAATTGTTTTCTAAATCCTTAAACTAGAAATATAGATTTACGAGCTATGCGTCTAAGATAAACAAATAACCTAGATGGACGAAATGATCACTGAAAAAAAATTCTGTTACTGTCATCTAGAAAATAAATCGAGGCACTATAAAAAAAAGTTCCATGTCATCCTTATAAATTCTAGTTCCTTTTGCTAGAGAGTTCTAGTTAACATTCTTATTGAGTAGCCCAGAATTTTCTTGTTCCCTGAACTAGAAAAAATGGGCTTTGAGCTAGATTTTGTATTTCATAACTATAAATTCTTGTGTCATAAACCAGAATTTCTAGTTCCTAGCCCTTCAAATGTCAGATATGAGACCTAGAATTTATAGATACATTGACTACAAAATATTGTTTTTTAAAGCAGAAAGCAAGGTCATAACTAGAAATTCTGGTTTTCTGAACTAAAAAAAAAAATGTGCTTTAGGCTAGATTTTAAGAAAGATCTAAACTCAATAATTATAAATTTCAGTTTGCTGAACAAGAAAAAAATGGATTTCAGACTATTTTGATAATGGCCTCTACAAGTTCTGGTTGTTTGAACCAGAAAGAAATAGACTTGAGGCTATAGATATTGAAAATGGCCCAATCTCTTGAATTGTAAATTCTGGTTTACTGTCTTTAAATTATGAAAATGTGCATACATGTGCATTCAATATGAATATTAAATATAAAATTTCTCTATAACTATTTAAAAAAAAAAAAAAAAAATCAAAACTTTAATTTTTTTGTCCCATGCGACTGAGTTTTTAAATCTCCTCCTTCCTCGATTTTAACATTTTTATAGTTTATCAATATAAGGTGAAGACACCACTGTTTGCCCCCCTCACAAAAGACATGTTAAAAGAAATGCTTAATAACATATATGTATTTGAATATCCTCGCTAGATTCCCTAGGACTGGAGAAAGTAGCTTGAGTGAATTCAAATTTATAGATGTTAACGGATATTTTAACGTGTCTTTTGTGAGGGGGTGAACACTGGTGTCTTTACCTTATTCTAAACATATTTGTGCAATAATTTTTGAATTGATTGATAAATTAATCTATTTTTTATGTTTAAATGCTTAAAATTGAGAGAAAAAGTTTTAAAAAATCAGTCGTGGAAACACTAAATATATATATCTTTTTAATTAAAATTTTGAATTATTATTATTATTATTTTTTTTTTTTTTTTTTTTTAATTTCAATAGTTTAAGAATTTTTAATATATTTAATATTGATACATTTCAATGCACACGTACGCTAACTTTGAAAATCCCAAGACAGTAATTTCAAACACCAATTTTTAACATTGACCATCCCCTGAAAAACTTATTGACTACAAAATATTGCTTCCTGAAACAGAAAATGTCATAACAAATATTTTATGGATAGCTCTTGCAAAATTTCTATTTTTTTTTTTTATTTTTTTTTTTATTTTTTTTTTAATGAGTCGGATTCTCCACTTAAATATAGATCTTTAAATTTTTAGGTAATCAGAAATAATGAAGATGAGGGGAAAAAAATATATATATATGTGTGCTAGCGTAGATTCCTAAATTATGCATGAAACATTTACACATGCTATTGTACGGTATCAGGAGCTTGGCTCTCTATCGTCTCCTTGGGAGGATAAAATAAACTACATACAATGCTCGACATTGAAAATGCAGCACCAAGAAGGAGTGGTCAGAAAGTGATGAAATTTGGAAAAAAGACAGAGACAGCAAGGAACAATAAGTGATCTTTATTTCAAAATGATAGTCAGAATACAGAGCGGGAACGGCGTCGGCTCAGTAGGATGTAGGACCACCGCAGACAGCGATGCACGAAGAAACACGTCTAGGCATAGAGTCAATAAGAGTGCGGATGGTGTCCTGAGGGATGGCTTTCCATTCCCTTTCAACCATTTGTCACAGTTCGTCTTCTGAACGAGGCAGGGGCAGAGTCTGCAAACAGCGTCCAATCACATCCCACACATGTTCGATTGGTGACAGGTCAGAGAGTATGGTGGCCAGGGAAGCATCTGTATACATTGCAGAGCATGTTGGCAGATGCGAGCACTGTGTGGTCGGGCGTTATCCTGCTGAAAAATTGCACTAGGCAGCCCTTGAAGGTAGGGATTGCCCCCGGCCACAGTACATTATCCAAGTATCGTTGGGCCGTCATAGTGCCTTGAATACGAACTAGAGGTGACATGGAATTATACGCAATAGCACCCCAAACCATTATTCCATGTTGTCGCACTGTGGGGCGTTCCACAGTTACTGCCGGATTAGATCTGTCTTCATGTCGATGCCACACACGTATGCAGCGACTGTCACTGGATAAACAGAAGCGTGACTCATCTGAGAACACGACATTTCGCCATTCTGTCATCCACGTCGCTCTAGTCCGGCACCATTCCAAACGTTGGCGTCTATGCTGTAGGATCAATGGCAGTCTTCTTAGCAGACGCCGTGAGTGCAGGCCACATGGAACCAATCGATGGGAAATGGTTCTGGTTGATACGGAAACATCCAGGATATCTTGCACATGCTGCAGAATCGAGGTACAAGTGACTTGCAGGTTCGCCACAGCTTGTCTGCGGATGCGACGATCCACGTGTGCTGACGTCACTCTGGCTGCACCTGCACCCCTCAATCTTGCCACATTTCCTTGTTCCAACCATGTTCGCCACAGCCGATGCACCATGCTCGCATCCATGTGGGTATCAGCTGCGATTTGATGTAAGGACCCCCCCCCCTTCTCAGTCCGATCACCATACCCCTCGTAAAATTGTCTATCTGCTGGAAGTGCCTTCGTTGACGGCGGCCTGGCATTCTCTCCTTTACACGTATCCTCCGAGACAAAAACAAAATTTCTTCGATAATTCGTCTGGCAGAAATAACGACACGAATATTGCCTATTCTGCAAGTTCCTTCCCTTATATCTTACTTCACGTGCGTCAGAGAGCTGCACATTTCACATAACTCAGTGACGTGCATCTACTCTAAAATTCGCATAAATTTCTGACCACTCCTTCTTGATGTTGCATTTTCAATGTCGAGCAGTGTAATATTGATTGTGATCAAATTTTCAGCACATATCATTAAGTAAAACTTATTAAATTTTAATTACTCATGTATTTTACATAGATAACCATTAATCAAAAATTAAAAGTACTCCCATAATCTTTAAATTTCAATTATATCAGAATTTATGTTCATTTTCTTAAAGTTTTAAAAATGTTTTTGGAGACAGACTGCTTTTTTTACATTAAATTTTATTAACAATGAAATTTTACTTGCTTTTATATCAAATAATGTAAGTAATTTTAATATTACTTAATAGTGTATAAAAAATCTAATATGATGCAATAAATACCTGCCTTATTTACACACTACTTTATTTGAGGTGAAATTTTCTCCAACATGCAATTATGATTAAATAAGATGAAAAAGTACCCTTCAAGAAAAGTGGCATGAAAGAAAAGGCAGGTACTAACAAACAATGCTCCAAAATAAATTAAAATGTTGGCATGTCTAGACTGTACAGTACAAAATATAAAGTAACAAATCTTTATTCTATTTATTTTTATTTTATTACACTTAAAAGAAAAAAAAAAATTATTTTTGTTGAGAAAACCATTTCTCTTCATGCCAATCTTTTCCTGCATTCAAAAATAATTTGCAACGAGCTTAATCTGCTCGTGAATAATCTGGAGTTTACTGTACCTTTCATGCAAATTTTACACCACCTTCTCGAGCAGAAGTGTTAAACTACACAGCACACTGACCACAGCCTTTTCTACTTATTTACTGGGCATTACATTTCAAAGAAAAAGGGTCCTATGATGATGAATTCTCACGTTCTCACCACACTGTCACTTTTGAGAAATGTAGTGGTTTTTGTGAGCATGTTATTTCCATGGATCAGACATCACTCAGATTCAACAGTTATGGATATTAATGTCAACATTGAACGAAAATGAACTACTGTCCAGGAAAAATCCATTTCAGTTTGGAAAAAAAAAAAACTCCTTGCAAATGTACGTACTGTTAAAAGTTGATAAGATTGCAATCTGAAAGGTTACAACACATTGTTACAGATCAAACAAAGTATAGTGGTAAAGTCCAATTGTTCCCTGCAGCTGATTCAGAAAATGATGCTTTCATTTCAGCTGCAACACCTGGCATATGGTGCTATTTTATTTCAATATTTATTTAAACTTATTTTGTATTTTAAGATTTATATTTATAGGTAAGAATAACATTTAATTTAAATATTTATTTCAAATATCAAAATAAATCAATTTCTCTGAAACTGAAAGATCTGATAACAGAAATTTTAATTTCAGAAAATTTTACTGATTTATTTTTGTAAAAATTAGTCTGTGTACAGTGCGGCCACATATTTTAAAACTAGCAGTGAGGACACGTCCAAAATGTTGGAGGGATGCCAGCGTGACCGACAGTTTGAAATTTGGAAAACATCCAGTAATTACGCGCTCTGTTATTGCTCATTTTCTCTGAGCCAGATGACTGTCACCCCTATTTTAGCATTGGACTCGTTGAGTTAGCACTTGCACAGATGCTTTCAGGGTTCCATGAAATGTGGTCGAATAATATTGTTATTTGAAAAGGAAATTTTTTTTCTCCACTTTTAGTAAACAAAATAAATAATTATTATCCTAATTTTATTAGATTAAATGCTTTTCAAGGCATTGAGTAGAAAAACATTGACTGGAACACAGACTAATTTTTCAGTCATATTTCACTTGAAGCTTTAAAAATGTTATTAATCTTGGAGTCTTGAATGCTGTATACTACTAAAAATGATACAATACAAATGTTATTCATTTATTTATTTATTTAAAAAAAAAAAAAAAAAAAAAAAAAAAATTCTATTATCTGTCTTACCCACTTACACCAAAAAGACTCAATAGTAACACTGACAATAACATAATTAAAATATATAATTAAAATACAAAATTAAATTTCAAAGTAAAAATTAAAATTACAAAGAAAGGACAATTTTTGAACTGGTGTTGCACTGTTGCACAGTAACATTCAACTCCGAATCTTTCTTAACAAAATAAATTCAATTAGACTTGGGCTTTATGGAAGTGAGCAAGAAACATCTTATAATCATAAGTTGAAACAACGTAAAACTTTCCAGCCGCAGTGCTAATTGCACTATTTGTGTAATTATCCCTGTAATAAACCCATTCCTGTAATTATATATAAAGGAAAAAAGTCTCTAAATCTTATGTCAAAATAGAAGACACTGAATATTTGGGGACATCACCAATGGTGGCAATTGATGTGTGTTTTAAAAGCATATTTGCATCAATGCAGAATAACCAGTTGAAAGAAAATTGGCATCCAGAAAAATCTGTATGGTTTAGACACTCCATATGACGGATCATATGTTGCATTAAAACACTTATCTTCAGCTATTAAGGATTTTCAAGAAAAGAGGGAGAAGCAAAGTCAAGGAAATTCAGAAAATTATAGAAAAGTCAGGGAATTTTGATAAATTTTGTGAAAGTAGCCATATTTGAAAGCTTGTTATACTGTAATTTGCAAAATTGTTCGTTAATTTTGGGAATTTATTGGGGGTAATAAACAGCATAAGTCAGTGAATTTAAAAAAAGTTCTAATGTTAGCCACCCTGTAATTACTATTTTTGTTTTTAAAAAATATTTTAGGGATTTTTTTTTTTTTTTTTTAAATATTTTAACATACAATTTTCATTTTTCTAATCCTAACATGCCTGTCTGTTTTAAGTGTCTGGTTGACTTTAAATTGATAAAAACATTTACGATATCATGGAATAACACCAAAAAGTAAAATAAAATGTGTTAACGGTAATTGTAAAGGATTAGAATTTCTTCATGTAGGTAACTTTGAGACATAAAAAAAAAAAAAAAAAAGCACAAAAGTATAAGAAAAGACAAAAATGTTAGAAGAGTTGAAGAAAAATTTGACTATAATTTTGATGATAAATCTGCAGATGAACCAATTACAATTTCTTCTGTAAACTCAGAAAATATTTCAGAGCATATTAAAGATTCCTTGGAAAATGCAAAAACAACTTTAAAAGTAATTATTCCTAAATTATATAGTAATCTGACAATTCCTTGGAATCAATTACAATATTTGTTCGAAACTGTTATTACTTTAACGACCGATGTCTTGTCAATTTTTCTTTTCTGCCCCTCTAATCCATATTTTGAACGTTCTCAAAAATATATTTTAAGGGATACGCAAATAGTTACCAAAGAGTTAAGCACAGAGTATTGCAGATTAAAATTATTTGAGAAAGATTGAACTTACATTCCTCCTGTACAAATCTGTGTTGACAACAAGCTAATTTCATCGAATCGAAATAAGGATAGAGAATATCATCTTCAGAGACAACAAATACCAGCTCATTTCATTCCACTTAGATTAGTTTTATTGGAATTTTTGCATCAACCATTCCCAGCAAAACCACAGATGACGGCCAACACGAGGCCAAGTGCTGGTTGCCAACAGTAGCTGCAGCTGGGCCGTCGGTGGCAAAAGTTACGGTGCCGCAGGGAATATGTTACGCCGGCCGTCAGTAGGCCATATTCAATCGATCCACTGTTGGCAGCCTGCAGTAAGTTAAAAATAAGTTAGTGGGCCAGTGAATGGATCGCTGCTGGCAGCTAGCAGTATGATGAAAATAGGTAATGGGCCACTGTTGGTAACCGACATTAGGTTGGAAATTGTTAGTGGGCCAGTGTTGGACTACCTGGTGGCAAACATAATTTTTCTATGTTATTGCTGGCAGCCTGCAGTGGGCCAACTGTGGCAAACATAAAAAATTGTATTACTGCCGGCAGTCTTCATTGGTCCTTTATATTTTCCCATTAAAGGCCCGCTTCACTCACCGTCGCCGGAAGCCGAAGCCAATGTTATTCTATGGGAAATTTTCTTTGCAAATGACTTATTAACTAATGCATATTTTTAAATTCTGTTTTCATATTCTGAAAATTCCTAACTGTTAAATTGACGGACCTTTTTAAAAAAAATATTTTTTTATTTTTTATTTTGAAGCTGCAAAATACGATTTTTCAATATGTGAAATTTTTCATTTTGCAAATTCAAAATAAAATATTAAAAATTAAAAAAAATTATTTTCAAAAAAGGTCCATCGATTTAACAGTTGGGAATTTTCTGAATGTGAAAACAGAATTTAAAAATATGTATTAGTTATTAAGTTATTTGTAAAGAAAATGTCCCATAGAATAACATTGCCTCGGACTTCCGGAGACGGTAAGTGAAGAGGGCCGTTAATAGACCAGCAGTGATTTAGTTATAGCTAGTATATTTATTTTATTGGTGATACCTTTAATTTTATTAGTGCTTTTTTCTTTTTCTTTTCTTTTTTTTTTTTTTTTTTTTTTTCCTCTCTCTTTTTTCTGATGAAGTAGCAGCCAGTTTTTTCTATGCATCCAATATTTAATTTGATTTTGTACATATTCATTTTTAAATACTATTTACAAGTATTTGATTCATACACTATGGTTGTAAATTCAGGATTTCTAGTGCAGCATATAGGAAATACTCAGTTGATCCATTTTCCTTATGATAAAAGTTTAATTTTTTGTTTTCAGTGCAAATATTTCTCGATATTACATTTTTTGGAATAAAGGAGATTATGTTTTTTTTTTTTGTTTTGTTTTTTAAGTGTTCAAATTTTAATATGTTTAACTTTGTTACGCTATTTGATATAAAGAAATGTAACTTTACATGTGAAAATTATAAAATAGTGAAAGAAAAACTGTTATAAAGAGAGCATTGTAAAAACACCATAAAATAAAAAATAAAATAAAAATAAAAAATTGCAGCAATTGTTTCCGGTCGAAATAGCCCAAAGACCCTTCATCAGGCGAAACAAAGTGGGCATGAGTGCAGCAAAAGTAATTTGCTGCATTCATGCTTTTTGTTAGACTCACGAAGGGATGTGTTATTATTTCAACCTGAAAGAACTGATGCATTTTTTTTTCATTGGGGAAGGGGTGGGGGGGGGGGCAATGATTATGTTTATTTACAAATATTTCTATTTATTACTATCAGGATTTGTTCGCTTTGCTGTCCATACAGTTAAACGAATTAAAAAAAAAAAATAAATAAATAAAAGAAAGAAAGAAAGAAAGAAAGGAAAGGAAATCAATAGATAAATATTTTTTTTTTATATTACTTTAAAATTAACAACTAAGGCAAAGTCCTATGAAATCACATAAAACCAAGTTTCGATTCTCCGCTGCATTTGGCAGCGTCTTCGTCTTTCGCGCAATGTTCAATGTGTGTGTTTATCGGTACAGGTTCAATTTGTGTGTTTATCGGTAGACAGGTGGTGCTACTATTATTCAAGAACTACAGTTTTACTATAACTCAGCATCTATTAAACATCTTAGTTTTGGTACCATGTATCAGGGTATTTAGTTACATGAAATAGTTTTCCTATCCTTCGCTCTATTATATTAAATTTATATTTAGAATATATTTATTATATTATAAATTCATAATATGATTAATATAATTAAAATATATAATAATATTAATATAATTATTCTATATTTATGTATTCATTTCTCAAAAATTCTGTCAGCAATTTCACGCCGAAGATAGTATTAAGATATGCCATTAGCACTATTTAAATCCCATGAGGCAATTATGTTTTGAAATGTTTAAATATCACTTCCAATTTTTAATATTTCATTTTGGTTTGTTTATTTTAATAATAGTTAGTCATATTTCCAAATGTATAAAAGAGCAATACTTCGCTATTTATAACTACTTCACTCGTGTCTTCTTTATTCACATAATGAATGGTCGTGGAATCATTTCGAGCTGAAACTTTTTTTTTTTTTTAATTATTATTATTAATGTTTTTCACAACTTTATAAATTAAATTTACAAACTTCTTTATTCACTTTTTTCAACACCAGTTCTTCATTACATTTTTTGCTATAATAAGTATATGTTTTAAAATCTGTCTCTCTGTTTTAGATAAGTTTTTTTTTTTTTTTCAATTCATTAAAATAAATTATGCTAGAAAGATTTTAGAGAATATTTAGTAAAATGACAGGAAAATTAGTGTTGAAGAAGGAAAAAAGTACGTAAACTTTATAGATTATGAAACAACACACCATTCGTTTCCACTCAAAATAATTAAGCTTGACCCATCATCAGGAAAAGATAAATTGACTACAAGTTCAGCATAATGTCATCGACGAAATGTAGTAGCTTAAAACAGCTTCAAAACCTTGAGGTCGATAACCGAGTTAAATCTATGTTAACCATAAAGCGAAGATTAGAGATAGAAGTTTGTTTGAAATGCAAAAATTTCAATTTTTTAAAAGTGTCATTTTTTCTGTCATTTTGTTAATATCAAGATTTCTATGTTCATATATTTTTTAATATATAAAAAGTAGAATAAATGGATGTATAAGAATATTTTAGGCTACAAAATTTCTTTCCAATAGTGGGGTTTCGCGATTAAAAAAAAAAAAAAAAAAGATTAGATAATAAAATTTGAATAATTACGACAACAGTAAAATAAGTTCAGACAACTCGACCCACATTAAAATAAATAATAATAATAATAATAATAATAATAATAATCTGCATGAATTTTATCAGTTATTACTACACATATTTTACTCCTTTTATATTTTATTATTATTATTGTTGTTGTTGTTGTTGTTTTTAAATAAAGTGGTCAGAAAACGTAAAAATGATTTATCAATTTACACATCTAATAATTTTCCTGGTAAAGCAAACTGGTACATGCGTCATGAAGATATAACAAAGAGAGCTTACACAGCGAATTAACAAAAAAAAAAACAAAAAAAAAAAAAAATCGTTAGATCAGTTTTCTGAAGCACTCATTTACTAGATTTGCAATTGCTTCCACCTAATAAGGACTTTTGTCAATTTTCCTGTATTAAGCAAGTATTACATGCTAAAGAGCGAGTAAAAAGGGGTTTATGTAGCAAATTTGAAGAAATTTAAAGTCGTTTTTGAGATATCGGCTGTCTGTCCCACTGATAATTTTCACCAAAATTCAGTAAACTGATCCACCATAAACTAACAATTGCATACGAAACGATATCTAAAAAGGAATTAATATAGCGATTTTGAAGAAAATCCATAAGGCTGTTTTTAAAAGAAAGCACTTGTGAGACTTAAAGTTGTTGTGTATTTTTATAGGACGTTTATCAATTTCCCTGAACTAGCAAATACAAAAGGACATCCAAAACAAAGTTTATATAACTTTGAAGAAAATCGCCAGTTTTTGAGATTTCCAGTTTCCAACAAAAGTTGTAAAAATCATCTGTACACTATACCTGTCTTAATTCAGAAGTCCGTCGTTCTTTATTAGTTTTGTAGATATGATGGTCAGAAAATTTCCAGAAACATATACAATACAGACACAAACACACAGACCAATTGCCAAAAAACACTTTTTTGACTCATGAGACCTTAAAATATGTAAATCAGGTGAAAACTCTATATCGAAATTTTTTAACGAATACAATGCTTCCATTATCTATGGTATTCGGATTATGGAAATGAATAATAATATTAATTATTAGTTGACACAAATCCTAGCATAATTTCAGATAGAAATCATTATTTTATTGAAAAATTTGTTTAATAGTGTACTTCAAACAGTTTGAATCTATAAGCTGTTAATAAGTTGCATACTTATAATAATTTTCCTTTAAAAATAATTGATAAATTGACTAATTTTTCTTCTTATTTTTTTTCTTTTATTTTCTAAACACAGTTCCTCGTTATCTGAATAAATAAATCTCCTCTCTACCCAGCCCAACCTAACGCTGACGCAGCAATTATCAGTTACATTTTGTTGTTGATGTTGTTTCATGAAAGAAGTACAGTGGTTTTCTGTTCTGATTTAGTGTCAAGTATGTGTAGGATTTCTCACGCATGCAAAAATTCAAGAAAAACAATTTCACTTGTTAATATAATTTATAATTTTACTTTAAATATATTTTGGAGGACTATTTCAGTTTCGTAAAAGTGAAATTATTTTTCTTACTTGCATTTAAAAAATAATGATTAATAAATAAATAAAATAAAACTGTGAGCGTTACCACTTTTTTTTTTTTTTTTCCCTATAATAGTTTATAGAAATTACATATTAAAATTATTATTTAGAAAATTATTTTCTACGATGAAGGTAAGCGATTTTCATTTAAAAGAAGTACAATATACTAAATTTCGAAAGAAAATTAATTTTATAGTAATATATATACATATATATATGCATGTATATATGAAGAAAATTTCTGACATTCGGTTTTCGAAGTATTTGCATGTTTTGAGATTCCTGAACACGATTTGACCATTTTTAGAAAGTTTCCCTCTGTAAATGTGTATAAAAATGTGTGGACGCTGTATCTCACGAACCAATGGACGAAATTTAACCAAATTTGATATTTAACCAAATTTGATTAAAATCTTTCCCGATTACATCCGTGGATCATTCACTCAACACACGGCTCTATATTTCTACTTCTTCGTAATTTTCAATATGAGGAAATTTCATATAAATGATTTCAAATAAATGATAGTTATTTTTTTTTTTTTATTATGAATTAAAAAATAAATATTTAAATAACCAACAACTAACCAGGATTTTTTTTTTTTTTTTGGTATAAGTTGAGGAATCGCTCGCCCTTCCCCATGAGGGGATAAATTTTTATTGGTGGTATTTTTCAAAAGAAACTCATCAATAACTTTCAAGTAAATGACTGAATTAAATATGTGGTAAATTAAAACAAAGTTATAAATTATTTTCAAAAAAAAAAAAAAAAAAAAAAAAAAAGAAGAAAGCATTTTTTCAGAATTTGGCACAAAATTGATTTTTTTTATTATTATTATTGACAAACACTGTTCTAAAATGAAAACCGTTTCCATGCATTCAGGAAAATGATGTTAACAAATTATTTGCACTACTCGAATTTACGTAATAAAAAATATAGAATAATATTTTGCGGTGCCACAACATACTGGTTTTTGTCAAAAATAATAAAATCAATAAATTTGCTTTAAAATATCACAGATGTATAATATAATCGTTCGTTTAAAGATATTGACGAATTCTTTTCAAGAATACTCATATTGGAAATTTACACTAAAGAAATTTACATTAAAGAAAAAAAAAAAAAAAGCGGAAGAAGTAAACTTTTTAGACTACTATCACTTTCATAAATTTTTGAGCGCACACAAAGAGACAGACAGACAATTTTTCAAATTATGTTCATGAGAACAACCCAAAACGTGCAAAAATCTTTCGAAAACCTGATGTCGAAAAGTTTCCCGAATCTAATGCTTTCTTCTTAACTACAGTGAAGGAAGAAAAAAAAAATAATAATAAAACATAAACTATAAATAGTTATAATTGTTCTAATAACTTTCTCCCGTCCATATAATATAAATATAAAAATGAAGATCCATAATTTTTATTTTATTAAATCAATTAAAATAATAACAACAATGATAAAGTACTAGAAAGTTAGCGACTATCATAATTTACTAAAACGGATCAACTGGATAATTCTTATATATTTCTAGAAATCCTTTTGTTATAACAATGGCTTTAGAATCAAACATTAAAAAAAAAAAAAAAAAAAAAAAAAAAAAATAGTATTTAAAAAATAATACAAAACCAAATTAATAATTGAATTACTTACTAATATATTCTTTTTACGAGATTTTCAACGTTGAAGACACACCCGCAGACTACATTAACGAACAAAAACTTCGTATGAAATGGCGGACAGCGAGGGAATTTCAAATCAACAGAAAAAGAATCACAGCGCCCTCTATGCATACAAATTGATTATGCATAATAATTTGTGGCCACAACATGAAAAACATGCGGTTGGCCGTGTGGTGATAGCCTGCACAAGGCCAACTGTGTTTATGCCACCTCTGGGCCACCGACTATTTTGCTTTAGGCTTCCATCACTGCTGGCAGCCATAAACGGCCCGTTGCTGGAGTTATATGGGGCAACCGGCAACTGATGGCAAGTGCAGGATGCCAGCAGTAGGCCATAACGAGCCCGCCAGTATAAGTTTTGCTGGGTTAGCAATAAAAAAAATCCTAGATTATTTAAACCAGTTAGCTGAAGAAACTGATTGCATATCTAATTTTATACAAGGTGATATTGGAAAATCAGAGAAAAATATAAGGATGGATTAACTTTGCCACTTTTTTTTATTCGGGGATTATAACTATGATAACGTTAAAGATAGTTATGGTACTACACATAAGTTAGGTGCCATGTACATATCAATGCCATTTTTACCAAATGATTTCCGTACAACCTTAAAAAATATTTTTTTTATTATACTTATATCATTCTTCTGACAGAAAAGATGTAAAAAATGATAAAATGTTTTGCTGTTTTAATAGAAGAATTTAAATTTTTAGCAAACACTGGTATTCAGGTTACTACTCAGAAATTTACTGGTGTAGTTTATTTTTCACTTAGCCTTTTAATAAGAGACAATTTAGGCTTACATGAATTGGCAGGCTTTGCTTGCGGCTTTAATGCTAATCATGCATGTCGAATCTGTACAATCTCAAGACAAGAACTGCTTATTACATGTGATGCAAAATCTCTTGTATTACAAAACAAAAAGAACTTGGCATGGTAATTCACTATTCCTGTACTATTTCAAGAAAAGAAAATCTTGACTTTTTAAAGATTTTTTTTCCAGCTTACTTTCTGTCTCATAAACCTTCTGCTGAATCAGAGTTAAAAACGGAAAAGGGGGAAAATAAGTTAGAAATATCATACCTATCGTTACAAATTCGATATTAAATGAAAGGGGTGACTTTTCTGAATTCAGGGGCGCAAAAAGTTTTTCGACATGGCAATTAGATTTTTTAAAAATAACTAAAGTATGAAATTTAGGTGGCAACAACTTTTGTGTAACACATAAAATAAATTAGAAATGTCAGTCCCATCGTTACAAATCTGGTTCCAAATGAAGGGGTGATTTTTCTGAATCCAGGGGTGCAAACAGTTTTTCGGCACAATCATTAATTGAGTCGGGAGTTATTTCTTTGAAGAATAATGTGCTTCCAGTCACAAAGGCAATAAAAATGCCAAGCAAAAATGCAATAAGTCTTAGAGCTGCCACCGTAGGCTTGTGTTCACCTAAAAAATGGATAAAAATAATAAATAATTCAGAAAGTATTAATTAAAGCAGAGCAATTTATGAATTATTTTAAATTTGATTAGCTTATAAAACTAATATAGGGGAAGCCGGGGTAATAAGAGACAAAAAATATTAATAAAATCTATACTATTAATCTAAATTACTTGAAATAAATGTCTCGTTTTAATTTCATTAAATGGACTCCTCTTGATTTTTTAGGTGATTTTTGAACTTAAATTCTTTGTTTAAAAAAAAATTTAAATTTTCATTAAATCCTTTTCTCTAATAACCCCACGTGGGGTAATAAGAGACCAGGCTTGTAACTGTCCATATATAGCAATGTAAAATCATGTGGGATAATAAAAGACATCTGGAAACAATTCTGAATCAGCCAATAGTTTTTAATTTTTATTATTTACATCCATTCAAAAAAAATGTTTTCTCGAAAATTAACTGTCATAAATGTGTTTGTGAAATTCATTTCTTTTAATATTAGGTCCTAAATAATATAATAATGTACTTAATGATAGTTCTACATAATCAACATAACCTAGGGATTAACTAAAAACATCAATATAATTTTTTAAATGGGCAGGAAATATTTTACGCATTTTCTAAAGTGTAGTCGAAAATAGGCAAAAAACCGTATCTTTGAGGTGTATACAAGCGAACAAAATGTTATAAAAAAAATTTCTAGTAATTATAAATGAACTTGTTTATTATGTAATGAAGTATTAATGACTAAATACACTGTAAAAAAAATCTGTAGTTTGTACAAGACTACTCTGTATTTTTTACAGAAAAGAGCTGTTTTAGAGAAAAAACAATTTTTTTCTGTTTTTTTTAACCCTTTATCTGTTTTTTCCCACTTTTCTGTTTTTTATCATGCTGAATAAAAAAATTCTGTAATTTTTACAGAAATATCTGTATTTTTAATAGAAAAGAGCTGTTTTTAACAAAAAACTGATTTTTTCAGTTTTTTATCCCTTTTTCTGTTTTTTTTCCCTTTTTCTGTTTTCCCCCTTTTATATTTTTCAGAAAAAAAAAAAAAAGTCTTGTGTGAAGCAACCACACGACTTCCATTACCCACTATTATACGTATTATATGCACTTTTTGGAGATAATGTGATCAGAAGACACAGAATTAACCTAATGGAACTTTTACAGAAAGAGAAAGTTAATACACGCGTAAAGACATATAAAACAGTTTACATAAATGAGTTAAAAAAAAAAAAAAAAAAAAAAAAGTAGATTTTTTTTTTTTTTTTAGCACCAATTTCCGAGATCTAAAACTGATCTATCTGATCGGGGTGACTATTAATTTTCCTGTAATAACCACGTAAATCATGAGAAAGGATATCTAAAATGGGTTAATGGGTAATTTTCAAAAAATCGTTAGAGCCGTTTTTGAGATACCGGCTTTTACAAAACTTGGCATATTCAATTGTTGACCGGAAAACAACAATTACATACAAAAGTATATTTAAAAGAGGATAATATTGCAAGTTTGAAAAAAATCCATACAGCCGTTTTGAAAGGAACGCATTACAGTACCTGAAATTCAGCTATATATACAGGACGCCTATCAATTTTCCTGAACTAACCAACTATATAATTCGAAAGTACATCTAATAGAATGTTTATATAGCAATTTTGAAGAAAATCGTTAGAGCCGTTTTTGAAATACGGACATACGGTCCCACTTCCGGTCTCCGATGTCCCCCTTCCGGTTTTTCAATTTCCCCCCAAAATTTAGAAAATCCATCTTTACACCAGACCTGTCTCAATTCTGAAGTTTCGTTGTTCTATCTTTATTAGTATCGGAGATATAATAGTCAGAAGATTTCCCCCCCCCCCAACACACACACACATTCACACTGACCAATTGCCAAAGACCACTTTTTTGGACTCAGGAGACCTTAAAACATGTAAATCAGGTGAAATCTCGATATCGAATTTTCGGACCGAATACAATACTTCCAATTACCTACGGTAGTCCGGTAATGGAAGTAAAAATAATGCTAAACAAACATAAGTGCACTGTTCTTTTCTCAGTTAGTTCTAATGAAATGTAATCGAAATCGGAATTCAAATATTACTTATAGTAAACTTCTTTAAAAGTCCACCTCTATTCAAGTTTGAGGTCCACACGGGCCGAAATTTTGACGCCCGGCCCGGCATGAAATCGAAAAATCCGGCCCGACCCGTTTATTTTTTACCAGTGTACGGTCCAGCCCGACCCGGCCCTGCCCGGACAAAAAATGATAATAACAGGCTCGACGCGATTCCAAAATATGTAAAAGGCAACAACAACAACAACTTAAGGATAAACATAGTTAAGATAAAAAAAATTCTTTTCTGTACTTGGATTAGAAATTTAATACCAGGAATAAATATAAAATTAAAAATATATATATATGTAGAGTTTGTTATTAATTCTAGTTATTCTCTTTCTTTTTACTTCTATTACTGTTGGTAATGGAAATATTGTATTCGGTCCAAAAATTCGATATCGAGATTTCACCTGATCTACATGCTTTAAGGTCTCCCGAGTCCAAAAAAGTGGTTTTTGGCATTTGGTCAGTGTGTGTGTGGGGGGGGGGGGGGGGGAATCTTCTGACTATTATATCTCTGAAACTAATAAAGATAGAACCACGAAACTTCAGAATTAAGACAGGTCTAGTGTACAGATGAATTTTCTAAATTTTGGTGAAAATTGGAAAACCGGAAGTGGGTCATCCGAAACCGGAAGTCCATACCTCAAAAACGGCTCTACCGATTTTCTTCAAACTTATTGTATGAACATTCCTTTAGATGCCCTTTCGAATGATATAGTTGGTTAGTTCGGGAAAATTGATAGGCGTCCTGTACAAATATCTGAATTTCAGGTACTGTAAGTACGTTCCGTTCAAAACGGCTGTATGGAATTTTTTTTCAGATTTGCAATATTAATCCTCTTTTAACTATCCTTTTGTATGCAATTGTTGTTTTCTTGTCAACAATTAAATATGCCAAGTTTTGGTAAAAGTAGGTGTCTCAAAAACGGCTCTAACGATTTTATTATAAAATTGTTACATAAACTAATTTTAGATATTCTTTTTCATGCTTTACGCGGTTATTACAGGAAAATTAATAGTCATCCTGATCAGATATATCAGTTTTAAATCTCGGAAATTGGTGTTTAAAAAAAAAAAAGTTTTTTTTTTTTTTTTTCTTATTGTTATGTAAACTCTGTTTTATATGTCTTTCCGTGTGTATTCATTTTCTGTTACTGGAAAATTTTTAGTTGTCTATTTCATTCGGTCAATTCTATGTCTTCTGATCACATTATCTCCAAAAAGTGCATATAATACGTGTAATAGTGGGTAATGAAAGTCGTGTGGTTGTTTCACACCAGATTTCTTTTTTATCTCTGATTATTGGTATATGGTTTATGACTCACACACTAATTTAAACTTATTGGCCACTAGTACCATTATCATCACTCAATGTTGTTCTAATAAAGAAAGAAAGTAATTGCATGAATATATAGATTACAGTCAGAATGTTGATATTCTATACTATTAATTTTTATTAATTAAAAGAAAGATGTATATTAATAACTTTAAGGAGGATTAAATTAGGGTTATTGTGGAACCCAATAGATCACGCCTTAATCATCGGAATGACTTTAATTATATTTTTGGACTGATTTATTTTAATTTCAATATCCACCATAGCGTAATTCCTATAAGATACACCCTATAATCCCTATACACTGCTATTCTTCATTCAAGAACTACAATTTTAGAAATGGCTACATCTCAGTATCTAATGAACATTTTAAGTTTTTTCACTATGTGTTAGTCAAATCTAGATGCGGGTCGTAATTTTTCTATCCCCTTTCATTCATTTTAATTTTAATTAAAATAAATTCATAATTATATTAATATAAATTAATTACATTTTAGAAATTGCAAGCTTGATTGCCATACATTTTAATAAAATTAAAAAATTAATAACCTTAATATTTAATACTATATTACGATTTGATTCGGACCAAAATAGTAAATTTTAAAAATGTAAATGTAGAAAAAAACACATGTACAACTATAATTAATAGATTGTTTACTTCCCTTGGTGCCAGACTACTGCTAAATCACCGAAAACTTCCGATGATTCATTCAAATAACTCTTTTTTTTTTTTTTTTGTTCTTTCTTTCTATGCGTTAAAAAAATCTTTTCTGTTCAGTCTGAAGTAAATTATGATTCAGCTTTGTTGCTCGCTACTCTTTGTTCAATTAGTTTTCAAATCAGTCCTAAGTTGAAAATAATATTTTATTTAGACACCTAAGTGGTCATAAGTTTATGTAATTTATGATTTCCGGACTCTATAGGAAAGTATTGTAATTATGTCAAAAATTCCAGTTTGAAATTTTGGTGTTTCTATACGTTTTGAGGTCCCATGAATTCATATTTACTATTTTTACGTGATGTGTGTATGTATGTGAGTGAACACGATAACGTCTAAACGCTTTGTTCGAATGAGCTTAAAGTTAGTACGTATATTGTAGGCCACCATGCACGATCCCTATTGATTTTGGTGAACACTTCTAGTTTTTTTTTACAGGGACACAAAGAAAAACTCTTTATCATTATGGTCTATGGGCTCAAATTTTTTAAAGTGCAATAGCGTCTAAATGCCCTATTCGACTGAGCTGAAAAATTATACACATGTTATGAGTCACTGTCACATGAATTGTGCGAAAACTAGCGTTTATGGATTTTTTACAGGACACAAAGAAAAATTCTTTATCATTATGATCTATATGGGCCAATATTTTTAAACTGCGAGAGCGTATGCTTTATTCTATTCAGTTAAAAATTTATACAATCATGCTATAGGTCACCGTTGCACGAAGTGTATAAATTTACTACGTATAGAATCTAGCAAGTATAGAAATTTTACAGGGACACAACAAAATATTCTTTATAATTATGACCTATGAGCTCAAATTATTCGAAGTGCCATAGCGTCTAAATGCCTAATAAGATTGAGCTGAAAATTTATATACCTGTTAAAAGTTACTGTTGCTCGAACTGTATAGCTCTTGGTGAATCTGGTACTTATATTTTTTTTACAGGAACACAACAAAATATTTTTTTTATAATTATGGCCTGTGGGCTAAAATCATCAGAATCTAAATGCCTATCCGATTGAGCTGAAAATTTATATATGTACTGTTGGTCATCGTAGCATGAACCATAAAGATTCTGTTGAATCTAGCACTAAAAGTTTTTTTTTTTTTTTTTTTTTTTTTTTTTTTTAAAAACAGGGACACGAAGAAAAATACTTTATCATTGTGGCTTATGGGCTCAAATTATTTAAAATGTGATAGCGTCTAAATGCCTTATCCGATTGGTCTGAAAATTTTTATGCATGTTATAAGTAACCATCACACGAACTTTATAGATTTTTGGTGAGGGGTTTATAGGTTTTAGGTACACAACGAAGGTTTACAGGGACACAACGAAAATTTATCATTATGTTCTATGGGCTCAAATTATTTGAAACGAAATAGTGTTAAATTAAACAGCGTACTACATGAAGAAAAGTACCCATACGCCCTATTATAATTTTCTCTTTTGCTTATTTAACGATTTCTCGCCCGTTAAACAATCGTTAATTACTTAATGTTCGGAAAGCCCATTCGAGTCACTCCAGATTTATTATTACTATTATTGTACATAACTAATATATTACATTTTTCTCGTTAAATATCTTTAATTGAATAATTCAGGCTCTTTTCTGCTCTCTTCACATAAATATTTCCATTGTATAGGAAGGTTTTTCTCTGCGCATATACAAGTGTTTCAAAATACCAACGATTGAATTTTATTTTTCAGTCAATTTAATATATATATATAAATATATATAACGATCACTTCGTTCAGAAAATTTTATCCTCAGATTGAGTTTATTTTTGTTCTTCGAAACGTACCAGTATAAACGCTGCTAAGCAATGTAGATGATGAAAAAAAAAAAGAACTGAAGTAAATAAATAAGTAGTTTGAATACAAATTAAGACTAGTATGTTGTGGCCACCACAAGACTTTCTTCTATATTTTCCTATATATATTCCAAACAGTAACAATATTAAAAAAAAAAAAAAATCGATTTCTTTTTAAGTGTTTTTTTGTTAAAAGTAATACGTATTCAATCAGTAACAATATTTAAAAAAAAATAAATAAATAAATTACGATTTTTTTTTTTTTTTTTTTTTTTTTTTTGTGTTAAAGGTAAAAAAAAAATCGATAACTTTGTTTTAAATTATCACAGATTTATAGTTCAACCATTCATTTTAAAGGTATTGACGAGATCTTTCGAAAGATACCCATCTTCAAAATTTACCCCTCCCCCCGGGGGTTACTTCCCCCCCAGGGGGGAGGGGGGGCGATACACCGATATGCACAGAAATTTTTTTCTAGTTAACTATTACTATTATCAACAACTCATATTAATTTTACAATCACAAGTTAAAAATAACTCTCATTATGTACATTTATACGAAATTTTGTCCTATACTGCCACGTTAAAAATTTAGAAAACATGAGATCACAGCGCCACCTGTTGAGCGATTGATCCCGAAATGTAATCAGCACCAGTTTAAGTCAGGGACCAACTAAATACCAAGTTTGGTTAAATTTCGTAAAAAAAAAAAAAAAAAAAAAAAAAAAAAAATACGATTTTTTTTCTAAGTTTTTCTTTGTTAAAAGTAAAAAAAATCCATAACTTTGTTTTAAATTATCACAGATTTATGGTTCAACCATTCGTTTTAAAGGTATTGACGAGACCTTTCGAAAGATACCCATCTTGAAACTTTGCACCCCTGGGGGGTACTTCCCCCCAGGGGGGGGACCGATGCCACCACATGCTCAAATTTTTTCCTAGTTAACTACTACTATTATCAATAATTCATATTAATTTTACAATCACAAGTTTAAAATAACTCTCATTATGCCCATTTATACGAAATTTTGTCCTATACTGCCAGGTTAAAAGTTTGCATAAAATGCGATCTCAGCGCCACCTGTTGAGCAATTGATCCCCAAACCTAATCAGCACCAGTTTATGTCAGGGTGCAACTAAATGCCACGTTTGGTTAAATTTCATTCATTGGTTCGTGAGATACAGCGTCCACAAAAAAGTGATACAGACAGACAGACATTTTCTAAAAACTATTATTTCGTATTCTGGACATCCCAAAACGTGTAAGTCCATCAAAAAACGGAGGTCGAAAATTTTCACGAATCCAATTGTTTCTCTATATTACATATAGAAGAAAGTAAAAATGAAACTGCAAAAACAAAGAAAAGCATTTTTAAAAAAATCGAAAAAAAAAAAAAAAAAAATCGTGAAAGTGCAACCCCGCATGGTTCAGACTTCTTTTCTGTCAAGTTTAGTTGATCTGTGAGCTTTGTTGATTTGGAATCGAACAGTAGATTACAGAAATTTCTACCGCAAGATGGCGCTGTAATTTTTTTAA
Organism: Salticus scenicus; assembly: GCA_963930645.1. NCBI lineage: Eukaryota > Metazoa > Arthropoda > Arachnida > Araneae > Salticidae > Salticus > Salticus scenicus. The sequence continues at coordinate 406,819 of CAWVNO010000050.1, forward strand.
ATTTCAATATTTCAATTTCCATTTATGATTAAATTATTTTTAATACATCATTCGAAATATATTTTAAAGTTCTTTTACATTATCGAAAGTTTTCACCTGATTTACACGTTTTGGGGTGTCCTGATTAGGTTTTCTTTTGCATCTCAGCTAATTGAATTAGACCGTTCAAAATTGGTGTATGTAGGTTAAGTAGGAGGGGCTGAAAGGGTGGGGAAGAAAAAGGCGTGCACCGCGCGCGTATCCCCTAACTTGTGCGCTCGCAACGCGCACGGAACTGCGCTGCCGAAGGCAGTGGGGACCCGGTTCAACTTTTTAACCGATGAGAAATGATTTTTTTTTTTTTTTTTTTTTTTTAATTTCTTTTCTTAAGAATAAAAATTTGATTTGAGAAGGAATATGTGCGTGCAGCGCGTGTATACCTTCACTCGTGCGCGCGCAGCGCGCATGGGTCTGCGCTGCCGAAGGCAGTGGGGACCCGATATGAGTTTTTACCTGATCAGAAATGATTTTTTTAGGGGCACGAAAGGTCAGGGAAGGAATACGCGCACGGGACTGCGCTGCCGAAGGTCCGACCGGTGGAAGGACCGGTGGGGACCCGGTCCGACTTTGTACCCGATGAGAAATGATTTTTTAAATTTTCTTTTCTTAAGAATAAAAATTTGATTTGAGAAGGAATATGTTCGCGCAGCGCACGTATACTTTCACACGTACGCGCTCAGCGCGCATGGGTCTGCTCTGCCGAAGGCAGTGGGGACCCGGTGTGAGTATTTAGCCGATCAGAAATGATTTTTTTAGGGGGCACGAAAGGTCAGGGAAAGACACACGCGCATGTATCCCTTAACTTGTGCGCGCACAGCGCGCACGGGACTGCACTGCCAAAGGTAGTGGAGACCCGGGGCGACTTTTTACCCAATCGGAAATGATTTTTTTTTTTTTTTTAATTTCTTTTCTAAACACTAAAAGTTACTGTTAGTGATTCATTAATTATAGTGATTCATTTGAAAATACTGACCTGCGTCTATTTTAAAAGCCGCCAGTTTGTCTATCACTTTACTGTCTTCCGCTGTTTTGATAAGTTAGGAATTGAAAATGGAAAAGTAAATCCCTGAAAGAGATGACATTAAATACATTTTTACTTTCTTCTATATGTAATATAGAGAAAGTATTGGAATCGTGAAAATTTTCGAACTACTTTTTTCGATGGATTTACACGTTTTGGGATGTCCTGAACACGATTTGATAGTTTTTAGAAAATGTCTGTCTGTGTGTATCACAAATTTTGTGGACGCTGTATCTCACGAACCAATGAACGAAATTTAACCAAACTTGGTATTTAGTTGGACCCTGACATAAACTGTGCTGATTAGATTTGGGGATCAATCGCTCAATAGATGGCGCTGTGATCGCATTTTTTCTAAATTTTTAACATGGCAGTATAGGACAAAATTTCGCATAAATGTACATAATGAGAGTTGTTTTTAACTTGTGATTGTAAAGTTAATATGAATTATTGATAATAGTAGTAGTTAACTAGGAAAACAATTTTGTGCATGTGGGGGCATTGCTTCTTCCCAGGGGGATTTAATTTTCAAGATGGGTATCTTTCGAAAGGTCTCGTCAATACCTTTAAAACGAATGGTTGAACTGTAGATCTGTGATAATTTAAAACAAAGTTATCGATTTTTTTTTATCTTTTAACAAAAAAAAAAAAAAATTCTCCTGATTTGCAAAAAATTGACATCTTTCGCCATTTAGTGATAATATAATATTGTCAGATAAAACCCGTCTGCATTTATAATGGAAAATAATTTGATAATTTAATAAATAATTTGCATTGAATAAATTTTGTGTAAAATTATATAGAAGAAAGTCATGAGGTGGCCACATCACACTAGTTTATTGACCTTTTAATTAAAATAAAAAACAGAATTAAAAATCTTCAAGGAAATTCAAAGAAAATCGGTTTGGGGGCATATGCATTAGGTTTGCAAAATTGATTCATTTTTTCCAAGTCCAGAAAAAGAAAATGGTTCAAATATTTAAAAATCTGTATCTTCCGTTTCAGTGCATACAGAATGCCATGCTAAACATCCTTTTAGAGGTTGTGAAGCATTCCTTCAAAAAATATATTTCTTTTATCCCCCCCCTCCCCGACCTCTCAGACGGTATTATTCCCTGTCACCACTTGGAGGGGAAAAGGACGCCAGTAACTCAAAATTTACAGTCGACAGAAAAACTATTGAAACACACTTACTTTTCTCATACATATTTTTTTTTTAGTTTGGCTGCTAATTTTTATTACCAACTAACAGCATGTAAACTGCATAAGGCTAAGACGATGACTCGACAAATATTCAACTCGATTATATTACTCGAAAAAAATCGATAACTTGGTTTTAAATTAATTAACACAGACCATTTTAAAGGTATTGGGGAGTTCTTTTGAAATATATCCATAATGAATATCTACACCAACTGGGATCTATTTCCCACCAGGGGGGTGTTCTACCGTGCACACACTTTTTCCCTAGTTTATTTCTACGATAATCAATAATTCCTGTTAATTTCACAATCATTTCATAAAAATAATTCTCATAATATACATATTTATATGAAATTTTGTCCTATGCTACACCCTAGCACACAGTCAGACAGACAGACATTCACTAAAAATAGGGTGATCAAATTTTCAGATGCAGAACAACTATAGAAGCTTTTAATGTTTTTTAGAGTTAATATCAGTAGAAAAATACTTTTTTTCACCACATGACTTATAAAACGGAAAAAATAAAAAATAAAAAAAAAAAAAATAAAGTAAAAGTAACAAAATTCTGAAAATTTAAGAAATTTTTTGAAAATTGGGGGACATTTGCATGGGGATAAACGACAGAAAATGTGGTCTTCAATCGCTGTTTTTGTTTTTGGGGACAGATGGTCAAAATTGAGGACAGTCCCCAGAAAATGGGGACGTTTGGTCACCCTGTCTAAAGATGGTCAAATCTTGTTAAGGAACTCACAAAACATGCAAATCCATTGAAAACCAAAATTTGAAAACTTTCACGAATCCATCATTTTCTTCTTAGGTATACAGAAGAAAGTATAAATACAGTTATATCATGCAATCATGCTCGAGATTATCAAAGCATGTGAATCCATCAAAAATCAAGAATTGAAACTTTTTACCAATATTCTTTTGAATGTAGGAGAAAGTAAAAAAAAAAAAAAAAAAAACTTAAAAAGTCTTTTGAAACATTATAAAATTAGTTTGTTATGGTGATCACAAAACTGTCTTTTATGTATTCCAGTACAAATTATAAAAGTATTACTTTTATTGATAACATATACATCAGATTTGTATGCTTGACATATAGTCCGCTTGTAAATCTTCGTCAGATAACGACAGATAGCACATGACAGAATTACAATACGAAGAATTGGAGAAAACACCCAGGGCCAGCGCGGGAATCGAACCCGCTCTCCTACGCTCGAAGGCGATTAGCAGTGTGGTGACATATCCACTCGGCCACGGAGGGCCCAAGTATTAGAGAGGCATACTATTGTAACAATCGCAGCTATCGTAGATCACAAGTCGGATCGTACACTCCGCAGCAAAAGTATCCGAGCACTAGCAATAATCCTTGTCTAAAAAAGTATACTTAATGCTGCTTTGTTAAATAAATCCTTGTCGAATCATGGTCTTAGACAGAGTAAGAACAGGACTCAACAAGGATTTATTTATAAAAGCAGTATTAAGTGTACTTTTTTAAGACGGGGATTATTGCTAGTGCTCGGATACTTTTGCTGCGGAGTGTATGATCCGACTTGTGATCTATGATAGCTGCGATTGTTACAATAGTATGCCTCCCTTACTTATATAAATTATTTTCCTTCGAAATTGGAGACATTCCCCGGAAAATGGGGACATTTGTTCCCCGTGTATGATAAGCTGACCAAATGTTCACATTTTTTTGGGGACAAATGGGGACTTCTTTTTTTTTTTTAAAGGCATTTTTGTAAGTTTTAAGAAAGTAAATTATTAATCAATAATACTTTATTTTTAGTCCTTATTTATTAGGAATGAAAAATTGATAATTGTCGCAATTTTTAACGCTCTCTATTATAAAGGTACTTTGATCTCGTCAGCCTACCGTATGAATGACTGAAAAATATCTACTACGTCATAGAGCTTAAGCGAAATGACCTTGAATTAAAAAAATACCTTCCTTCATACAAATATTAATTGGTTTATCAAGCTATTATTTATCAAATTTACTTACGGCGTATAAAACCCATTCAATCTGAAGCTCAAAGATTTTTCATGGCAAATCTTTTTTTTTTTTAGTGGCAACGTAGCGTAGAGCACTGTTTTTGATTTGAAAGAGACATGGATTTTGCCGGCCCTGTTCGTTCTTCGTTCTTTAATCATGGATATTTTTCCATTTTAATTATGAAGGTAAGTTCATAAATATAATATTTATTGTTGAATATCGCGGTACAACTGTAGTATTTCCCCACAACTGAATTTAGCGATTTTTCTTTGGCGCCGATTTGAAAGATAACGATGTCGTTCTGAACTGTTTGCGATATGCTATATGGCAGCATGCATGCTATTTATTTTGGATTTATGATTTATAATTTAGCTTATGATTTTATCATTTATGCTATATGATTTTTAGATTTATGAATTAGCCATAATCGCCAAATTCGGCTGTGGGAAAGTACTATAGTTGTTCTAATATCGCTAAATTTGTTTTGAATAAACTGGGTATCGTTGCTATCGCTGTTGATTCTGAATTTTGTTTACTTCTTAAATTTCATAAAGGGACTTTTACTTATTGAATGGTAATGTAATATTGGATCAATTTTTTCTTCCTGTGATACTTTACATTTTTTCTCTGACATCTGACATGTTTGAAAAAATACTTTTTAAATTTCATAAAGGGATTTTTACTTATTAAATGGTATTGTAATATTGGATCAATTTTTTCTTCCTATGATACTTTACATTTCTTTTTCTCTGACATGTTTGAAAAAATGTTCATACATATATTTTTTTTGTAACATAGTTAATTGATTTTTAATTAAAAGTTTAGATGGAATTACTTTAAAAATTATATCAACATTCATAATAAAATATTCTAAAATGTAAGTAAGATTGCAGTGTAATTTAATTTTTCTAGTGTAAACAATGGCACTCATAAAATAATTTTTAATTATGTTTACAATTTGAAAAGCCAAAACCAAACTCAACAATTTCTGTTTAATTAATCAATATTGCTCTCTTAAAAATCAGCAATTACATTATAATGCAAAAAGGGTTGATTTTTAAATTAAATATTTTATGCAAAATGCATGATGTTGTATTACATTTGTTTTTTCTGATTAAATTTTTTAGTTTTATAAAATTTTACAAATTTGCAGGTAGCCGTCGAGTGCCCAACCTGATGCAGGACTGTGTGCGAGGCCAGTGAAACTTTTTAGGTAATATTTTTATTTTTTACTTTTCTTTAAAATTGTTAATATTGCCTATCCTTTGCTTATTATGTTGCTTGTGTATGTAAATATTACAGGGTTGGAAAATATCCCTGTTTTTTTTTCAGATAAACAGGGTTTTATCGGGTTTAATAAGGGTTTTTTTTCAGAGTATTTTTGGATTTTATCAGAGTTTTAAGGAATATTTTCATTGTTTCTTTTTTTAAATATTAAATATATCATTCATATTAACATAATGTAAAAAAAAATTTATTTATTCATTAAAATTGAAATTTTAAAGATTTAATTTTAATTTTAAAATTTCTAAAGTCTTTTTATGATTAAGTTATAAAGAAATTTTAAGTATTAAATAATTGTACTTTAAATATTCTAAAAAAAATTTTATCTGCCTTTTACAACAACAAATTTAATTTTAATAATGATTTCATGTTGCTTTATTGAACTTTTTGTAGTTAATCGATTTTCATAAAACGTTTTAAATTATTGTCCCTCTACATTACATGAGTGTTGCACTGTTAAATAAAGTTTTCAGAAATTTTTAAATTTTATTTATATTTATTTATATTTTACATTCCTTGAGTCCTATAGTTTTCTTTATACTGAAAAACAACCATTTTTTCTTGCTTTTGTTTTTTTAATATAATTTTTTATTTTGTTTCAATAAGATAATTATATATATGTATATATATATATTTGCGGTGAATTTTTCAGGATTTTTTTTCTATACAGCAGTTTGAGCATCTCTAATGTTTCTGAAAATTTTTTGTTCATGTCAGGGTTGTTATTTTGTCCACTTTTTTGTCAAAAGTCCGGGAACCTGGACAAAACTGGAAAAAAACACATGAAACTGGACAAAATAAAATCCATTCAACTGTACATATTTGCTGCATAAAAATATTCCAGGGATGGAACACGGGCGCAGAATTCATACCGGAATCTGTTTAAGAAATTTTCCTACGTATAATATCGTTGATTTAAGAAGTAGAAAATTTTCTTACATTCATAGTGGTATGAATTCTGCGCCCGTGTTCCATCCCTGATATTCTGTTAAAGCTATAAATTGTACTTTTAACTTTGAATTAGCAATTTTAGCAATAGAAATATTTTATTAGAAACTAGTAATTTAATTAATGAAAAGTGTAATTTCATTTTAATCATGACCAATAAAAAAAAAAAAAAAAAAAAAAGAAAATGATAATTATAAGCTGAGATACAAAAGAAAACTGATTCAGGAGACCACAAAACGTGTAAATCTGGTGAAAACTTTCGATAATATAAAAGAACTTTAAAATATCTTTCGAATGATGTATTAAAAATAATTTAATCATAATTAGAAATTGAAATATTGAAGTTTTAAAATATTACAGCGCCATCTGGCAGTACAAATTTCTGTATTCCACTGTTCGATTCCAAATAAAAAAAGCTTTCTAATGATGTATTACTTATGAAATTATTTTAATTAGTAGCTGAGATACAAAATAAAGCTGATTCAGGATACCTCAAAATATGTAAATCTGGTGAAAACTTTCGATAATTTAAAGGAACTTTAAAATATCTTTCGAATGATGTATTAAAAATAATTTAATCATAATTAGAAATTGAAATTTGAAAATATTACAGCGCCATCTGGTGATAGAAATTTCCGTAATTCACTGTTCGATTCCAAATCAAAAAAGCTTTCTAATGATGTATTACTTATGAAATTATTCTAATTAGTAGCTGAGATACAAAAGAAAACCTAATCAGGAGACCTCAAAACGTGTAAATCGGGTTAAATCTCGAATGCTATTTTCGATAATGTAAAAGTACTTTAAAATGTGTATGAACTCAACAAAGCTTTCAAATGATGCATTACTTATGAAATTTTTTTAATTAATAACTGAGATACAAAAGAAAACTGATTCAGGAGACCTCAAAACGTGTAAATCTGGTGAAAACTTTCGATAATTCAAAAGAACTTTAAAATATCTTTCGAATGATTTATTAAAAATAATTTAATCATAATTAGAAATTGAAATATTGAAATTTTAAAATACTACAGCGCCATCTGGCGGTACAAATTTCTGTATTCCACTGTTCGATTCCAAATCAAAAAAGCTTTCTAATGATGTATTACTTATGAAATTATTTTAATTAGTAGCTGAGATACAAAAGAAAACTTAATCAGGAGACCTTAAAACGTGTAAATCACGTGAAATCTCAAATTCCATTACTTACGGTAGTCGGTTAATGGAAAGAGACAGAAATTTGTGGCATCTACTCTTGAAATTCAAATCAAATAAGTTTCAAAATGACATATTACTTTTGAAATTATGCTAACTAGAAGCTGAGATACAAAAATGATATAAACACTATTATAAAACAATTTATGTCCGACTTTTTCGTGGTTTTCTCCGAAACTTGCGTAATTCCGGGCTAAATACTTTTAAAAATCCATAGTATGAAATGTGAAAAAAGTATCAGAATTCGAAACTCTGCAAAATATAAAAGAATAAAGGCGTTCTGGGTTTTCTGTTGTTTTCTCCGAAACAACCGTTCCTTTTCTATGTTTTTGCCCCTACCCCCCCTTTCCGTCCCTTCTAATAATTTTACACTTGAAAATATCCGCAGTCTATTTATCTTTCCTTAAAACCTAATAATAACAATTTCGAACGCTGTAACTTTTTTTTTTTTTTTTTTTTTTTTTTGCCCCTTCGCCCCCCGCCCCCTCAAGCCCTTCCTAATAATTCTACACTTTCCAGTGGCGGATCCACAACTTGACTTTTGGGGGGGGGGGCTAAAATTTTTCAAAGTGTTATTCTAGACCAATAAAAAATTTACAAATGCAATATTCAATTGTAAATGTCAGATTTTTTTTTCTTTTTTTCGGGGGGGGGGGGGGGTGCTTCAGCTCCCCTAGCACCCCCCTTAAATCTGACAATGACACTTTCAAAAATATTCAGAATCGAATTATCGTGCGTTAAAAACCAAATATTACGAAATTTCAACGGCATATCTCAATTTAAAATAGTGCAAAATATAATACAAAATTTAATCTAATTTTTTTGTTTATCCACATATTTTCATGAAAATTGAACAGTAGCTTTATAATATGCTGTCTACGCTGAGTATTAATTCAAATGTAACGTGAATTAAAATTTGAAAATTGCAATTTTTCTCCCCACTGTAAACATCTTGATTGGTTACAATCATTTCCTTTCTCATGGCAGACGATAGTCTGGCATTTGAAATGATGTTGCCACAAAAAATTCATACTTTAGTTAATTTTAAAAAATCTAATTGTTGTGCCGATAAGTCACTTGCACGCTTAGATTCAGAAAAAATGCCCCTTTCGTTTGGTATCGAAATCGTAACGATCGGACAAATATTTCTAATTTATTTTCCACTTTTTCTGCTTTTAACTCCGTTAAAATATCTTTTTTTATGCAATAGCTGTGAATTCTCAATCATTGAGATCGCTTTTAGATTAGACATGAGTGGACATTTTAATTAATATCTCCACAACTAATTAAAATTTTTAAATTCTGTTTTCAGGAGCCCCTCGGGAAGGCTCCTGAGCATCCGTATGTCAATTTTTGTACTTCTGCGTTCAGTAGGGGCTGAACGTATAAAAAGAACAGACAGACAGACAGACAAACCTTTTCTTTTATTATTATAGATTTCTATACTAGATTAAAAAAAAAAAAAAAAAAAAAATCTCATAAATGTAGATTTAATGTTTTTATCAATTTATGTCAGCAAGTCCTTTCAAAGTAAAGCTTTAAATTCTGTATAACATTTTATTTGCAATACCAACATGCCATTTTCTTATCCAAGAATTTAAAAAATCAAATTTACATAATCATTTGACAATTTTATATTCTTATTTTAATTTTGTAAAAAAAAAAAAAAAAAAAGTTATTAATTGGTAATAGAAATTCCAGATAAAAAATACAAAACTAAAATTTTACTTCCAAATAAAAAAGTTATTTATTTTTTATTTATTTATTTTACAAAAGTAATGCCTATAATAATATAAATGTGCGCATATATACATATAAAACCAATTTAGTAAACATGCAGAAGCATTAAGAGAAGAAATAATAAAAATGTCGATTGACTCCACTCGAATTTCTGAACATTAAGTAATTCACCGTTGTTTAAATGAAATAAAGTAAGAGAAGTCATTAAATAAATAAATGAGAAAATTATAATCAGTGTTTGATTGTTTTCTCCCAATTGGTATATTGTTTAACAAAATGGAATATATCCAAAAAAATTTATGTATCTTTGTAAAATAACTAATAGTGCTAGATTCACCAAAATGTATACAGTTTGTGTGACATAGACCTATAACATGTATATAAATTTAAAGCTCAATCAAATGAGGCATTTAGACGCTATCACATTTTAAATAATTTCAGACTATAGGCCATAATATTACAAAATTTTTCATTGTATCCCTGTAAAAAAAGTATAAATTGTGAGATTCAAAATAAATCTGCACAATTCATTTGACGGTGACTTATAACATGTGTATAATGTTTCAGTTGAATCGAATAAGGAATTCAGATGCTATCACACTTTAAATTATTTGAGCCCCTAGGCTATAATAATAAAGAATTTATCTTTGTGTCCCAGTAAAAAAAAAAAAAAAAAAACTATAAGTGCAAGATTTTTCAAGATGCATACAGTTTGTGCTACAATAACCAGTAATATATTTACTAAATTTTAGCTGATTTGAACAAAGCATTTAGACAATATTATATTCACTCATACTCAGACATACATACATCATTGTAAAAATAGTAAAAATGAACTCATGGGATCTCAAAACATGTAGATACACCAACATTACAAAGTTATGTTTTCGTCATGATTACAATACTTTCCTTATCTGTATATTTTCAGAAAGTAAAAAATTCCATGAAAGATATGTGAGCCATTCAATTTTATCGTGCTTAATAACAAATTTTTAAAAGGTATTTATGACTTATGGGAGAAGAAATGACAATGTAGTTGAAAGCAGTGCACAGTGTTCAGAATTTCAAAAAAGCTGGCCAAAAGTCGAAAAATTTAGGCGCGTTTTTAGACATAAGTACCGCGGAAATACCTTCAGAGGGAGCCACTGAATGAAACTGTGAGGTGGAAAAATTTTTCTATCTACATATTTCTAAGTGTAGGCTGGCGGAAAACGTGACAATTTTTTCTTTTAATGCATTTTAACAGTTAAACAAATAGTGTTTCTCGGAAAATTTCGCAACAACAACATTCAACAAAATATGGCCGACAATTGTGGAGGTTAGTAGATAATATTTATGCTGTATTTTTTTTCATCAAGTGATCTCCTGAGCGGCTTTTTGAAGTTAACCTCAATTATAACATAACCAAAAGTTTCAAAGTATGGAAACTTTTTTATCTTGCAAGATCCCGCATTGATTCAAAGTGGAGAGTGTTAAGGGATGTCCATTTTATTCAGCCGTTAAAGAATTGGGTGCCCCCGCCTGCCCCTGTATGTGTAAAAGCGTTTTAACTTTTTAATTTAATTTTTTGGACTTTGGTCTGCCATATTGGATCCGCCATATTGTTTTTGAGTGCAAGATCACTTTTTTTATAAAAACTGATATTAAATTTGAATTTAGCGCCCTCAAAAACCCTTAAATGTGAAAATTGTCCTTCATCTATCAATTTTTTGATTTTTGATCCGCCAACTTGTTTTTGAGTGTAATATCACTTTTTTTAATGAAAACTAACGTCAAATTTGAATTCAGTGCCCTCAAAAACCCCTTAATGTAAGAATTATCCATCTTATATTAATTTTTTAATTTTTTGTCTGCCATATTGGATCCGCCATCTTGTTTTTGAGTTTGCCTTTGAAGTTTTCAAGAAACCAATGTCAGATTCGGATTCAGCGACCTCGAAAACATATATATACATCACAATTTCACTTGTTTTCTTTAATTTCGACTTTTGGCCAGCTTTTTTGAAATTCCGAACACTGTGCAGTGGGGAAAGAGAGGGGAATTAAAATTGAAACTATAAACTATCACGTTTGCATCCAGTCCACCATTAGAAAAATACAAATATATTTATTTATTGAATATTGTTAACTTTGCATGTCTATTTCATTCATATCTATTTTGAAGTAGTTAAATTGATTATATACATGGTTCCAGGAATTTGTAAAAATATAGTCGCCAACAAAAATTTCTGGTAGTCCGTAAAAAATATCCTCGTCGTTTTCTTTCTTTCTTTTTTTTTTTCTTTTTTTTTTTTTTTCCTTTTCAATTTTAAAATTTACTTGAATGTAGAAATCAAAATTCTATGCGTAAAAATCAATTATTTATTAGGCTATAATGATACATCAGGAAACACCTGTTTAAATTTAACATCATGAAACCAGTTTTATTATTTTCCTTAAAACAATGCACCATCAACATTAATACATCATTACACCGGCACAACGATTCAGCATCAGGCCAATAGCATAGGCAAACAGGAGCAGTGTAAACCAATTCCATAAAACAGTGCAATAATTTAACACCGTGTTCTGTAACATTCAGGGAGATGTGTAAATCCCCTAATGGTGTATTGATTCAATAAAGTGTCTCAAAGTGGCGAGAGAAACAGGAATGAAAACAGTAAGAGTTAGCCAACATCGAAAATAGAATCAGAGCCTAATTCTGAGACCAATTCTTTCACAAAAAAAAAAAAAAAAAAGGGGGTTGAATTTTCAAGTTGAAAACATCGCCAGTTAAAAAATAATGGTCGCCGATGGCGATCAGGTGACTGTATTTCTTGAGCCCCACACTTATACACATATAATTAAAGAATTGTTTTATATATATATGGAAAGAATAAAGATAATTTTTAATTTAGTACTCGCAAATAATTAATAGTGGACAAAATGGTAATTTGTCCGGGATGGTTTTAACCAGGTTTTTTCCAGCGGTTATTTCCACTATGGAGAAAACCGAACAATCCTGGTTCATGTTCTAATAATGTATATAATATTTGGTTTATATTTGCATGCTTATTGTAAGGTAGACAGAAGTACAATTTTAAACAAGGATTTTGAAAAAACCCTCTTGTTTTTTTTTTTTTTTTCAAGTGGGTTTTATTGAAAAAAGCCACTCGGGGTTTTTTCGGGTCGGGCAAAATCTAGCCAACCCTGAAATATTATAAAAAGTAGATAATAATTTAAAAAAATTTAAAGTTATGTTTCATTACTTTTTTTACTTCATTTTTCTTATTTCTTATTTATCTTTTCTATGAATAATATATTTCATGTTGCATTTTTTAATCTAATAGAGACATTTGAATATGTATATATATAAATAAGCAAACTGATGATTAATGAAAATTAATCCCAAAACACACAAGGGCCTTCTTCTGGGGAGCCCCTTAATGTAGGGAATGGAATATGAGAAGTTTCTGATGAAACATAAGCTATTTACCCCCCCCCCCCCCCCCCAAAAAAAAAAAAAAAAAAAAAAAAAAAACTTTTCTAACCCCCGACTTCTTAAAGATGAAAGCAAGACCATACAGCAAACAAATGAATACAAAGCATTAAAAAGCAATAAAATTCAAGTACAAAAGTTATCAATATAAAAATTCTAAAATATAAGTAAATACAAGAACAAACTTAAATAGCAAGTAGATTGAAAATATTTTAAAGATTGAACGTTCCCCCCCCCCCCCCCCCCCTCCAAATCAGAAAGAGTACTGAACCTGCTTCAGTTGGTAGGACCACTTACCAATTCTTAATGTCACCCAAGATAGAGAAAAAACCTTAAGTTAAATCGTATTCAAGAAGATTGAAATATTTATCGAGTAGGAAAACAAGATAGTGGTTGACAGCTAAAATATTTTTGAGATTTTCAAGAGCTAAATTTAGGTCTAAATGGTTATTGCAAATCATTTTAATTATGTTAATTTGAGTAAACATAATGTTTTAAACTCTGTGACTAATATGGGAGAACTAATTCGTTAAATTACAAACTTTAAAGCTAAAATCGTGCCTTTTATCATAAATACCAATAAACCACTTTTTTAACTATTTTTCGAATTTTTAAATCCAGGAAAGAAATTTTGTCTTCAGTGTCAGTACAGTTTAAGATAAGGTCGGAGGGATAAATTTCAGCAGTATATTTCGCACAGTTTTTTGCTATTACGTCATCAATATATCTATAAAACTTAATATCTTTAAATTTTCTCTCAAGCATAAATAGAAAAATGTTAGCGAAGGCACTCGAGTAACTGGTTTCCATCAGGATACTGTGAATTTATAAAAAAAGATAATCTACACTGCTAAACAAAGCATTTTGAAATATACAAAATTTAATAAGGTTTCCAATAAACTTTTTCACAATCAATTACATGACAAAATTCATCGTACATTTTTTCAAAAATTTCAAGGAGGATCTACTTGCTATTTATGTTTGTCGTTGTATTTACTTATATTTTTGTATTTTTATATTGATGTATTTACTTTTGTACTTTATTTATGAATTTAATTGCTTTTTAATGCTTTGTATTAATTCAATTCGTTTGCTATATGGTCTTGCTTTCATCTTTGAGAAGTCGGGGGCTAGAAATGTGTCTTTTTTGGGTAAATAGCTCACCTTTCGTCAGAAACTTCTCATATTCCATTTCCTACATGAGGGGGCTCCCCTGAAGAAGGCCCTTGTGTGTTTTGGGATTAATTTTCATTTATCATCAGTTTGCTTATTTTTTTATTATGGTTTTACTTATATAAAAAATTCAAGTTTTATTTCTTATAATTTTTAAGATTTATCTTAATGTATGTAAGGGGTGACACCACTTAAAACTGCCCCATCATAGCTACACCACTGTATATATGTTATATGTTAATAAACTTTCTAGTAAAAGGAATTCCAAATGTATTTAAATAATGGAACTCAGGGATCAATCTAGGGAAAAATTGGGTCCCTTTTGTACCCCTTCACAAAATTCCATATCATAAAAAAGAGCAGTTTACAAAATTCCACATCATAAAAAGCAAAAGCCTTTGCAAAATTCAAATTTATAAAAATGATCCTTTTTGTGAAATAATGTTTCCATGTTTTCAGTATTATTTTTAATCAATTTCTTCAAAATTCTATGAACTTGATATTTAACACTATATAGAATTACTTAAAATAGGAGGTTTTACAGTTTTTTTTTTTTTTTTTTTCCCATAAAAATATTTTATTTTTCACAATAAATAAAAATTTCACAAAGAAAGGGGCCAAAAATTAAAACCTGGATTGAACCCTGGAACTTAAAAGAAAATCCACCACCAAAAAAAAAAGAAAAAGCTATTTTTAGTAAATATTGCTTTTCTATTTTTATTAAATGCCTGTGTCTCATTTAAAAATTAATCACTCCTTAATTCACTTTTAGTTACAAGATATAACTTCAATATCTATTATGGAAAACAGCAAATATTCAGGAGTTTACGCAACAGTAACATTACTTGAGATTGTTGTATTTAATATATTATTCATCTTAATTTCTAAGGCATTATTAGCATGTAAATATTATTATTATTTTGCATAATTATCTTTCATATATAATTTTGTTTATTATTTTGTTAGAAATTAATAATGAATTCACTAACAGTTTTCTGTATTTTCAGATACACAGAATATATATTTTAAAAATAATTTGTGAAAATAAATTAGTTATTAATTAGAGTTGCACCAAATATTCGGTTACTTTTTGGTATTCGGCAAGTAACACCAAATGTTTGGTTTGGCCGAATATCTTAATATTCGACGACCAAATAGTGGAGTTAAATTTCAAATTAAGTTTAAATATTGAAATTGGTAAAAATATTTTTTATTATATAAAATTTAAAGTTTTTTTTTAACTGCTAATAATGTTAAACGATAACTTAAAAAATATTCTTCCCCCTTTATTTATATATATATTTGTTAATAAGGTTTTACATTGGTTAAAAAAAAAAAAAAGAAACTATCTATTAAAAAAGAAAAGTTGGATACGTCGATAGATCATGCATTTTTTTCTGTCAAGTCAGTAGATGCCCTGAATGAGAATATACTTTTGGAAATTTTTCATTTCATTGAATTTTCATTTTATTCAATTTATTCTAGAACTGATGAAGGGGTAGAATTGTTTAATATCTCCCATTCATGTAATTTTTTCTTCCCTCCCATCCCACTCCATTTTCTACTAGTGGTGAATGATCAAATGTCCTGTGAAGCACAATCTTTTTCCATTATTATCTTTCCATAGTATTCAGTGTATAATTTACCCATTTAAGAAGCTATTTGACAATAAAGGGCAAAACTGGGAAAATTTATTAGTGGCCAGTGGCCGGTACTGACAGTTTCATTAGTAGCCACTTTTTTAAGTTAGTGGCCACATTTCACATAAGACTATTTCTTTCAGACTGCAAAAAGCATTGTCACCATTTTGCGGTATAATCACCACAAGAAAAATATGAAAATAAGAAATACATATAATAATACAATTAACACAGGGACACTGAAATTGTAATTTGTAATTACGCTCATTTTAAAAATCCTAAATTGCACATCCTAAATTAAAATCTGCTTATGGCTGTAACAATAACAGCAAAAGTTTTTATTTTTCAAATAATTCAGTAGTACTTTTTTTTTTTTTTTTCAATTTATTTTTAAACAAATTGAAAAAAAAAAAAAAAAAGCTTTCACTTAAAAGTGAAATAAGCTGTTATCATTCACAGTTCACATGGATATTTTCTAGTAAATGAATCAGCTGATTCATCATCATCACAACCTTTTACATGGTCCTGTGTAAATACAGTTAGCAGTTTTATTATTTTTTCTTATTTCTAAAGACACACTTTTTTAAATGATTTTATTTCAATAGAGTTAAAATATTTTCTCTTAAAAAGTATAGATATGGAAACTTAGCTGCTTTATTAAAAATAATTTACTTAGCTGCCAAATTTGTAGCTTTAAAAATAGGGAGATTTCTACTTTAAAATGGGAAGGAAAAGGGAAGATTTCTACTCAAAAGAAAGCAAATACAAATTTTTTTGAAAAATACACATTTAAGCCAAATCAAATTTTGATACACACATTTGTCAAATATCTTAAATGGGTTAAATATACACTAAATACTATGGAGATAATAATGGAAAAAGATTGTGCTTTGCAGGACATTTGATCATTAATTGTTAGTTGAAATGGAGCACACATGTGTCTGTGTGTGTATGGGGGGGGGGGGGATACATCTATATACTTCTTTATAGGTTCTAGAATCTAAACATTAAATTTTAAAATAAATATTTACATTTATATTATGGATGGAGAAAGATTGTAAATCACAAGGCTTCAGTGGAGCATGTGATTGCCAATCGTTGGAGGGGGGGGGGGATTACAAGAATTATGAGTACGAGATATTAAACAATTCTACTTCTTTACAGATTCTAGAATCTAATAAAGTAAGTTTAAAATAGATATTTATATTTTTGCGGCAAATGGAGTATGATTAGAAATTATAAAGCTTTTTATAAGCTGTGTGATCACAGATCTTTAGGGGGAGGGAAAGGGGGGGTCAAAAAATTATATGAGTGAGATATATATTGAACAATTCTACTTCTTTATAGGTTGTAGAATATAATAAAGCAAGATTAACATTGACATTTATGCCATGGATGGAAAAAGATTGGAAATCACAAGGCTTCGATTGCCTATCGTCGCTCGATTTTTAAAATCTTTTAATGATCACAAAAAGTGACGACTTTAGTGGCGATCGATGGATAATTTTTAATCGCCATCTTTTTTTATTTAGTCGCCATGTGTTTGCCCTTTATTTGACAAATGTGTGCTTCAAAATTTGATCTGGCTTAAATGCATACATATATAGAGAGAGAGTTGTAAAATTCTCGAGAATAATCTTTCTGAGAAATATTCTCCTGGAAGAGAATAATCGAGAATTTTCTCACTGAAGCTATAATAATGGATAATTTTTAAATTTGTGCTCTGTATAAGTATTAATTTATGTGCAATAAGTTAAAAAATGTATGAAATTATTCTTTTAATAAAATAATCAGATTAATTAAATAATTAAATCTATTTAGCTGTATATATTAAAAAAATAATAATAAAATAAATCCTCTTCAAGGTTAAAAGGTGAAATCTTATAAATTATTGAAGATAAAATCTAGTGATATCTCAAGTAATAAAGGGACAAATCATTAAATTAGTTTTTTTTATTTCATTACAGACACTTATTTTTAAAGGGGACATTTATTGAAAAATATTTCTAATTATTTAATGTTTTTGCTTTAAAATGTTTTACACTTATCTGTATAAAATAAAAAAGGTTTTATTCAACATGTATTTAAAGGATAAACATTTTTATATGGAACTGTTCACAGTAAAAAAAAATTGTTTTTCTATAAAGAGAAGTGACAAATTGACATGTGTGGTGCACAATATAAATTATTAAAATAAAAACAGGAACAGTTGAATTTAAGCAAAGTAATATCGATGACAAAGAACTGCATGGGTTGTCAGTATAAAGAAGGTAGCTTGAATGATCTGTTATCAAAAGATGAAACTAACTATTAACTTTGATTCTAAATTTTGTGTAACAAGTTAATTACAAAATAAAATTAATATCATTTTTAAGCTATTTGTTATTTTAGTTTTTAATTTAAATAGAACATACACTACCTTACCATAAATGACCCGACACTTTCGATTTCAAAATTTTTAAAAATATCTCAAAAAGTACTAAACAGATCGTCTAGAAACTTTAGGAGTGTAAAGAGCATGTTATACCTCATACGTTTCTGTTAAAGTTTTCTGCCAAAAATAAAAGGGGAACAAGTAAAAAATTAGAGAAAAATGAAAGTGTTTGGCATTACCCTGTAAAAGTATGGCTTGATATTCAATCTGGCTGCAGCATGCGGCTATGGGGCTCTTTATTATCTATGGAAATTTTTATGTCTCTACCGCATGTAATCAAGGAGACATAAAGGTTTCTTTTAAAAAATAGAAAAACAATACTTTTGCTAAAATTTAAATACCTTATACAAAACTTTTCCATTTTGTTTGACTGATTAATTTCGAACACTCCATGTTCATCTTCAGCGTCGAAACACTAAACGCCGTCGTTCTTCTGCTGATGTTTACTTTGTCGGTGTATCCTGTGGTTGCCATTTCGCTTCACTTCGTATTCTTCTAGTAGCTGTTGCCATGCGGCGGGTATGATATAATGCTCTCTGTCATTCACGGTATTATAATTAGTGGTAATTTCGAGGGCCTCCCGTTTTAGTGCATAGTTTTGGTTATTGTAAGGGGCTATTTTTTTGGTGTTAATGTAGTTAATATTAATGGGGTTATTGATGTGGGTGGCGGAGAAAGCTGACGAGGATTTTCCTAGTTTTAAGTCTGCACGATGTTCTTTTTCCCGTTCTGAAATTTTTCGTTTGGTCATCCCGATATAGCAGGCTTTATTTCCGTTTAAATGTTCAAAGTCTATTTTGTAAAATCCTGGGGTAGAGTTTTGCTGAATGAGGTCTTTTTCGTTGCGGATATGTTGAAAGATACTTTTGTTTGGTTTTATTGGGATGTTAACGTTTAAATTTTTAGCTTCATTTTTTATTTTAAGGCTAGCACCGTTACTATATGGGATGGCAGTGGTGAAGATGGGTTTAGATTTCTGGGCACTGTTGATTTTGTTTAAAGATTTTACGCGTTTTTTATATAATTTATTTACCAGATTTTTAGAGTAGTTGGCTTTCGTGGCTATTTTTTTTTATGTAGTTAAGTTCGTTGTTAAGTAGTTGTTTGTTGGAACAGACAAGTATAGCGCGGTTGATATAGGAACGAAGGGCTGATAATTTATAAGAGAGGGGGGTATTACAATTTTTATTTATGATTTCAGTGTTAGCTGTGGGTTTTCTGTGAATAGTAGTGTCAAATGTGTTATTAGGATTTTTTATGATATTTATGTCGAGAAAGTTTAGGTTATTGTTGGATTCTTTTTCAATGGTGAATTTAATATTGTTGTCGAGATTATTAAGTTCTATTAGAATGTTGTCAGGGTTTTCGGATTCGGGAATTATGGCAAAAATGTCGTCGACATAGCGCGTCCAGAGTTTACATTTGTTAATTATGTGGTGGGCTGAGTTTTCAAGCAGTCGGAGTTTTAGTTCGGCGATGATTCCGGAGATGGGGCCGAACTTAAACTCCGACTGCTTGAAAACTCAGCCCACCACATAATTAACAAATGTAAACTCTGGACGCGCTATGTCGACGACATTTTTGCCATAATTCCTGAATCCAAAAACCCTGACAACATTCTAATAGAACTTAATAATCTCGACAACAATATTAAATTCACCATTGAAAAAGAATCCAACAATAACCTAAACTTTCTCGACATAAAAATCATAAAAAATCCTAATAACACATTTGACACTACTATTCACAGAAAACCCACAGCTAACACCGAAATCATAAATAAAAATTGTAATACCCCCCTCTCTTATAAATTATCAGCCCTTCGTTCCTATATCAACCGCGCTATACTTGTCTGTTCCAACAAACAACTACTTAACAACGAACCTAACTACATAAAAAAAATAGCCGCGAAAGCCAACTACTCTAAAAATCAGGTAAATAAATTATATAAAAAACGCATAAAATCTTTAAACAAAATCAACAGTGCCCAGAAATCTAAACCCATCTTCACCACTGCCATCCCATAAAGTAACGGTGCTAGCCTTAAAATAAAAAATGAAGCTAAAAATTTAAACGTTAACATCCCAATAAAACCAAACAAAAGTATCTTTGAACATATCCACAATGAAAAAGACCTCATTCAGCAAAACTCTACCCCAGGAATTTACAAAATAGACTTTGAACATTTAAACGGAAATAAAGCCTGCTATATCGGGATGACCAAACGAAAAATTTCAGAACGGGAAAAAGAACATCGTGCAGACTTAAAACTAGGAAAATCCTCCACAGCTTTCTCCGCCACCCACATCAATAACCCCATTAATATTAACTCCATTAACACCAAAAAAATAGCCCCTTACAATAACCAAAACTATGCACTAAAACGGGAGGCCCTCGAAATTACCACTAATTATAATACCGTGAATGACAGAGAGCATTATATCATACCCGCCGCATGGCAACAGCTACTAGAAGAATACGAAGTGAAGCGAAATGGCAACCACATGATACACCGACAAAGTAAACATCAGCAGAAGAACGATGGCGTTTAGTGTTTCGACTCTGAAGATGAACACGGAGTGTTCGAAATTAATCAGTCAAACAAAATGGAAAAGTTTTGTATAAGGTATTTAAATTTTAGCAAAAGTATAATTGTGCTTTTCCTTAAAAATAAAATTAAATAGAAAAACAATTTTCACGTTTTTTGCTATAACATGCAATGTAACCCAGAGCAAAGCTATTTTTAGGAAACTTGACATACAATATTTGACACAGCAAACTGCAATGAAAATATAAAAAAAATATTAAATATCTGATGTGATATGAGAATTTTTACAAAATTTTTAGCAATGCATGTGTGACATTTTGCGAAATTTCATTTGCATACTTTAATAACCAAACGTATTGAACTACTCATGTAAAAACCCCAGACAAGTGTTGTGTAAACTCAAGAAGTTCTACACCATAGAATAAACTGCTATCCAGTTTCTTTCTACCCCAAAAAAACTCAACTATAAGGGGTTTTACTCACTTTTTTACCTTATCAATTTTTTGGGGGGAACAGCTGACATTTAGTTCGTTAAATGCCACAGAATTTTTTAAGTTCTGTTTGGGGTTTTGTAATACTTGTTTGAGTTTTTATGTAAGTAGCTCAATACATTTGGCTATTAAATTATGCGAGTAAAATTTTGCTAAATCTTACACATGTGCAGTTAAAAATTATTTAGTAAATACTTTGATATTTTATTAGATTTTTAATATTTCTTCAATTTGATTGCAGTATGCTGTGTCTAATATTGCATATCGGGTTTCCTGAAAATAGCTTTGCGCTAGGTTTAATACCTTGTATGTTATAGCTAAAAAAGTAAAAAAAAAAATTGCAATTTTTTAAAACCTTTATCTCCCTGATTGCATGTGGTAGAGACATAAAAATTTATACAGCTAATAAGGAAGAGCCCCGTAATCACATGCTACAGCCAGATTGCATTTCAAGCCTTACTTTTTACAGGGTGATGCCAAACACTTTCATTTTTCTACAATTTTTTATTGGTGCCTCATTAACTTTCGGCACAAAACTTAAACTGAAATGTATGAGATATAACACGTTCTTAATTTTTTAGAAAATCTTTATGAAAAGAATACTCTCTTTAAATGTCAAATTTTAGTGATGGTTTTGTTATAAATGCAAATCTATAGGCGTTAAAAAAAATTAAATTTGTATAATTATTTATTATTTGCTACTGAATGCTTTCTGTCATGGTTAAGTATTTAAGAATATTCTCGAGTATTCTCTGAATTTGGAGCTTCAGAGAATATTCTCACCTCACATCTCTCTCTATATATATATTAAATTCCTATTTGCTTTCTGTGGGTAGAAATCTTCCTATTTTTAAAGCTGCAAAGTTGCCAGCTATGTAATGTAGGTCATCTAAAGCTTTTGTATCTATATTTTTAAAGAGGAAATACTTTAACTCTATTGAAATAAAATTATTTTAAAAAGTATTTTATATTAAAATTGCTACTCTCATGATATAAAAAATAGCTATTAACTTAAAGTGGTTAGTGATAAAATTGATAGTACTGGCCACTGGCTACTAAAGAATTTTTCCAGTTTTGCCCTTTATCATTAAATATACTACCAAACTGAGTTTGAGTGATTTAAGTTCAGATGAGAGTAGCGTTGCAATAAGTGTAATCATTTTAGTTTTTTTTCTAAAGCATCCAAGATATCAAAATCAGACATGGCATGAGACATCAAATTTGAGAATGTTATTTCAATTTAATGGTGCATACAGTTATTTATTGTTTAAAATAGTTTTATTTATTCACATAGGAAAAAATTAATATGTTATTCTTATTTAACTTGCTAAAGTAAAAAAATATTTCTTTACAGGTGTTTTCTAGGAATAAACCCAAATCAAGGGGCGAAAGTAAATCCAGAACTAAAAAAGAAAGAATGTATGAACTCTAAAATTTTGAATTCGAAGAAATCTGTGTTAGAATGGATAATTGATTGTGTTGATAATTTGTATTTTATATGACTTGATGTACTATGTTGATGTAAACTTATATGCTAATTGATTTTTTTTTTTTTTTTTTCCGATCTGAATTGATGTATTCAGATGTTAATATTCATATGTTAATCAATATATTTTATTTGAATAAAAATGCTGTATTTATGAATTTGAATAAATATCTTAATTTTTATTGCTTGTTTTTTTTTTTTTTTTTTTTTTTTTTTTCTTTTAAATTCTGAATATATTGCTGATAAAATGTAGTTAAAAAATATATATATATATATTGGCATGTTGGATTGAGATAAATACAGGAAGTTCTGCTTCTGGGGTTTAAGTATAAGTATGTTTTGGCATACAGTGCATTTGAAAATTATCGAGACAGGTGATTTTTTAGTAGTACCAGTTAAAAAACTGTAATAATCATGAAAAAAAAAAGTATATGGAATCGGTATATAAGTGTATTATAACAAAGTAATATAGTATAAGTTTTACAGAATTAAAAAAAAAAAATGCTGTCTCAAAAATATGAAAACTTTTCGAGTATTTGGTATTTAAATTCAAATTTTGGATCAGTATCTTTTAATTATCTTAAAACTCTTATCAGACATGTTCAGGGTGAGAAGTTGAAGAATGTGTGGCTGTAAGAAAAAAGTTTTTGTCAGAAATTAAAATAATAAGTAGAGCAGAAGAATGGTGCTAATTCAGCCATGCATTCTTCAAACTCTAATTCTAAGCTTGCCTAATAAGATTTTCAAGATAATTCAAAGGAATAGATCCAAAATTTGAATTTAAATACCAAATAGCATAAAATGTCTCTATTTTTGAGACAGAATTTGTGTTTTTAATATTTTTAGAAAAATTCTATGAAACTGTACTAAATTTCTTTGCTATAATGCACTAATATTTTAATTCCATATGCTTATTATTTATTTTCTTTAGGATCTCCTTTCTCTTCATTTTTTTTTTTTTTTTTTTTTTTTTGACTTATTTGAAAAAAATTACCTGCCTGTGGGATTTTGAGATGCACTTTAGTTTGAGTTTGACTTCATTTTGCTTAGTTGTTATAAAACTTAGTTGTGGAACTTTTTAGGCATAAACTACAGCTAATTAATTTTTTAAAAGTTTTAGCTTATGGACTTTGTACATTTCTAGCAGTATGCCACTAAAAAAGGGGAAAAAAATGATAAGGAGTGCATGTATAATTAACCCAATTAAAATAAGGGTTCTCCCATTTTTTCCCTGTCACATAAAGAATATATATTTAAAAAAAAAATAAAAAATCATGTGGAAGAAATTTTAAATGTAGTGCCTATTTGCTAAGGAACACAATAGTAATTGCATGACTACTAGGTAAAATTTTAACTTTTTTTTTTTTTTTTTCACATTTTTCTTATTTTAAATATTTTTCCATTTTAAATCCTGCACATGTTAATGCACTGGACTTCTTTAACATAAATGATAAAAATATAATATTGTATAATTTACTACTATGCACCAAATTTTTGTAACATAAACGATAAAAATATAATGTTGTATAATTTAGTACTAACATACTATGTTAATGTACTATATAATATATGTTCATTACTAATATATATCCAAATACAGAGTCCAAATATAAAGTCTTTTTATAATTAATAACTGTTCTTTAAATATTCTAAAATTCTGTTTATATGCCCTTTACAACAAAAAACTGGATTTTAATAATTATTTAGTGTTGTTTTATTAAATGTTTCATAGTCAATAGATTCTCATAAAATAGTTTTAATTATTGTCCCTCTACATTACTTAACAGTGTTGCAGTGTTAAAGTTTACAGAATTATTTTTTAAAATTGATTTTTATTTATATTTTACATTCCTTGAGTTCCACAGTTTTTATTATATAAACAAACAACTCTTCTTTTGCTTTTACACATATAATTTTTTATTCTGATGTTCTCTGTTTACTCTGTTCTATGTTTACTCTGATATAATAAGATAATTATAATTTTTTTCCATGGGGGATTTTTCCGGATTTTTTTTTTCTACAGAGTAGTTTGAGAACCTCCAATATTTCTCAAAATTCTTTGGTCATGTTCTAATAATGTATATAATATTTGTTATACACCGAAGAGTCATTACATTATGACCACCTTCCATCTGTAATAATGGGCTCGTCCAGGAACAGAACTACTGCGCGTGTACAGCTGATGTTGGAGTATATAAAGCGGCTATGCATTGTCTTTCCAAATATAGTGCGATTAGCGATATAATGAGAAAAGCAGTTGATTTATAAGACTTCGATAAAGGTCAAATCGTTATGTCTCAGCGACTGGGAACATCAAAATCGCAAGCGGTATGTTTAGTGGGCTGTTCATGTTCAGTTGTTGTGAACACATGTCAAAAGTGGTGTATGGATGGTGAAATGACAAGTCGCCGGCCAGCAGTGTGTTGTCCATGATGCATTGATTCCAGAGGAGAGCGGATATTGTTATGTATTGTTCGCTGTAACCAAAGAGCTACAACAGCCGAAATCACCACCAGCTACAACAGTGGCGACCCAGACAGTGTTTCACAACATATTGTGCAGCGTACATTGCTGTGTATGGGCCTACTTATGTCCCTGCACTGACGGAACGTCATCGCCAGTTGCGTCTGCAATGGGGCAAGAAACATCGGAATTGGACATTAGAAGAATGGATGAAAGTCGCATAGTCTGACGAATGTCGTTTTCTGGTCCATCACATTGTGTGCGAATACGCCAATTTCCAAAGGAAACCCTCACTTCCGGATGCACAGATGGACGGAGATAAACCGGTGGCAGGGGCATTATGGTGTGAGCAATGTTTTCATGGAGCACATTAGGACCATAATCAGCATAGAACAATCCCTGGTGTCTGTGCACTACGTGAACATAATTGCAGACCAGGTTCACTATTCATGACAACAGTATTTCCGGCAGGGAATGGTGTTTACCAACAGGATAATGCACCATATCATAAGGGTCGAATCGTCATGGAGTGGTTCGAGGTACATTCTAGTGACTTTCAAGTCATGTCTTGGCCTCCAAATTCACCTGACATTAATCCAATAGAGCATTTGTGGTCCCACCTGGAAAACCTAATTCGTGCTGCCACGCTACCCCCTTGCAATGTGCAGGAATTTCAGGACCAGTTGATGCACGCTTGATACCAGATGCATCAGACTATCTATCAGCACCTTGTAGAGTCAATCCTACACTTGGGTGCTGGCAGTTTTGAAGGCTAAAGGTGATCCTACATGTTATTAACAGGGTGGTCATAATGGTGCTATATTTATATGTTTATGGGTGTATATTTATATGTTTATTGTAAAGCAGCTATCACACAGAAGATCCTACCCTCTGAACTTTACGCTAATACCTCTCCGAATAATCAAGCATTAGGTAATAGGGTTATTTTGAAGACTAAAATGAATTCAAAAAGGCATTAACAATTGGCTACTAATTGCTCACTATTTCATGTTTTAAACACACTCTGATTTTCTCACACTCCGATTGGTTGAATACGAGCTAACATCTAGCGTAGGAGATTTAGTCAGTCATAAGTTCGTCATTGACAAAGGTAGGAAAGGGAAACTTATCACACGATGCATTTTCGACTGTTTGTCTCTCGAAAAACCTGTTTCAGGTGGTTTCGGGAGAGAAAGTATCTGATACTGCTGATCACATGAGAGTACGTGTGATAGCAGCTTAAGTTAGATAAAAAGTGGATTTTAAAATAAGGATTTTGATAAAAAACACTTGAGTTTTTCAAGTGGGTTTTATTGAAAATACCACTTAGGCCAGCTTGTTGACCTAAAAAGATTGCATAACCTTTGCTCCCACGCACACATACACAAAAAAAAAAAAAAAACTGTCAGCCAGGATGCCAGTAAAAAATTGTATTCTTCACAGATAAAAACTATTTTTAAAACAGGTTTTCTGTTTTTAAACAATTGTTGTTATACGTTATGTTTACAGATAACAACAGTTAAACTAATGAATATATTCTGTAAATGTACGGAAAAAAAATCTATATTTATTACATGATTTCTCTGTAACATTACAGAATATGACTCATTTTTACAAACAGTTTTTCTGTGATGCAAACAGATTTTTTTTTTTTTTTAAATAGTGAAATTCTGTTATTTTAGCAGAAATACTCTGTAAGTTTACGAAAAATCCTCTTTTTTTTTCTGTAAAAATACATGTTTTCTCTGCAAAAAATTTAAAATAATTCTGTTATAGTAACATTTTTTTCTGCAAATATAACAGAATGTCACTGTTTAAAAGGCAAAAGAGATCTGTTTACATCACAGGAAAAAAATGTTTTAAAAATGAGTTTTCTGTTTTTTTAAACAGTCAAATTTCGTTGAATTCACAGACGAATTACATTGTTTTAATAGAAGAATTACGTTGCTTTAACAGAAGTATTTACGGAAATATTTACAGATTTTCCCAATTTTTTTTTAAACGCTTTTTTTCTGTGAAGAAAACGGGTTATGATTGGCGTCCTGGCTGACAATTTTTTTCCGTTTTTTCGACAGTTTTTTTTTTACAGTGTACTAACTTATAGACATTCTAAACATAATTTTACATAATCATAAACCTTAAATATGGTCTAGCCTAATGAATAAAACTGCTTTTTGATTTAAAGTGAAAAAAAAAAAAAAAATTCTCTTGGTAAACTTAGACTAGGCCTAACACTAGGTAAACTCTTCATAAACTAGTCAGACTGAATTAACAGGAACTACAATGAAGGGGAGGGGACACAGGAATTAACAGTGGGGGTAATAAGAGACACGTCTCTTATTACCCCCACAAAAAATAAAAATGGGGTAATAAGAAACATGCCTAGAACATGTAAATAAAGAAAGCTTTCAAGGTTTTAAAAAATTGTACATCAAAAGTCATAGTCTTGGTCAAAAGGTTGCACATTAATAAATCCCAAACATCTAACCTATAAAAAAAAATTACAAAAAATTTAGAAAATGTCACGAACTTTTAGGGTAAGTTCAAAGCGAAGGTTTTTTTCATCGTATAAAAAAAAGTTCAAAATGTGTTATAAACTTCTCAACAAGTGTATTGTAGTAAAGAATACACATGATACTTAATATTACATATTTTTAAAGTTGTCTAAGTATATATTTTGGAGGTTTTTTTGACTGCGTCTCTTATTACCCCTGTCTCTTATTACCCCGGCTTCCCCTAACTATATTTTTAAAAATTAAATGTTATGGAGACAATAACTTTACCAATATAGACAAGTCATGCTTTTCTTAATTTTTTAATATCTTAAATAATTATTTTCCAATTTATGACAGATGTTAATATTCAATTAATAACTATTCCATGCAACATGATAAAAACCTTCATGTTTTAACATATGTTTATCTGTATTTAAACTGGAAAAAAATGTGTATTTTCCTATTGCAATTAATGCTATTTGAATATATTTGAAAATATTCATCAGCTTTTAATATCAAAATTAGTATTTGCCAACCAGGGCTGTGCACAAAAGAAGGATTTTGAGGGTTTACACATGTGCCCGCCTCTCATTTCCATAATAATAAAAGGAAATATTTGTATATGTGTGTCTGTTCATCTATACATTCAGCCCCACTGAATGTAAAAGTACAAAAATTGACATATATGGATGATCAGAAGCCCAGTAGCAGAAATAGTGCAACATGGCAGCAAGCTCTGCAGATTAACATTTAGCTGTGACAGCAGTTGTCACGCTTTAATGTGGAATTTTAGTTTTCTAAAAGTTAATTTAATATCTCACAAGTAAATGTCAAGATAAAAAATACAAATATAACTTACATTATATATCTGGATTACTGCATTTGTTGTATATTTATAATTTTCTTTGTAAATGCAAATTTTACATGTTTTATGAATTGTTAATATGTTTTGTGATACCAGATTTTGTCCGGCATTGTTAGATCGCAGACAAATTTTGTTTTGCAACAGACAGATACAGAAAATTGTGCTACTGGGCTCAGGAGCATTAATTAAAACGTCGACCAATGTCTAATCAAAAAACAATCTCATTCGTATTTTCCACCTTCTAAGCATATCTGAATGAGTTCCATGGAATGAAGAGAGAGAGGCTGAAAATTTCATAGCCTTTTGAAAAGCGACTACTTCTCAAAGGATCAAGATATGCAAAATACGTCTGTCAAGATGATTCTTTACTTCCAATTCTAAGAGTTTTTTTTTTTTTTTTTTCAAATATAATTTTTTTATATTTTAAAAAAATGTTTTAACCCTCTCGCTGCGTATTTTTTTTTATCAAAATAGGTTCAAAAATTGCGTATTTTTTTTATTACATATTTCAAATCTACATATATTTTAGACTTAAAATATACAAAAATTTTTTGTAAAAGAGTTTTTTTTTCAATATAGAATTAGATCATAGAAAAAAGTTGTCAGAATATTGAAATTGAAGAATAATGATATAAAAGCAAAATTTGAAAATCAATTTTGGTTAAATTATGATTTATTTTATAAAATACAAAGGTAAAAAGTATATACTAATGAAAATATGCAAAATACTTACAAAACATTTATTAGAAATGAAGTTTTGTATGATAAATTTCGAAACAAGGCTCGAGGCAAAGTCCGACCTCGCAATCCTCGAAATTTTCATCAGTTCCGCTATAAATATCATCAATATACTCGGAATCAGAGTCAGAACTACTGTCAGTGTCGGAAATATCGTCAGGAACATAGGTCATATCACTCACGAAACGCTTCCTGCCAGACATCTTTGAGCTCTGAAAAGCGCGCGCAAAATGCTAAAAAAAATTCTTTTTATATTTCGCAGAAACGTGGACAACTAACGCCATCTATTAGTCGACATCTAAATAAACAATTAAACATTACAGAAAAGCCGAAATGAAACCATGAACGGGGAAAGAGCGGGTTGCACACTTAAATAGACGGCAAAAACGCATCCTCGCGATAATCGCGGGTTGCGCAAATTTTGCTACTTCTACGTTGCCCGTGGAAATCGCGGGATGCGCAGCGAGAGGGTTAAAGTATGTCCAAAATTTATCTTTTCTGTTTTTGAAGCATCTTGTACGAAAAACTGAAAATTTAATTTTTTCAAACCATATAAAGCTTTTTTAAAAATACGTATTAGCGATTCACATTTTTAAAAATTACGAAACATCAATTTTTGCATTGAATTTTTCAAAAAACATTTTATAATTCAAAAATTTTTCAAGATAAATCAATTAAAAAAAAAATACAGATATCGATAAGAAAGAACCCTAAAACAATAGGAAAACCGATTCCAGAAATTTAGCTAGTTATAAATTTTTTCTGAATAGTATGCATCGATTTTGTTACTCTCAATTCACGCTTTCTTAAAAAACTGTCTTTTAAACTCCAATCTCACATAAAGGAATTAAAAACACAGGAAATATGTTTAAATAAATCGAAAATACATTTCTTCAAGATTCAGACAATTTTTTTAAACATCATTAAATTAAAAAAAAAAAAAAGGAAGAAGAAAAACTCTGAAATTTCCGATTTTCGCAGAGGACATTTGCTTATCTCTTTTTCAACCGCCCTGTACAGAAAAACCAACAATTCAGTTTTTTAACCACATGTAATAGGTATCATCAAAAAGCCATTTAATCATTTTCAAACAACATAAAACTTTTAACAAAATACAGATTAGCAATCCATATTTTTAAATTTTACAAAATATATGTGTGCATATATATATATATATATATATATAGAGAGAGAGAGAGAGAGAGAGAGAATTTCTGACTAAACATTTTATAACCTAATTTTTTTTTTTTTTTTTTTTTTAATATAGATCTTGATGAGAGGAACAAACACACTAAAGATTGAAAGCAGATGGCAAAATTAAGCAAGTTATAAATATTTTTTTTCTGAATCGCACATATGGATTTTGAAGAACATTAATTTCTAGCTCTTTCTTACGTGTCCATTTATTCGAATTCAACGCTTGAAACGTAGGTGTTTGCAGCAACGATCACATTTGAACAGAAAGCGATCCCCCTACAAACATCAAGAGATCATATGATATTAATTTCCCTTTATCTTTTCCATTAGTTATTTCTTATATCATTCTCTGTGTAGGTTTGTCAAGATATATTACTCATTATCTATTACATTAATAAATATATTATGATTTTTTTTTTTTTTTTCAATGAAGGTTAAAAACACTAAATTTTATTATATATTTTTAATATTTGTAAATTATATGTAATTTTTAATATTTTAAAAATAAACCTCAAATTTTACAGTAGTTATTTACATTATGAAGCATAAGTTTTGAGAATTTGCGGTAACGATTCCATATTTGAATAATAAGCTGCAAAATTATTATTTATTATGGAAAGGCAAATTTTATCGATTAGAAAGAAAAGTCATCTATTTCAGCAATTGGCCAAGGAAAAAAAAAAAAAAAAAAAATCACATATTTCGGAAATCCACTTACAAACAAAGAAAAGCTCAAATTTTATTTATTAGTAGTATACTTTACACTTTTTAATATTCTGGTAGCCAGTGGCTACTATTCATAATTGCCAGTCTAGAGAATTAACACACCCATAATTATCAGCCTGTAGGTGTTCATATAATGATCACATTTCAAGATATATAGCACAAAAGAACATATCAACTGGTTATTAAAAGAGTAAAATGCAATTTCAAATTATTTTTTGCAATAACTTGTATCAATGTGATTTTTATGCATTTCACCAAGTATTATAAAATGTTAAGAATAAATCAAAAAAAAAAAAAAGATTTACGGAAAAGAAGATTTTGCAAGGTACTCTAGACACCAGAAATTGTAGAGTAAGTTTAAGAAGATTGGCACTTTTTGAAAAAAAAAAAATATATTAAGTCAGAAATTTCAGGAGAGAAAGAAAAAAAAAAAAAAAAAAAAAAAAAAAAAAAAAACACTAAGGATAAAATGGTGGAAAAGAATAACTTACAAAAGAATATCCACAGTTTTATTTTAATATTAGAAACGTCTCAAAATATGTAGCGATGGAATTGTGTTTTTCAAATTCTTTAATCCTTTTCATATATGTTTCCTTCCAATATCTTTCTGCCTGCTTTAATGGTTGGGACGATTTTTTTTAGCCATTCATACTGCTCATTTACAGCTTCGTAATCTGCTTGGGAGCTACCTTCATCTGAGAAAATAAAACCTGTGTCATCATGCAAGTACGATAAAAGCAATATACATTAATCAGTTATTTGTTATACAAAAATAGTTTGTGATATACAAATAACAAGTTGTCATTTTTCACTATAAAAATTTTTGCATAGAGCAATGATGCAGGATTTTAAACCCATCTCTCCCCCCCCCCCCCCCCCAAAGAAAAAAAAAACAAAAACAGGCGAGTTTTTGGGGTTTACCGACTTAAAAAAAAAAGAGTGGCTTTTATGAAGTTTTTAAAAACTAATAAAATTTTTCCTTTTTTAAAGAATAATTTATTTTACTTGACATTATTATATATATAACCAACATAACATAGTATATCATACTGGCCAGTTTGATATAATGTAATTATTTTTCAATTTCAATGCAAGAAAAATTCCTTTCATTTCAACCATCTATCCGCCCCAGTGGTAGGAAGTTTTGTAGCTGCCTGCAACGTGCAACAGGCTTTTAAAATCTGTTCATAATCTGTCTTTCTCATAATCTGACTTTCATAATCTGTCTGAAATATTTGCGTATAATCAGGGGTGAAAATGGCTTACACTCAAAAAGCCTGAAAGCTCATTTGTGGTGCGTGTGTGGGGGGGGGGGGAGGGGGGGTTATCATCAGTGGTGATCTTGTGCAACAATACACGAATACAATTTTACTGCAGAACAATATAGTATAAACAATTGTGTGTATTCATTAAATTCAATATTTTAAAAGAATGTTTGACACAACACAATATAAATAATTATAAATAATAAAAGTATTAGTTTTAGTTTTGATACAGAATTTTTTTTTTAAGTGAATTGTTATTCGAAAGTTGCAGACAATTTTTTTTATCAGTGCAGGCAAAAACTGTCCACAAGCCGTTTTTCTGTGTCCGAGACTGTCGCCATGTCGCGGTGTTTCTGCCACTGGGCTATCTGCAATATTTCTTTTGAACAGCACAGTTTAGTAAAAAGAAAGATGAGAATAAATGAAAAAAATTGCAAGTCATTTTTGTATTTATAAATTATGTAAAAAAAAAAAAAAAAAAAAAGTAACAATTTGTCTAAATTCTAAGCATTTAACAACAAATATTAAATATAATAATATAAGATAACAATTACGATTTACTGACCTTGTGAGGTTCAATACACGCAAAAAATTAGGTTCTTTTGTCACCCCTCACAAATTTCAAATTCATAAAAACAGCCTTTTTAAAAGATTTAGTTTTATAAAAATGATCTTTTAATAAAATTTTTTGCACGTTTCCAGAATTACTTTTAATGATTACCTATAACTTGGTTCAATAAAACACTATTAACTTGATAATATAAACATTTATATAGAAAGACTAATAAAATAGAAGATGTATCATAATCCTTCCCCCCTCAAAAAAAATAAATAAAATAAATAAAAATTTCACAAAAATATTGTTTTTCACAAAATTGAGCCCCAAAAATTAAAATACAAAGTATAATTCATATTTGTGAAGGAAAAATAGCAAAAAAAAAAAATATTGAAATTATTAGATGCTTTTTTCAAAATACTATTTATATTTTTTTTTATTATTTAATTATTCAAGTTAGTTACAAATAACGTAATTAATTTAAATACTAAATTCTTTAAATCCATGATTTTTATTATTATTCAATCACTGATTTTAAGTTCATAATAAAGGGTTAATTATTATTATCAATATCAGAATGTCTCCGCAAGGTGTGATGTTGGAACGGCAATTATTACTATCAATATCAGGATGTCTCCACAAAGGTGCGATGGTGGAAAGGCTTAAAGTGACATATCACCTATTGCCATAAATGTCTAAACACCAAGCTATTCTATTGAAAAATTTGTTATTAAAATTATTCATTACTTTTCAAATTCAGTTTTCACAATCATAAAATTCACAATTGAGGAGCAAACATTCAAACCGTGTTTTCTCCAATAATAACAAAATTGAGTTAGTGATTTTTCTTTGAAATTAGCATAAAAATAGTTTGTCTACACTACATATCTTCCTAGATACATATAACAATTTTCCTAGTATACATCCATTAATGCATCTAAAAAAACGATAACTAGATTTTAAGTTTAGTTATATTTTTTATTTATTAGTTTTTGTGTTGTCTGAAAAAAGAAAAAAAAAACGTATCCGAAGGAGAAAACACGGTTTGAATGTTTACTCCTCAATTGTTAAATTAGAACTTGTTTACTAAAATTGAATTTTTCAAATTTAATTTTAAAGCTGTAAAGTGCATCACATGAACTAAGTGTTTTTCCCCCCTCCCCCCCCATTTTATAGCTTTAAAATTAAACATTAAAAACTAAAAAATATATTTTAGTTAATGAGTAATACAGGGCTCCCAGCGGCAATTAAAAAGTAACTTTTTGCTACTAAATTCAATCTCAGGCTAGTATGGCAACTATTTTTGGGCAAAAGTAGCTTAAAAACTATTATTTTAAAGTTAATCAACTCTATTTTAAGAAAAATGGAGATTTTTTAAAAACAGAAAATTGTTCTTCTCTATTTTTCTTTATCTAATTTTTGAAATTTAGTGCAATATTTCCATTACCTAGGGTAAAGAAGTGTAAGTGTAAGACAAGTAAATTTATTTCCATGCCTTGAAATAGTTGAAAGGTTAATTTTTTTGAAATAATTAAAATTTTAATTATTTATCTTTTGTAATTTATTATTATTACTTTTAATCAGTCAAAGACTACTATTCGTATCCTAAGGGCTACTATTTTATACATTAAAGATGACTAAAGTAACTTATTTTTGAGTGTCTTTCATGCTGGGAACCCTGTGTAATACTAATTACAAAATTAAAAAGTCACTGCAGAATAAGCATTTTTATATTCTAATAGAATTTATTCAGTTCATAATACATATGCATTTTACACCATTTAGTTCAGCGTGGATTGTAGAGGACCTCTTAATTTTGTATAAATTTATTTTAAATTAAAAAGAGACATAATACAAAAAGCTTTACAACTAGTATTTTGTTATTGCATACTTTCTCTAAAGAGAAAAAGAACTTGAATGGTGCAAAATGCTAAAAGTAACAGTATAAGATTGAAATATACATTTTTACTTTTAAAAGTAAAAGGAATTGGTGCATTGATTGTTTTACTAATGCACATTTCCATTTATAATTTTTCATTCAATATTTTATAGTATCCTAAAATTATTTTCTATTTTCAAAAAGAAGCTTAATGACAATCTCACACTTCAAATTTTTATGGGACATGTGATTTTTGGTGTCTAAAACTGTTATAAAATTTACTCAAGGGACTAAAACCAAAAATTAGGAAAATGTATTAAAATGTAGATATATATTAGTTGCAAAAAATAGTTTCAGAATACTTTTTGTAGAGAATTTTAGGTTTTGTCAAAAAACTAGGTCAAAAAGGAGTTTTTGACATGACAGTTAAAACCATGGTTAAATCTGGATAAAACCGTCAGTTGTCAAAAACTTGCCAACCCTGCCGGATGCAGTTACCTAGATAAAGACCTTATCAGAAAATATTAACTTCATACAGCATTAAGAAAAAATAAACAATTAACAATATAGCAACTGAAGATTACATTGAAAAATGCACAATTAAGAAATGAAAAATAAAATAATTTTGAAACTTTCCAAAAAAGAACTATATTTTAGCTGTAGGAAAAATAGCATTAATTTTTTCTTAAACATGCAATTCTGTAATGAAATAAATATTATACTAATTATTTTTATTTTTAAATTAACAATAGACTAGATATGACTATTATTTTGAGTAAAATCGATGAAACAGTCAAATAATATTTTATTTGCAATAATATATGCAATATTAGTTTACTTATTTTTCACTGAAGAGTTTTCTTATGACAGCTAGCTATCACAAATACAGGGTGTTTCAAAATGCATGGGCAAAAATTTAAAGGGTGGTAGAAAACATCTAAAAGAGCCATTTTCACCATACAATGCATGGGCGGAGAGCAAGCGGTAACCACTAGAGGGCGCTGTAATGAAAAGTATAAAGCGCATGCTTTCTTACACATTGTCGTTTCTACCACAGATTTCAGCAGGCATGGTGACATAAAGTAAACAGGAAAAGGCAGACATGCATTTTATGTATGATCTGGCGAATGGGAATGCTCTGGAAGCCGCAAGACTGTACAGGCAGCGTTTTCCGAGAAGACACGTGCCAGACCGAAAAATACAACAGTCTTGCGGCTTCCAGAGCATTCTCATTCACTAGACCATATATAAAATGCATGTTCTCCTTTTACTGATTACTGTATGTCTCCATGCCTGCTGAAATTCACAGTAGAAACGACAACGTGTAAGAAAACGTGCACTTTATACTTTCCATTACAGCGCCCCCTAGCGGTCACAGCTTGCTCTCCACCCATGCATTGTATGGTGAAAATGGATTGTTTAGATGTTTTATACCACCCCTTAAATTTTTGCCCATGAGTTTTGAAACATCCTGTATACATTATGTTTTCACTCAGAAGAGTCAATACAAATTTATTAATTTTTGTAGAGTTTACAAAAGATAAAAAATTATAAATAAATATAGTTAATTTTGTTGCATGCCGCAACATGTTACATAAGACAACAAATTTATCTCAATTTTTGATTAGTGTTGGTTGGCTACCCTTGCTTTAAACTACGCTCCATATAGCATATTGTACAACTCGGCCTAGCATGATGATGCCGACAGAAAAGAAAAATCAAATACTGTTTTACTAAAAGTCTGTTATCTCTAGCAAACTAACTTGCTAAAACAAACATGCAGTAAACCAAAGTGACATACTAGATTCTAGCAATATATATATATATATTTCTCATCTGGTCACCGCCTGGTTCACCTGCTAGTCATAACAAAGCAATTTTAAACCCAGAACGAAATCTTAAACTGTTCTAAAATATTAAAAAATTCTGCACATCATCTTCGTTCAATTCCATTAAAGCTCTGTAATCAATATCATTATCCGAAAAGGAAAAGCTGTTTCATCACTATTTAAAAAAAAAATAAAACTAATTTTACAAGTGTCCCGAGACAGCTTACATTATCATAAGTAGTTATAAACCAAAGCATATTAAAAACATAAAATAGATACAGGCTAAATTTATACATGGAATAATTAAAATATGGTATCAACATGCAGTTTTTTTTTTTCTAACTTTTAATGGTACCATACAAGAATAAAATGAATACTTTTTTTTTTTTTTTTTTTTAGAATATGATAATGCATCATATTCTATTAACATGAAATTCTTAGAAAGAAAAGCTAACTGAAAAATTATATCTTGTGAATATTAAAGTGAGGAGTAGATTATTACCGTAAGGGGGATAAAGGTTTTATAAGCCAGGGTTGGCTAGATTTTCATTGACCTAAAAAAATCCAGAAGATTATAAATAAAAATATTCTATTGAACATAGAACCCACTTAAAAAAACCCAAGTCATTTTTTTAAATCCTTATTTAAAATTACACTTATCTAATTTATGCAAAACAAATATAAAACAAATATAATGCACATTATTTTAGTACAGAGGAAAAAAAAAATCAAGTATATTTTTGTTTTTACTTTCTTTTAAGAAATCTCTTTGCATAAGAGTAAGGGTGAAAAATTCGCACCCAGGTTTTAACTCTGATGAGAACGATTAAGTATTGCATGTTTACAAGAAAGAAGTACAACAGCTTCTCTGATCGTTTCAATGAATATGTCACGAATTATTTTTATTATTCCTTGCCCCCCCCCTCTCCCCCAAATCAGTATAATTTTATATGTATAATTTATTATATATATATTATCACTCTTTTGGGGGGAAGAGGATATTTTCTTAATTTTAAAAAAGATATAATTACAAACTTAAACAGCGATTTCATTAAACGAATAATCTATTTTTTCATGTTTTAATGCCAATATTACAAAATGAAAAGAGCAGTTGCAGTTAATTGTTATTAAAAAGCATTTGAAAACTTTTAAATGTTATCGAAAAACATACTTTACAATATCCACACTTCTTAAAATACCAAAACAAAAAGTTCGATACTTTCGTTTTAGCGATAGGCTATTAATTAGGCCATAAACATACGTTTTGACAGAATAACGTAGGTTTCTTTAAGCCGAACACTGAGCTATAGCTCTTAAAAAAATTTAAACTAAATAAATTAATTGCTATCTTCGCATCAGATCACAATGGGTATTAAGGGTTAAAACGAAAGTACCAAGTTACGTTTTAAAACAAAAAAATCAACACATGTAACTAGAACTTAAGAATAAACAAAATATTAATTAGTTTGTTAAACAATTATTCGTATAATAATTTGAACATACCTTAAAATTTCATCTCTTCTGGTAATCCACAAGTAAGTTAAAGATGTCTTGTTTACTCGTCCGCCATTTAAAACGTAAAGATGTAGATAGTCGTGTTCGTGTATATATGAAAGCTTCTCATTTATTCGCTAGAGGGCTAGAGGGTTCCACCGATCACTGAAAATTTTCTAGTGAAAAATAGTTAAACCACCTATTCAATTTCTAGAGCATTTCTCTATGTTCTCTATGTTCTTTATGCACTGTTATGTATCTGGCAACAGCCAGATTAGAGAACCATCCAAGCTGTGTGACGCGCGCGTGCTTTGTTTACCTTTTTGGAATTCCATAGTTTCGTATTGTACATGTTCGGTGTAGTTGTTGTTATGCTCGTTTGTGCCTGTGTATCTTAATGCTAATAAATGTTCTTTGCGTGTATGTAAAACGAATCGTATCGTCTCTCGGTCTACCTTGCATACATGACAATTATCGTGGTCACACTTATTTAAAAATCTCTGCAAATAAATGCTAACACAAGAGGCTAGTTCCAGTGACTATAATTCTAGTTTATGAATTAATTCTAGAGAAACAAGCGAGAATTTCTCGTATTTCAAAGGATTCAAAATGTAATGTATCGTTTCACCATCTAGAAAACTAGAGACTAGAAATTCTCGAGGATTTCGTTTATTCAGTTTATTTGCATGCCTTATTCGCATAGCTCGGACATCTATATTTCTAGTTGAGGGATTTAGAAAATGGCCACTTATTCATTCTAGATGAAGGCGATATATTTTTTTTCTCAGTGATCGAGAATTTCTAGTCTATGCTTTTCTTCGCTAGGAAACAATATTATGAATAATATGAATCCGTATTGAGAGAGATTCTAGCTCAATTTCCTATAATTGGGTCATAAACCAAGATTATAGTTATTAAATCGCCTCTTGAGTTCGCATTTATATGCAGAGATTTTTAAATAAGATTGACCACAATAATATAGGGAAATGCTCTAGAAATCTTATAGGGATTTTTAGATCTCGCTATAGCAACGGGAACTAGAATTTATAAGAATGATATATGGAACTATTTTTACTATGAGACACAATTTAATTTCTAGATATCAGTCACATAATTTTTTTCAGCATTAAAAACTTATTAAAATGTCCGAAAACGCTCAATCATTTGGATCGTATACAACTCTTCAGAGAACATATGAAATTTTCAGATTTCAAACTATAGTCGTCGTATAAAACCATAAGGTACGACATATCTCGCAAGAAACAATAGGATACATTTGGAAAATGAAATACACAAAACATGAGCGAAAAATCAACCGGTACGCATTGATTATTAACACTTTCCAAATGTACAGTCGGGGAAAAAAAGAACGCAACACTCAACGTAACTTCGTTGCTAATCGATGTAGAAAAATGTAATAGGTATCATTCGACGGGGAATTGTGAGTAGTTTCAGAAAATGAACTGAAATTTTGAATTGGGGGTCGTCTACATATTAAAACGCACACCAACTTTGATTTTTTCAATGGTAACACCCTATTTTTATTTTATATTTAAATTCCTGGGATCGCGACAACGCGAAAAAGTATATTGGTTGTATAATTTGCTTATTTTTTCACAGAGTTATAAGCGTTCAAAGTTTGAAGGTGCTAATGTTAAATTCATATTTCAAACTTTTATTAATATCTTCACAAAAAATAACTTGATCGATATAACTTTTTTTTTATGAGATACAGTGAAGAATCCCAAACATAATCCATCATTACTTTTGATTCTGAAAAATATTTTTAAATCTGAAAAATATTAATAAATTCATATTCATAAAAATTATGAATTATGACCTATATTAATTTTTACATAAAATGAATCCTAATGCTGAAAAATATGGGTGTGCAAATTTGCAGCTCATTCCAGTTATTAGTTTTCGAGATATAAATAAATCTTTCTTTTGAAGTGGTTTAGGGGGCCGTCTCTTATAAAGTTTTGCATGAGATAACGAATCAAATCTTAAAAAATAACAAAGAAAATTAAACAAAATGTTTTTATTTTTTATTTACGGGTCAAATTATATAACAACAACGTCAAACTCAAAGAAATGAAACAAAAAGGATGATTTCTAGACATTAGTGTTAGCATCAAGAATTCCTGTTTTCTAAAGAAGACAAGCCCCGCCTTCATCGTTCTTCAAAACAAAACAATACACAAAAGAAAAGTTAATGTGACATTGAGTATTCGTGTTAAACCCCTTATTTTATGTTGACAAAAATATGCACTTCATCGATTAATTGGTGATAAATTTTGAATCTTTTAAACAAACACTACAAGAAAAAAAATTAACTAAATAGGCGGGGTTTACTGTTTTAAATAGAAAAATAGGTTTAATGTGAAAATGTCAAATATAAAAAACGAATGGAATTAGAATGCAAGACAAACTTGTAAAATCGTTTCTTAACTACCGTCATAGTTAAAAAAAGCTTAATCATTTGCTTCATATATTGCTTTTTTTTTTTGTTTTATTTATTTACTTATTTATTTATTTTGTAGGGGAACGATTATTATTTTAAGGACACTTTAGTCTTTAAAATTTTATTAATATATTTTAACTCTATACATTTTTAAAAACATACTTTAACTTTTATAAATATATTTTAACACTTTTTGCGACTGCAGGATTTTGTCTTTTTGACAGTAAGACCCGCCTACAGGCGTTATACTCTCAAAATAAAATATTTGAGAACAAATTCTCTGTTCACAATTATATTACAAATGGATATACATTATAATTATATTCTTTCTAATGAATATACTATTTCTATCCATAGTATATTTTATTGCAAAAATATGAACACTGGGTACACACTTAAGAAATATGTAACACAAATTAAGAAAGAAACGCCCACTGACATAGTTACAGATTTTCAAATGGCGTGAATCTATGTAAGCAGTCGCGAAAGGATTAATTAAGAAATTATATTTTCATAGAAATTATAAAACGAATCGTACAGTTCCAAAGAGTTCAACTGACCCAAAACTGGTAAGTGCGATTAAAATTGTTATTTACTTCATGAACCCTTACAATAATTTATCCGAAAAGATTTAGTTTATGCGTTGTTGTATATATATCTATATTCTTTCATTTCGTATATTATGTTAAATCTACGAAAGAAAATTTAAGCTTTATTGGTGATCAGTACAGCCATAATAGACACTTTTACTTGAAAAAAATCGCACTCTTTTCAAAGAGTACTGTATGGACTAATCGCAAGTGTAATGTATTTAAATTGACCTAAAATTATCTAAAAGAGTACCGAAGTATATACAAATCTAAGAAAATTGAATTCATGATATTTAAAGAACTGGACAAAGAGGCAACGTTTTATTAATTTCTATAATTATTTTTTTTCCTGAAAGATTTCCGGTGTGAAACATTTAAATTTTCTTTAAGTATTGTAGGATCATAATTTTATTTTTGTAAATTTAATTATAACCCCCTAACACATTTTTGATTATAACTCTATAAATACTAAACATAAAGTATACAAACAGTATACTTTTCCGCACTGCCAGACTCTCAGAAATTCGAAAATGAAGTCAAAATTAGGTGTTGCTATTGAAAAAAAATCAAAGTTGGCGCTAATTTCAATATGTAGATGACCCCTAATTCAAAATTTGACGACATATTCAAAAAGTGCTTTTAATTTCCTGTTGAATGATGTCTGTTAGATGTTTCTGCGTCAATTAGTAACGAAATTACAGCGGGTGTTGCGTTTTTTTTTTCCCCGACTGTACGTACTCGTTGTATCATATAAGCTTCAATGGACTTTGTCAACGGTACAGGTCAGTTCGACGCCAACGTTTCGCGACGCCATACTTTTTTTTCCGTATTTTTATTTATTTTTAGAATAAGTTTGCATCATCATTCAAATAAATGCGATATGCCTGATATAATATATATATTTTATATGTTATATATATGATGCGTGATTCAAATAAATAAGTAATATGACAGACATAATAGATATATAATAAATGTTAATGTGAAACCCAAAAAGCTATAACAAAGAATTCAACAGGAATTACTTCGTTGATAAGAAAAACCTGGCGTTGTACTTTATTATTTTGACATCCTCAAAGAATATCCTAAACTGTTAGTCTTTCAAAAGTGCAAATAATGTTTCCAAACTAATTGCAATTTTAAGAAAATTCCAAAGGTTTTGAACATATTTTAAACTTTATTGCATTTCAACTAGCTTATCCTTTTCTATTCTTCTTTCTTTGAAACATATTACCCGCTTGTCAAGAACTCTATCTCTTTTTTGACAAGTGCAACCTCCTCTCCCCTTCGCTATCAACTGAACGAATAAAGTTCAGACATTTTAACCTCTATGTGTCAGATTACTGATACCTGTATGTGTCAGATTAGGGAACAATTTATGTGTCAGATTACGAACAATTTGTACGTGGAGATGAACCGCCACACAAGCGGAATTAGTATCTGCGAGCTGATATGAAAATTAAAGTAATAGTTGAAGATTTTGAAAATCGAGAAATCATGGAATACATGAAAGGTGTGGCGCATAATTTTGCAATGGATTAGTATAATAACAGTTCTATGTTGTAATCTTATTTATCTGCAATCTTATTTATGTGTAATCGTATTTATGTGTAATTATATTTGTCTGCAATATAACTTCTTTGTAACCATATGTTTATTTACCATTTCTGTATTTTGCCTTTTTGATGCTGTTTTGTGAAATAAATAAATAAAAAAATATAAAAAAATCCTCCCTCATGTCCCGGGGCCTTGACGTTGGCGAGGAGGGCTTCTCACTAATCTGAGACACACACACACACACAAAAAAAATCTAGAACACTTTCACACATATACACATATATTTATTTCAAATATGCATGCAAACAATAGCTAATTCAATAAATAAAAATCAGTCATATTACTTATTTATTTGAATCAAGCTTCATATATATAATATAATATATATATATAT
Organism: Salticus scenicus; assembly: GCA_963930645.1. Taxonomy (NCBI): domain Eukaryota; kingdom Metazoa; phylum Arthropoda; class Arachnida; order Araneae; family Salticidae; genus Salticus; species Salticus scenicus. Next base: position 450,035 of record CAWVNO010000050.1, read on the forward strand.
TATATCAGGCATATTTCATATTTATTCTAAAAATAAATAAAAATACGAAAAAAAAAAAAAAAAAATACGGCGTCGAACTGCCTCCGCGTCGAAACGTTGGCGTCGAAACGACCTGCTTCGTTTGTCAATGTTATCACACAAAAACAGGCCGATAGACTAATTGAAATCATATTCAATCTTAAACACTGTTAGAAAGTGTTAAATAGGGTTAACGCCAACGGAAAATGTAGCCCTTAATGGACTGAATATTTTGCTGTAGCCCTGTAAATCTGAATGCCAAACATATATTCTATACAAAATATTATTTTAGCATATTAACAATAAATGTCGATTTCTTTCTGATTTTTACAGTAGAAAGTTGATTAAATTTCATTTATAAAAGTGTTTCTCCCAAAATGCAATGCGTTATAATTTTTAAGGTGAACCATTACGCAAACCAGTTTTCCAGGACCTACTAAAGCCATTTTAAATAGGGAACATTGCATAGTGAACTTGAATAAACATAGAAATTTTTTTTTTAGAAATTTCGCAAATATTTACAGACGCTGGAGAAGGGCAGACGAACTGTCGGACAAACAAAAACACTAATCTAAATCATATTCACACTTAAAAATGGTTAGAAAGTGTAAAAAATGCTTAAATTAAATGAAAGTGCCACTCCCGCTAATTTCATTAATATTTGTGTAAAATAAAATTATTAAAATGTGGTTTATAGAAATACTTCTCATACAACACAATGCTTTGGAATGTTTTCGGGTGTCCCTGTACGCAAACCTGTAGAGACATTCACTTCATTTTCAACAGGGAACATCCGATAGTGAATTTGAATAACATATATCAGTTTCAAGAAATTCCACGAATATTTGCAGGAGTTAGAACGCGGACAGGCAGAAGGACAAACCGAAGTCATTAACTCTTTTCAACCTCGTTGGAAAATGTTAAAAAGAATAAAAAATGAGAAATTACCAACGATATAGCAATGCAATATCAAAGCACATGTGAATTGGTATTCATAGTACTGTAAGAGTTCGGGTATATTCAGCCATTTATCAAGTTTAGTGGTTCAGAAAAATATCTGAAGAATTTTCCATTACTATAATATGAAAATAAACCGAATTACAATACTATAAAATGGTATTTAGATAAAATATTTTCTATAATAATATATAAGGAAGAATAAATACAAAACTATGCCTCAACGTATATATATATATATATATATATATATATATATATATAAAGTGTTGTGTATGTATAGTCGAATATTTAATTCTAATTATTATTTAGCATTTTGTGCCTGACATTTTGTGAATTGCGATGGTTAGTTTTTTTTACTTTACTTTCAAAAAATGGGCGGAATTTAATTTGTAATTGGAACCAAATCAATAGATTAGGTCAAAGGAGGTTTAGTGTAAATATGTACATATTATTTAATTATTATTATTATTATTATTATTATTATTATTATTTTTTAGTTCTCTCTTCACTTTTCATTAATCCAGATACTTATTAATCAAGAATCAATTTAATTAAGTAATTGAATTTGGTATAAACTTAAATGTAAATACTTACTTGCCTTGTGATTTTTAATATACAAAAACATTTTTTCTCTATGACTCTGTTTAGTAAATTTTTAGATCCTGGCAAAAAATACTTTGCTTCATAGCAGTATTGTGCCCGGTACAAGGATATTTATAGGGATATCCTTGGATCGACATCCAGTTACCTATCTCCTCCTCCTTTACTTCAATTTAGAACATGCGGTTCTAATAGATGTAAAACTTGCCCTATGGCCTCTCACACACAATTGAATAATAATCAATCTTTGGTTCCATTTTGTCAGGCATACAATGGTATTTATAAAATCAGTTGTGGTCATTGTAAACTTAGTTATATTGGTGAAACTTCAACTCCTCTACATTTACGCATTAATCAGCATCGATCAGATTCTAAAAACCTTTCAGCTGCAACTTCTAAATCAACTATAGAATTACAACACTTTAAATCACATAATTTTAATTCATGTACCATAGAGATTGTAAAAATTCAGAAAAATAAAAGTGAGCGTCTATTTCTTGAATCAAAATTTATGCAATATTATAATACAATTTATCCATATGGCCTAAATTCCGAATACTTTAGTAAAACTATTGAAGCATATTCTAACATCAACCCTCTACATGATTATTCGACTATTTATGCACAACTCAATCACAAAATTAACAATAAAACTTCTAGAACTAAACGAGGTAGTAAAAAAACAGATTTAATCTTTTCTAAAAGTGCCATTATTAAACTCATTTCAGATCTACAGACTAATTACTTATCTAACTATAACTGGTTCATTATTCGAAAATTTATTTTTGCAATTAAAAAGAAATACTTAGTAAACTTTCTGAATGTCTTTCAAAGCCAATCCTATAATAAACATTTTTCAGACATTTTTTATGATATTATAATGTACAAAATCAAACAATTTAATTTAAAAATTAATAAAAAGCCCAACAAATTTAAAACAAATACTCAATTAATTGTGAATTTTACAAATCAAATATTGAACAGTATTAACATTACGTCTATCATTAATGACAAAGAATGTATGTTTCCGATTAAAGATTTAAATCTATCTCGTACCTTCAAATATCCTCTTCCTCTTGGAAGAAAGATATTCAATTATAATTCTGTATCTAAGTCTACCTCTTTTACTAACACTGTAACCTGTAAATGCAATGATCCTTCTTTCTCAAAATTTATTGACAGAGACCATGGACACATTATCACAGGTAATCTCAATATTATTGACAATTATCAATTAAAAAAATTCATGAAATTTGGCACCAAATTTAGACTTCCAGTTAAAACTAGCATTCCACAAATCTTACAACAGTTTTCTTATGACCTAGATTTATTTATTTATAAAATATCTATTACTCATAATAAACCTATTGCCTACTTCACTCAATGGAAAGTTTCAGCGTTACAAAAAATCAAAAATGCATTATTTATCAATTCTTCAAATCTGATGTTATTTAAAAAATCTGTACTTCTTAACTCAATCAAATCACTACAGGATGACTTTGTGATCACTTATGTTGACAAATCACCTAATAATTATGCCATTATTTGTAAATCCTACTATCTCTTTATTTTAAACTCTTCAATCAATAATAGTAACATCTTCAGTTTAACTAATAATAACCTTATTATTAATAATCGAAAAATACATAATTACTATAAACTACTTCAACTTCCCTTCAATAACTTTAATTATCCTTATATAGTTCTCATACCTAAGTTTCACAAATCTCCAATTAAATTTCGCACTGTCACTGTTGGGTGTAACACTTATAACAACAATGCTAATAAAGCTCTACTGGATATTCTAAAACAAATTTACAAATGTACTTGCAAAGTTGATAATTTACACTGTCTTAAAAATAGCTTTCAATTAATTCAATACATCAAATCGCTCGATTCAATAGACAATATTATGACTTTTGACTTTCAAGATCTTTTCAATAATATTGAGTTATCAGATCTTAGTAATATCATTTACAGTCTTTTTCAAGAATATAAAGCTCAAATTAATCTTCCTTACAATTTTAAAGACGAAAAATTTAAAACACTTCTTAACTTTGTTATCCATAATAATTATATCTTCCACAACAACGATATCTATTTGCAACAATTAGGCATTCCACAAGGAGGTTGTAGCTCCAGTATTTTGGCAGATCTCTATCTTTATTATTATGAAAAGCCAATTTGCAATGATGATGTTCGATTTTATCGTTACATCGATGATATTATTGTATTTTATCTCAACAAGAACTCACAAAATGGCTTTTCCTTCAATTATCCACCTAATTTAAAGCTAACTCAAAATACTCTGACTAATCAATCTATTAACTTTTTAGATCTCAAAATAATCATCGATGGTAATAAACTTTACACAGATATCTATGACAAACGGCAAGATTTTTGTTTTAATGTAAACTTATTTACACATTTTAATTCATGTCTGCATCTTTCGGTATTTAGAAACATCATCATTAACCATTTATTTCGAATTAATAATTTATGCTCTGCAAAGTTTAAAAACAAGAATATTAATAAACTGATCACAGCCACTACTAAAATGGGTTTTCCTAAAAACTTTGTATTTTCTATTTTATATCCTTAACCATGTCTCTGTCAGTACAAAAAAAAAAAAAAAAAAAAAAAAACTGTGTACACTCTTGTGTATATCAACAAAAAAATTATAAAATAATAAAAGACAATAAAAAAGGTGGCGGTTGGGTGGGCAGATGTTTGATTACGGAGGTGGGGTGGTGTTGTAAGGCTGGATGGTTGGGTGGGTTTGTGAAATTAAAAAAAAAAAAAAAAAAAAAAAAAAGTAGATGGCTTGTTGCATTTGCTTTGTATTACTATGCAAACTTTCATTTTCCATTAAAATTTCAGTTTTTTCCTTTTTGAGTTGTCAACTATATTTAATGTTCTAATTATACTGTTAAACACAATGTGATCAATCGGTGAATTTCATTGTGGCTTCGTGGTTTCATTGTTGTTCATCTGCTTTGAAATTTGCATTTTTAAATCCATATGGTTCCTGTTCTGGTTGTGGCAGGCTGGGGGAGTGTTGCCGGCATAAAACTAGTGTAACCCCACAGGCAAGTCACAAGTCTTGCCGCCTGCCTCCTACTTCCTACCTTGTGTTTCTTAGGTTGTTTTTTCATTAATTTTGATAAGTTTATGGTTTTAAGTTAAGATTTGTTGTTTTACTTTATTGATTCATTTGTTTTGCAGGCTGTTAATTAATAGATATGGTTTCTTTAAGTTAGTGTATTTCATCCACTGATGATTTTTTTTTTTTTTTTTTTTTTTTTATCTTATTGGTCATTGGTGTTTCAGTGATCTTCTATCTGTTGCTTGGCTTCTACTATGCTTAATAGATCATCTTTATTATATATATATATATATATATATATATATATATATACCGAATGCCATTAAGTCAGCAGACATTTTAAAAGTTCATGGAAATTGCAGGAATCGGTAAAATTAAACGCTCTTTGAGAAAAAGTTATTTTAGTGAAGGGGGATTATTTTATTTATTTATTTATTTATTTTTAAGTTAAAAAAAAAAAAGAAGAAGAAGAAAAAAAAATAGAAAAGTTAAAAATTTTGTCGATAGAGTACGGCTGTACAGACGCGTAACGAGAAATATCCAAATCAGAAAAATTGCACAGTTTTACGAGTAACAGCTCATCTCCTATTATCACTTCTGCTTGTAGTACAGTCAAATTAGGAAAAATAAGGGAAAAAATTTGTAAAGTTTTGAAACTTTGGGATTATACTTATGAAGGGTATAGTAATTCAAAACAAAAAAGTTCCCCACTCTGATAAGGGGGGGGGGGAGCTTCCCCCCTGTTCACCTCAAACCGTATAAATCGTTGAAATGAAGAAAAAAAAATAGGGAATTAATTTATCGAGTATTAGAACTTTGGTATAACATTCCTGAAGTGTCCAATAATGCAAAGCAAAAAAGTTCCCCACCGTGGGATGGGAGCTTACCCCTGTATAAAAGTTCCCTGCTCTGAGTTTCTCTCTCCCCCCCCCCCCCCAAAAAAAAAAAAAAAAAAAAAAAAAAAAAAATTGTATAATTTGTTGAAATGAAAACAAATGGGGAAATAATTTGTAGAATTTTATAGTTTGGGGTCAAAATTCTTGAGTGTTCTAATAATAATAATAATAATAATTCACCCTCTTCTGGAGCAAGAGCTTCCCTGTCTCTTTGCCCCATAATCGTATAATCCATTGAAAGTAAGACAATAGAAATTTTTTATATAATTTTGAAACTTTTTAGATAGTATACTTGAAAAGCTTTCAATGAAAACAAAAAGCCTTCCCTAGGAAGGATGATCCCCCCCCCCCCCAAAAAAAAAAAAAAAAAAAAAAAAAAATTGCAGTTCCTTCAATTAAACAAAAAGTTAGAAAGAAGCATACAGATTTAAAACTTTGGATCATTAATCATACGGGGTATCTCAATGGGAAACAGAAAAGTCCCCTCTTTGAGAGGGGCTTGCAACACCCATTTCCCCCCCATAAAAAATACTTCAAAATTTTCCGTGAGTTTTCCTTTATTATTATTATTATTATTATTTTTAATTAACACAAAATTATTTGATTTTCAAAGACAGCTACTATTATAAAACTAGTTGGCATAGGTGGACTCTGCTCAGTTCCCCATCATATATATATATATATTTATAAATTTCTAGAACAGGACATTCTCTTAACATAGTTATCATGTTAAGAGAAATGAATTTGAAAAAACGTTTGACACAGTGACAGAATGAAATCCCCGCCTAATAGGCTATCCACCTTTCACTTCGATATATTTATCATATTCTAATCTATTAATTTATTTTATTAGGGTAAATTTCGTTGTTTAGTTTTCATGCTACTATTTCCAATGCAACAATCATCAAAATGCATATTTATATGGAAAAATTTCAATTTTGTTATGTTAATAAAATCTTAAATAACGAATAGCTTACTAAATTTTCCTATTAGAATATTTGTAATACTTTGTTGGTGCAGGTTTGCCCGTGATATTTTTTATACATTCCTGTACACAATAAATTTGCACTTCCTTCCACAACCTTGCATACAGCCACATGAAATCAAATGTAGTATTTTTTTTTTTTTTTTTTTTGAGCAGGCGCTTGTCTTAGATATACAAAAGACAAGTATGAATTAGATACTTTCCAGCCCCAGGTCTTTGGATCCAAGCGATTCCCCAACCACATCCGTACTTGCAGGTAAACCCGATGAGAATGCAGGAATGCAGCATCAGTGGTAGGTGGCAAGCGCGATAAGATGACAGCATTGCTTGCCTGTTTTACTATTTCATTAAAACATTGAAATCTGAGATCGTCCATTTTTTTCATTTCAGAAGTTATAGATGCGTTTTTTTTCAAACTTTACTGTACCTATCACTAATAAAATTTTCACCAGCTTTTTCAATTGAGTCACGAGTCGATCTTGGATCGTTGAACACTTTGCGTACATCATGGAGATGGTGAGATGGGTTAAACGATTGAACTATTTACACTTTCCCTTTTCCAAACATGGCCGAAGTGGTGTCGCAACCACTCATTGCGTGAAGAAATAGAATAGAATCCTTAACATTTTTAATAACAGATGAACTTTAAAAATCCTTGGAACTATAAAATCTTGCTTTGACGTTTCCCTTTTCTTCTTTCATGAACAGAATGTCCTTATCTTCTGGGGCAAGTGCTATCAGTAAAACAATAAGGTCCACATCTTGTCCAACAATAACGACTTGCTTGTTTAAATGAGATGCATCAATTGCTTTCCTAACTATGAAAGCATCTGCGTCATCTTTTGCTATGCTTGCTTCGATACCAGAAATTTCTAAGCGTTGAGCAAATTCAAAATATTTAAAACCCGTTCTTTGTATCTCCAGTAGTAAGCCGTGCCGTTCGTGGGTCGGAAGTGACGTCATAGGAGGGGGGGGGTAAGTAGGGAAGGAAACAGGAAGTGACGTAACGGTTGGTTGGTTGCTTGATCGAGAAAGATGACGGGGGTAGAGTTTCTTTTTATCCGTTGACAACCTGGACTTCTTGTCAAGACATGTGAAGGAGGGGTGACGGGGAGGGGAGAGTTTTCTTAAAGGACAACACAGAATCCTGTCAGAACATGAGAGAGAATGACGTCATCAACTGGAAAGAGGACAATGTAGTATATTTTTAATCAGTAATTAATTTTTTAATCAGTATTTCATTAATCAATCTTAATGAGTGAAACTCTGTCTTAATTATTTTATTGACTATTATAATTCGCCAGATTTTTTACAAAACGATATTACCCTCCAGTGGAATCGAACCCACCATCAGTGGCATGCAAGCTCCGCGGTCTACCGACTAAGCTATGAAGACATTTCCTCGAACTGCCTTTTTTATGTTTTTCCCCTTTTAGGAGGTAGGGGTGGGAAGGCGTTTCCCCCACCTGCGCCCAAGTGGACTCGTCCAAGGGATCCAGCCAATAAGAAGGTCGTTAACTGATGTCACGTTCCTTACGTTGGATATTTAAGGATCCTCCTGAGCTATCGCGTTCACTTTCTTGTTTGACCTAGTCCAAGAAAATTCCTTGCTTTCTCTTTTGCTTCTATTCTTAGGATTACCTTCTTTCTTCAGAAAAATGAAACACTCATTCAATATCGTTGGTTCAGGCAAAAATCAGGTAAATAATTTTTTTTTCCTAATTTTTACTATCATTAAACATATTTTTCTTTTCTGATTTTTATTTTTAAACGGTACTAAAAATTCATTTTATTTTTATTTATTTATTTATTTATTTATTTTTTTTGAGTGTCTTGAAAAAATCTAATTAAAATTATTTCAAGTTTTATTTTTCAGTTTTTAAATTATTTTTAATTTATTTTTCTTTTTTAACTTAAAACTAATGTTTTCTGAAAGTTTTTTTTAATCACGAATATTTTCTTTTTTCTTTCCTTAATATTTTCAACTCGTATGTGCAATTTTCTTTTCTGAATTTTGATTCATTTAATTTTGTTTTGTAAAATGTTCTTTTTTCATTTTATGTTCTTTTTGAAGATTCTGAAATGCCCTTCAATGAAGTAAGTTCCTTTATTTAACTCTTATTTTTTTATAATATTGTAATATTTTGTAATATTGATATTTTTAACGATGTATTTACTTTTTCAGTTGATGGATGAAGCGTCGCAAATTTTCATAGAAAATCCCATTGATTTTGATGAAGTTTCCAAAATATTTGTAGAGAATCCCATGCCTTTGCCGCTGTATTACCGAGTAGGAACAGGATTTGAAGTAAGTTTGCTTTTGTGTTCTTGAGTGTAATCTCTTTTATTTTTATAAGTGTCTAATTTTTTATTATTCTAGACTTCTGCTCAACCTGTTGGAGCCGGAACTACGTATACGGCTGCTGGAGAGACTTCTTGCGTAAGTGCCTAATTTATACATAGATTTTTTTTTACGATCGAGCTTATTGTATATATTATATATATATATATATTATTTTTTTTGTTTTACAGATAGAGAATGCTATTATTATCACTGAACGTCTACGTCGGAGGAACAACAAGTATCAAGCGGAAGAAATCCGCTATGAAGCCCGTGTCGACCCAGACAAGCTTCCTGCTCACGTGCGAGGTGTACCCATGATTGCGGTGATAGACTCTGTGAATCAATTATTTTCAAGTTTAATTCGATGTTCCACGGAGAATTTGGAATCCACAGACCTGATACGACTTTGTATTTGGGCGGAGGGATTGGATAGGCCAATATCCACGAAACTTATATCCGTCTCTGAGCTCACCGTTGAGAAAGTGATGTCTGCCGTCATGAACGTCCTCCATTCGAAAAATAAAATCCAGCTGGATGAGGGTTTTTTGGTGGATATCATGACTATTCACAGATCCATCGGGACTGGAGGACGAAGAATTTCAAATATTTCCGTCGATCGCCTGCAAAAGAAATCTATTCTGAGTATTCCCAAGTATGAAGAAGGACTCTGCTGTGCGAAGGCCATCATGTTTGCCAAAGCCCATTTAGAGAACGATCGCACGGCAATCGAAGTCATGAGACAACGTGACCGTCCCGCACTGATGAACCGTGCCCGAGCCCTGCATGTTGCAGCCCAAGTTCCCCTAGGTCCTTGCACGTTTCGAGAAGTCGCTCAGTTCGAAGAGCATCTCAACATTCAGATTGCCGTATTGTCGTCGGATAATCGCAATCGAGTAAGTTTTATTGACATTTGCTGATTTTAACATCTTTTTTTTTTTTATTTTGTAGGTTTCGTACAAAGGTGTGGATAGACCCCAGCGGATCAATTTGTGGCTTCACGATGGACATTACGACGTCGTGAAGTCATTGGAAGCGTTTTTCGGTAGTGATTTTTATTGTGAACGGTGCGCTGTGCCTTATCAGCGTGCCTATGAACATTGATGTGCCGAAGCATGTTACGTGTGCATGAGAACAGAATGTCGACCGGGCGAACCTCAACGATGCCTGGACTGTGATCGTCTTTGCCAATCGAGTGATTGCTTTGCAGCCCATAAAGCCCTAAGAGAGAATCAGGAATTCTTTCTCTGAGATCTGGTAAATGAATAGTCTTAATTAAAAAAATATAAATAATGTATGTGTAAATATATGTATTCATGCTTTTTTTCTTTCACAGATTTATCAGTGTCGAACGTGTTGCAAAGTAATTCGTAGAAGAGATTGTCCCAAAGACATGCACCGCTGTGGAACAGCCAAATGCCCTTCTTGTGATCGCTTTGTTGTATTGGCGGAGCACCGGTGTTACTTGCGTCAAGTGGCCTCGAAGAAACCCAGTGCAAAATTGATCTTTTTTGATTTTGAAACGGTTCAATCTTCGGGAACACACGAAGTTAATTTTGCTGTGGCGCAGTATACTGATGGCGGGGAGGAGGTATTCAAAGGATATACAGCCTGTGCAGATTTCTGTACATGGCTGTTTACTCCTCGACACAAGGGCTATACAGCGATCGCCCATAATATGAAGGGGTAAGTAAATTTTCTCTCTCTCTTTATTTCTGATTTTTTCTTATCTTTATCCATTAAACGTATTTTGTTCTTTTTTCAGATTCGACGGACAGTTCATCATGGAATGGTTAATAAAACAAGGTACAACACCAGAAGTGATTCCGTGCGGGAGCAAATTGATCTCTATTCATCTGAAATCTGTCGACGTTCGAATCATCGATTCGTTAAACTTCCTACCAATGGCCCTGTCAAAACTGCCCAGTTGGTTTGGCTTCTCCGAGTTAAAAAAGGGATATTTCCCCCATCTCTTCAACACCCGGGAGAATCAAAACTATGTTGGAACCCTTCCCGATACCCAGTACTATAGTCCTGACACGATGTCAACCGCATCTTGCAGTGCATTCCTGTCCTGGCATGCAGAAGAAAAACAAAAGGGGGAAATGTTTGATTTTCAAAAGGAAATGTATTCTAATTGCAGGTAGGTGCTTAAGAATTCTCTATTTTTAAAAATAAATAAATAAATAAATAAAACAAACAAACAAAAAAAATTTTTAAACTAATATTTTTTTTCTTTTTTCAATTTTTCAGTTCGGACGTGGATATTCTTCGGCGTTGTTGTCTCGAGCTTCGAACACAGTTTATGGAAATCGCAAACGTGGATCCGTTTCGGTAAAGTATTTTTTGTATTCTTTTAAAATATCTCAATGAAAAGATTTAATTTATAAATATTTAACTTCTTTTTTATGTTTTAGGTATGTGACGATTGCATCTGTTTGCATGGCAACATACCGAAGCAACCACATACAGCCCGATACGATTGCTATGGTTCCCGTGCTCGGTTACATCAACAAAACCAATTTCAGCCCTGATTCAATTCGATGGTTGGATTTTGTAGCCTCAACACAAGGGTTGCATATCCAGCACGCTCTCAATGGAAAGGGAGAGCGAAAAATCGGAGGAATATCGGTAGATGGATTCGGTGAAGAAACCTAGACCGTCTACTAATATCAGGTAAAAATTATTCTGTGATTAATGAATCATTTTATTTATATATATTTTTTAAAATACTATTTTAATGAATGAAAATATTTATTTTTAGGGTTGTTTCTTTCACGGCTGTTGCACGTGCTACAATTCAGACGTGACCCATTCTTTAAAAAACGTGACCATGGCAGCATTCAGAAAACAGACGGAGGAGAATATCCAGAAATTACGCGACCAAGGATATCAGGTAATCGAGATGTGGGAGCATACTTTTAAAGAAATGAAGAAGGAGTCCCTGGAACTAAAATCTTTCCTGAAAACACACGACCTGAAGGACCGTTTAAATCCAAGGGATGCATTTTTTGGGGGACGAACTAATGCTGTAAAATTGTTTCACGAAGGTGACGTGAAATATGTTGATTTTACGTCGTTATACCCATGGGTAAGTCGGTTGTTTGTTTTGTTTTTAATTTTTTTAATGATTTTCTCACCTTAAAAATGTTCTCTGCATTGTGATATGTATTTTTTTAACACTTTTATTTCATTGTTAGGTAAACAAATATTGCCTTTACTCAGTTGGTCAACCCACCATTATAACAGAAGGTGTCTGTGATATCGGCCAATATTTCAGATTGGTCCACTGCAAAGTACTCCCGCCACGAGGGCTCTATTTACCCGTGCTGCCATACCGATGCCAAAAGAAGCTGATGTTTCCCCTATGCCGGACCTGCGCTGAAACCTTGCAGCAAAGTCCTTGCTCGCATACCGATGATGAACGTGCTATCGTCGGTACATGGGTTAGCGAGGAGCTGAAGCTGGCGAAGAAGAAAGGATATCGAGTCACACAAGTACTAAACATAATCTCGTTGTTTTCTAAATGTATGATTTTATTTGAATGCTCATCTAATAGTTTTTATAATTTTTATTTCAGATCTACGAGGTCTACCATTTCGAGCAAACATCAGACTATCTGTTTAAATCATTCATCGATTGTTTTTTAAAGATCAAGCAGGAGAGCAGTGGTTGGCCTTCAGACTGCGTGACCGAGGAACAAAAAGCCCACTACATTCGCCAGTACGAGAAACGCGAAGGTGTTAAATTAGACCCGGCATGCATCAGCAAAAACCATGGGCGCAGACAAGTAGCCAAATTAGCGCTGAATAGTTTTTTGGGGACGGTAAGTATAATTAAAAATTTTTCATTTTATTTACAGATATATTTTTTATACATTTTTATAACTTTATTTCTTTTTCATTACAGATGGGGGATGAACATCGGCTGACGTTCGTCAACACTGTCCCGAATTTCAACAAAATGATGGCTGATCCTACTAAAAACGTAAGTACCTTTTTTTTATTTTGTACATCGATAATTATTTATTTTATTCCATTTCATGTTTTAATTTTAATTTCATCTTTTTCAGATCAAAGATGTTTTTCTCCCTGCACCAGAGGTGGCAGCCATCCAATGGAAAGCTCACGAGGAATTTATCGGGCAGGACACTGCTACTTTTTAGCGGCTTTCACTACAGCTTGGGTTCGTCTCAAGTTGTACAGCGAAATGGACAAACTTGGCCGCAGTGTTCTGTATCGCGATACAGATTCGATTGTTTATGCCAGTGATGGTATAAACGATCCGCCCCTCGGCAACTTTCTCGGGGAATTCACCGATGAACTGGATGGTGGTGTGATATCCGTGTTTGTATCTGGTAAGTGTTTTAAATTTCTCTCTTTATTTATTTATGTTTCTGATCTCATTTGAAACCTATTTTTTACTTTGTTAAATTCATTTCTTTTCTTTTTTTACAGGTAGCCCTAAAAACTATGGTTTTGAAACAAAAAGTGGTAAAACTTGTTGCAAGGTAAGGGGGTTCACCTTGAACTTTAAGAATTCCCAGTCTTTAAATTTCGAATCTATTCGGATGTTAATTACGGAAATGAGTGAAACTCAAACGATCTCAATTACAGCCCCAGCAAAAATCACCCGGGATCCAAAACGCAGAAAGGTCATTAACAGAGAACAAAGGAAACTTGACAGGGTGGTTTATGACAAACGTGTCATTCAGCACGATTTGATCACCCTTCCTTACGGGTATTAAAGGAACATGAAGAAAGAAAAAAAAATATGTAAAATAAAACAACAAAAAAATGTAACGATAAAATTTGTAAATTTATTCTTAACAATAAATCATATTTATTTTTTGTAATTGAGTTTGTCTTTTTTTCTTTTGAAAAATTAAAAATGTTAAATGAAAGAAATAAAACAACAACTGAAAAAATTCAAGCAAGAAATAAATTTATTAAAAAATCATTTTTTTACAAGTTTAGCCATTTTGACGAAGTCAATTTTTTCTTCCAAGTTTTGCATACATAGTTTTCACATTAGATGAACGAGTTTTCTTCGGAGAGGATTTCTTAAAAGTTAAATATTTATTTTTTATAAACTCTCGTGGAAAATCACAAATCTTCAATTTTTCATTAAATTCTTTAAAGACATCTGGTTTTTTTATTCTGTTTCTTAATAGGAAATTGATTAGTTGAACAATATCAGAATCAGGGATAACATTATTGTCCACTTTAACTTCTTTATTTTCATTCCAAACTATTTCATGCTGTCTTAAAAATTCTATAATTTTCGAAGCAGTCTTTTTATACTTGACAGGAACGGTATTCAAAATTTCACTTTCTGTAACAAGATTGTTTTCAGGATGATTTTCCGTGACTGGAACTTCGGTACGTTTCACAGTATTCACATCTGGGAATGACACAAACTTCTGCAAAATCTGTATGTAAAGCTTTGCTTTTTCATCTTCTTCTAATTTTCTATTCAAAATATTTTGAATCTGTTTGTCTAAATCACTCAAATGTTCTTCGGCAAATTTTTGATCTCTATCCATTGGAATTAGTCTGAATTTACGAGAGAATTCCATTTATCAATGTACTCAGTACAGACACGGCAGCGGAAATAAGAATAGAACGAAAACCTTCCCCTTTTTGAACAAGGAGTCGCCTTTTCTTAAATAATGGGACTTTTTTATCTCCTAAACGACGCAAAGTTATTTTATAATGGGTTAATTTGTTTTTCTGACGTTTCGTGACTACGTTACCCTTTAATAAATTTAAGGGCATTAATACACATCTTTTATGGTACTGTTAGGACACTTTGCATGCTAAGGCTGCTTTCTGTTTCGTCTTGCTTAGCAATCTGAGACGTTCCAGAGTCGACATATTGAATACAAATGATTTGTGGGAAGCTTATGTTCTCCTTTGTAAATACGCCGAAAGCAAATGCTTTCGTCAGTGCGCAGTGTTTAAAAAACGATTTATGACTGGGGCATTTCACATCTGCTTCCTCTAGCGAGACTATTTTGGGACAATCAAAATCATTGCGATTCAAAATTTTTCGTTTAGACATTTTCTCTAAAAATTTTGTTTTTTCTAATCCTTTGGTAAAAATCGTTTTATAGGAAATAAACAAAGATGAAAGTATAACTTCTAAAGCTGAATAAGGTAATTCTCCACTCTCCCAGCGTAAACCATGACAATAACGAGTTAGCCATGCAAAAGGTTTTCTTTTTTTTTGAGGGTTAATTGTTCCCATGGATAAGGAGGGAGATAGCTCCAGCGGGCATGATAATTAAAATCCACGGCATAAAAGGCCAATTCTTTGACAACAAAATCTTGCGAATTTATCTGAAAGCCCTCAAATTCTACTACAGCTGAAGACATGTTCACCGAAGGATGCACTGAATAGAAATGATTTATCGAGGTTCATACACGTAATGTTTATCACCCGAAAATATTCCTGTGCGCAGGCGCAAACGATCATCTCCCCTTGGGCGCAAATCAATAAGCAAATAACCAAATTCAGGTGATGTAGCATCGTAAAAAATTTCTTGGAAAGCTCGAAGTTTACCTGGATACATTTGGCGAGCTAAGATATTAATTTGAGTTTTATCCCTAGGATTTCAAAATAAGAAAATATATTGAGAATTTAGATTAACATTTCGCATTTCTTTACCCTGAACAAAAATATTTTGAGTTAAAAATATAACAGATAAATTTTGGTGATGACTGCCTTTCGTAAAAAGATTACTTAAGCGAAAATCATTCGCTAATTCTGACATTAAATCGTCTATGACAATTAAAGCATTTCGAAGTGAGTTAAGATTAGACGGTAGTCCTTCTTCAAAATTCACATCTTTCATTGAATTAAAAAGAGGTTGGTATTTACCGTAACAATAAATAATATTCGTTGGCATAGGATTAAACATCTTACAATCAAACAACTTTTTAAGTAGAAATGTTTTTCCAGATTGCGTGGGGCCAGAAATAAGGCAAGTCGATGTGTGTTCCAACTTGAGAAGTTCCATTTTTTAAATGATAAATTTTTCAAAATGGTCCCACTTTTATACTCTTCCCGTCAAAATAAAACATGCATATTTTTTAAAAGTAGGCAAATATTAATAACTGCACACATTAAAGAAAATACAAACACATTTATTTAAAAAAAAAAAAAAATTTATTTTTTGAAAATCATATTTACACCATATCTTTTTTTGACAAACTGAAACATTCGAAAATCATTCTTCTTTCTAGACAGTAGATTTACAATAGATTTCATACAAAGTCCTTGACATCGTTTTATTATAAAAAAAAAATACAATATTGTCCACAGACATTGGACGTTAAACTTTGAAGCGTTGTCTTGTTCCATTGAATTTGAGAATACTTCTTTACAAACCTTGTTGTGTCTTCTCCATAGGTTTCGGGAGGTAATCCGTAAGAGTCGAAAAATCAATAGTCTTTTGGTCTTGAATGTAAACAGCCAGCCAATGGGATCCCTTTTCATCATGTTTATCAGTATTGAGTACAAATGCACAAGGGAATTTTCGAATGACAGGTATTTTGTCAGAAGGAAAAACACCTACAAAATACCTAGCAGAAAGAGGATCGCGAGATAAAACTGTATGAATTTGAGACAAATTCATCATTTTCCAAAATCATACAAAATATTTCAAGCTTTGTTGATTTCAATTAAATTTTCAAATTCAGCATACACGATCAGAGAGATTGTTTTTATTAGAGGAGAACTAAATTTAAGTTCCAATCTTAGATTGCTATGACGAATAAGGTTAAGATGAGAACCATCACATAAGTCAGGCGTCAAATCAAAACGAAATAAAGAATATCCTTTTGAAAATTCTGACCTAGATAAATACAGTCCTTTGTTGTCGGCATTCACAAATAAATTTTGATAAGCACGGATAAATAAACCATTTTTAAAATTAGGCTGAATGGGATTATGAGGAACAGGTTGACCATTTACATAGACGCCTAGGAAGTTCATATTGTAATGCTGAAATTCAAAGGGGGACTTTTTATAGTTACCGTTAAATGCATCATTGTCTACACAGGCAATCACAATACGATTCGGCATTTGATCAATAAAAATGTTATCCTGAATAAAACTCATATTTCCGACAGGAATGGAATAAGTAGAAAGATACTAAAACTTCTTCACACACCATAAATTTTAAGTCAGCACAACCGGTATCGAAAGGACGTAGCCTTTCTTCATCAGGTGCAAACACGTGCTACTGCCTTGGAGGAAAAAGCAACACTGAAAGCAGGGCAAAATCCAGAGGGGGAGGAGCAACACAAACAACCAATAGGAAGCATCATGCAGGACCAATCAGAGAGGAACACACGTACACACACACTGAAAAAAAAATCTGGAGTGACTCCACTCGACTTTCCGAACATTGAGTAACTAACAGTTTTGTAGATAAAATAAAGAAAGAGGAGTTGCTAAACAAACAAAAAAGAGAAAACCATAACAGAGTGTTTGAGTATTTTTCTCCATATATCACACGAGGTTTTATTTAACGCTACTGAACTTTGAGCCCTTAGATCATAATGATAAAGAATTTTTCGTTGTGTCCCTGTAAAAATCTATAAATGCTAGATTCACCAAAATGCTTATAGTTAGTGCAACAGTGATTTATAATATTCATACAAATTTTCAGCTCAATTGAATAAGGCGTTTAGATGCTATCGCTGGTCTCATAGGCCATAAAGATAAAGAATTTTTCTTTGTGTCCCTGTAAAAAAACTGTAAGTGCTAGATTCACCAAAATCTATACAGTTGGTTCAAATGTGACCTATAACATGTGTACAAATTCTTTGCTGAGATTAATAAGGCGTTTAGACGCTATCACACTTTTAAAAATTTGGCAAAGAATTTTTCTTTGTGTCCCTGTAAAAAAACTATAAGTGCTAGATTCTCCAAAATCTATACAGATTGAGTATCTGTGACCTGTAATATGTGTATAAAGTTTTTGCTCAATTGAATAAGGCGTTTAGATGCTATCGCACTTTTAAGATTTTGGTCCCTTGGCCATAATGATAAAGAATTTTTCTTTGTGTCCCTGTAAAAAAACTATAAGTACTAGATTCACCAAAATCTATAGGGTTCGTACTATGGTGACTTACAATATACGTACCAACTTTCAGCTTATTCGAACAAAGCGTTTAGACGCTAGCGTGTTCACTCACAGACATACACACATACATACACACATACATACACACACACATACATACATCATCGTAAAAATAGTGAAAACGGACTCGTTGGACCTCGAAACGTATAGAAACATCAAAATCTCGAATTCGGATTTTGACATGATTACAATACTTTCCTCACTATAGTGTTCAGAAAGTAAAAAGGGGAGAGGGAGGGAAGGAATAATCAATTAAATTTATTTTTAATTTTTAATTTTTTGTTTTATTTATTTATTTAATATAATACAAATAAGTAATTTTAATAAAATTTATTTATTTATCTTTTTTTTTTATTAGAATTATTTTATTATAACTATAATGAAGGAAATTATTTAATTGAATTAAACAAATTTTTCCAGGCTGTAGTCAGCAAAGTGGAATCAGATTTTTCATTGACAATTTTATCACGATTAAGGTAAATAGCTAAATTTTCCAAAAAATCCAGTTCCGAAACGCGTTTGGCATGAGAGATAATTTTGGCACTCTTAAAATTAAAACTATGATCAAATTCCCAACTGTGCTTCGCAATAGAAGATTTAGAAACTTCTTGATTAACAACATACCGAGAATGTTCACGTAAACGACATTCAAGATTTCTTTTTGTTTGACCAATATAAGATAAATCAGAATTATTACAAGGGACATTATAGATACCCCACTTATGAAGCTCAGGAAGAGGGGATTTGGTTGAAGGGAATTGGAATTTATTGACAGGTTTAAAAATAACGTGAAAATTGAAACGCTTCAAAACTTTGGCTAATTTAAAACATAAGGGGGGATAAAAAGGCAAGACAACAAGATTATCAGGTTTAATTTTATCATCAATGGAAAGAGTAGAATTATAAGTTGGCCTACTGAACTTTTTGAGAGCTTTATCAATTATAGAGGGTCTAAAACCTCTTTTAACAGCAACAGACTTTAAATAATTGAGTTCTTCTTTAAGAGAAGAAGTATCAGAACAAACTTTAAGGGCACGATACACGTAAGTGTAAAATGTGCCAATTTTTTGTTTAGCCGGATGATTAGAGAGAGCATGGGGAGGGTTAGAAACAGAGAAAGGTTTCCTGTACACAGAGGTTTTAAAAGAGGAATCACACCTAGTAACTAAAACATCAAGAAACGGAAGTTGATTACAATTTTCTAACTCGAAGGTAAACTGAATATGGGGATCAATAGCATTAGCAATATTAAGAATGGCAGAAACATCAAACGGATTTTCAACAAGAATGAAAGTGTCATCTATGTAACGTAACCAGCATTTTAAATTTAACACCTTTAATAATTTTTCCTCAAAATAATGCATATAGATATCAGCAAGAATAGGAGATAAAGGTAGGGTGCAAACACGTGCCAAGGCAGTAGCACTTGTTTGCACCTGATGAAGAAAGGCTACGTCCTTTCGAAACCGGTTGTGCTGACTTAAAATTTATGGTGTGTGAAGAAGTTTTAATATCTTTCTATTGATTGTACGCCAGTTTTTGAATTTAGTTCTAGGAATGGAATAAGCTTTGCAAAGAACTCTATCAATAGGATACTTGGCTGTCGTTTTTTCTAGGCTATTGTTATGCCCCAAAACAACGCCAGGGCTAACCCTTATTTTTCGAACAAATAAAGAGGCATGATCAAGGAATACTTTGAATTGCCCTTCACCCCCTAACAAGCAAAATTCTGGTTTACTACGAATAAGTTTAATTTTCACGTCGACCATGTTAAGTAGTAGTCTCTCTTGGTGAAACATATCCAAGTGCAAACGACCCATCATATCAACTGAGGCACTTAGTTTAAACAGTTCAGCACGTTTATTAAAACCTTCATTATGGTTAGGATCTGCTGTGTCAAAAACATTCATACGACCAGCAGTGTCTTTGTAAAATAATTCTGAGGAAAGTTGAGAGGTTTTCATATCCATGATTAAGTAATGTTTCTATCATAGCTCTATAGGGATACGTATTACTGGATGAAACAAGTCTTTCATTTAGGCTGATGTCTACTTGGGAAAACATAGAATGTAAGAAAAGGTTCACAGGGCCGACTTTACACTTATCCGTTATAGGCTTGCCATCATTTTTAAAAATTTTTACTTTGATATACAGTTGAGTTTGCGACAAATCAAGATACTTTTCACCGCTTCCAGACACATTAAATTCCACAGGACCGCCATCAGATGCATTGGCAAGAGGATGAAACTCAACCCATTGGCTTCTTTCAATAACTGTTTGAGTGGGTGGTGAAGAAAATAGTTCTAGTTCTGATTTAGCGCATTCAGGAGAATCTTTTAAAAGAAAAGCCATTTTATAGAGTATCCGTATGTCTAATCAAAAATATCACGTCCTTGCACTTTCCGTGCTTTCGATGAAATGAAACGTTTGGAAGGTTTGCGTTTCCTTTTAAGCTTTCCGTGACCGATCATCTCATCCGCTTCTTGAACAGCCTTTCTGGCTAGTTTTTTTCCGGTTTCTTTCGTTCGCGTTTTGAGAGAAGATTTCAAACTTTCACCTGACAATACATCGTTTGCTACCATAGTGCCAGTTCGTAAAGCTTCTTTTCAGACTGTTTTTGCACCGCTTATTAAAAAGGGCATTGCACTCCGGAATAGTTTAACAAAAAATCCACCTATCCCATGTCCTCTCTGCAAAACGGTTCCCTGATAATAAGGCAAACCATGTCCTGTTTGCCCGGCATAATAATCTTAAATTTTTTTCGTACAACACGTGGCACTAACATTTTACTGATCCTTCTTTCACGTCAACAAAAATGAAAATGAGAGTTATTTGAAAAGAAAGGTCCTTTTTATATAATTTGCCGTAAACGAAAATGCAAAGTGACAAACACTTTGCCTCTTTCAAAAGGTACTACAGCCCCAGAATGAAGTCTTATATCAAGGTGTATTGTTTGGAAATGCTGCCGAATAACAGGCAAGTAAAAAAGGTCTTGGATAATGAGCATTTACAATTTCGCCGTCATTTCCATCTACAGTGACGATTTTTAGCAAAGGAGCTTGTACATCACTTACGATTTGAGGTTCTGTTAGATCAGAGTATACATATATTACTGGAAAAGAGCACTTTGGATCGGCAACAAACGGACTTTGTTGAAATCCTGAATATTTTCCTGTTTCGATTCCCAATAGTTCCGCTATACCTTCGTGGAGGATTACTTTTGATTTTCCATCCGTCTTGATAGTTACTCGTTTCGTTACTGGGTGATACTGAAATTCAATCTTATTTTTATGGGATTCTATTGCCGTACCGTACCTCCAATAAGATCTGGTATCGTTTCATAACAACCTGGGGGGACTCTTCTACCTTCGAGTATTCCATCACCCAAATAAACCAAATAAATTATTATCATTTCGAATGTTATGTATGGGGATAAATGAAATCTAGTAAAGCCATTTCCCATTCGCCATTTAAATTGATTGGATTAGGCAGCTGCGTCGTAAATTGTGATATTTTATTATGCGGGAAAAAGCTCAAAGAGCTGTCACTGATCAGTGTGACGTAGAAAGACATCGTTTTAAAAATGAAAGTTAAGTTACACAAATGCTCTATTTATATCATTTTGACATCGCTGACCCATGTATTGAATTTTTGAGGATAACCCTGAAACTTTACGAAGTATTCAACTTTTCCATGACGTTTTCTTTTTTCCAAAACTTTTTCCACTGGATAAAATCCAGAATCCGAAATTTTTTGTAACTCTTGCTTGTAAAAACTTCCTTTTATTATTTCTCCTGCCAAATCTTTCAATTTATAGACAACAGGTACACGAGGTAAAATTTTACAAATTGTAAATATTTCCCTTGTCCAGTTTTGTTCATATCCTTTTTCAAACAACATTTTTTCTCGACTGATGCGAACAGTATCTCCAACTTTTAAATCTGTAAGATTAGGTTTTGCAACCAATGTTTGCTGATCATATAGCGTATGCCAAATTTTTTGTTGGTTTTCTAATGTCACCGATGCAGGCTCTGTTTGTATATAACGATGCCAAGTATGGTTATAACTATGTACTAATTTATCGATAACGTCGATGTATCTTCTTGTGTTCATTTCAGTAAAATATTTCCACATCTTAGTTTTCAAAGTGCGATTAAAACGTTCAACCACCAAAGCCTTGGTTGCATTATGTGTAGTGAAAAAATGAATTTTCTTCTTTTTAAAGTAATCTTGTACAAGATTGTTCGTAAATTATTTACCCGAGTCTGTTTGAAGTCGTTCGGGTAACCTTTCCGCAAATATTTTTTCAAAAGCTTGTTTAATAGTCATAGACCTTTTATTTTTCAAAGGAAACTCCCAAGCGTACTTTGACAAAATATCAATACAAGATACAAGTAAGTAAATATTTATAACCATTGTTATAATTAGCTAAGTATTGCATGTCCACTAAATCAGACTGAAACTGCTCGTCGATGCCTCCTACAATAACACGATTTCTTTGGAACCTGTGTCTCAAAGGCTTGTGCAAAGTATACGAATCTTTCGTTTGAAACCATTTCTTGATGTCTTTGGTTTTTACGCGACCTTTTAAAGCACGCTGTAAAGCACTGACACCACCGAAACTGACCGGATGTTCTGGATTCCGATACGTCTGATTCAATACTGCTTCCATTACAGCAGTAGTTGTGATCTAGCCGAACACTTATATTCATAATGATTCAAACAAAACGTATAACCCAGAATTTATATATTCACAAAACCTTAAATATTTTCTATATGATAAATATAAAAAAAGAAAGTCACACACACACAAGAAATTCTATAATAACCAGCATTTATTTACATTAAAACTTACATAATAAAGAATCAATTACAAGAAAACAATAATTCGTTAAAAACAAGTTCTTCTTCATTTTCTTCACCAACATACATTTTTTCAACAGCTTCAAATGTTTTTTCAACATCTAAAGAAGGGGAAATTCTTCTACTCCTAGTACTGCTTGGAAATCAATATTTAAATTTTTATGAACTATATCTCTGGCTACATCATCCCAATTTATCGAGAACAATGCTTGGTGGAAGTATTTTGACCACTTTTCAGATCGATTTTTCGTTAAACAGTCATGCATAAAATTGGCTTCATACGAATCTCGACAGCCAAAACAATTTGTAAGTTCTGTAATTTTTACTGAAATAGCTGCAGCAAGACAGTTTTGAAGTGAAACAAGGAGTTCTAAAAATGCATCAGGGTTCTCCACGGGTTTCAACTGTAAATTTGGATTATCGAGTTCTTTTCCAATACAATAGGATAAAGTGTAAGTGATCAGCACTTGCTTCATGCGATCTGTTATTAAACACTTGTTTTCGCAAAGCTTTCCTAACTCAGCAGCGCTAAGCACAACATATTCAGATAAAAATTGCATGCTTAAATTTTTTCTTTGAAATAATCTTTGGAAAACAAAAATTTCTTGATTATTCTTCTTTTGTTTCGAAATGCATAAATCTTTGTCTATAATAAACACCTTATCCGAAGACTTATGATTTAAAATAGCATTTACTTTCCTACACAAAAATACCATACTTTGGGTGATAAGGATACTCCGTCTTTCGTCGCACGTAACTCGCCATTTTCACCTTTAACATATCTCCTGATATGCACTCGAGTTTTTCCGATATAATGATTGACAGTAAGGAAATTTTCTCCACCTAGGTATTTCATATCCAAAGAATCAGTCCATTCTTCTTCCGCATTTTCTGTAAACATCTCTTCCTGAAAAAAGTAATAAAAAGAAATCATTAATAAATAATCAAGATTTTTAGTATTAAAAGAAAGTGTATACTACTTTATTCAAAGGGAAAATGTTTTTTAAAAGAGAGAAAACTTACTTTAGTTCGGTCTTCTTTTATTTTCTTGCATCTTTCTTCTGTTTGAACACGTTTCCGCTTTTTATGTCCAGGTGTTTTCATCATACAGAAAGTTAGATTAACACGCACACCAGGGTGTTTCTAATCCTTTGGAATTCCATGGCTCCAGACTTTATTTGTTGGGGGATTCATAACCAAAAGAGAGTTTGACTTTAATTCCACTTTTTTATCCTGGTAATTGGGTCTTTTAAAAATCATAGTACGTGTTTCTCCAAAGCTTAGGGAACAGATAGGGTGGTTTTCCTCTAAGTCGGCTTCATCATCTTTATGTTGACCAATACAGGCATTTCCATCCTCGTACCGGTTTATCAACACGAAATTAAAATTGACACTCATCATAGTTTCAATAAGACTTTTTATTTCAAGAAGCAAAGGAGGCCAAGGCCAAGGTTGACTGATTAGTGTCAGTCCTGAAAAAGTATAAGATAATTCTGGGTCTCCAAAAGCAGCAATCTTCCTCGAAATAGGATAAGATTTACTTCGAATACGTATTCGGCATTGCCCCTCGGGTAAATAAACTATTTTTCTAGTCTTTCAAAAATTTCTTCTGAAGAAGCAAATACATTTTCGTGGATCAAAAGATTAAGCCTGTGTTCCATGATTACGTAGCGAAGAGAGAGCGAATTGAACGGCAGGAATGAAATGAGACTAAAATGAGAAGATATTTCGTGATGTCTAGAATTTTATACCCAGATTTAGTGTCTTATCTTCTCAGCAAACGCATCAGGATTGGATAAAAACACGAATGATGTCACAGTGCTGTCTTGTAATTGGCTGGATCCCCTTGGACTAGTCCACTTGGGCGCAGGTGGGGGAAACGTCTTCCCACCCCCTATCTCCTAAGAGGGGGAAAACTTTAAGAAGGCAGTTCGAGGGAACGTCTTCATAGCTTGGTCGGTAGAGTGCTGGTCTCGCATGCCACAGATGGTGGGTTCGAATCCCTGGAAGGTAATATTGTTTTGTAAAAAAAAAAATCGAGCAAATTAAAATAGTTAATAAAATAATAAATTCCCTCATTAAGTTTGATTAACGAAGTACTCATTAAAATTCATTATTGGTAGCTACGTCATTCAAAATATCGTCCTCTTTCCAGCTAATGACGTCATTCTCTTTCAAGTTTTGACAGGATTCTGTGTTGTCTTTTTAAAAAAACTCTCCCCTCCCTCACATGTTCTGACAAGAAGTCCAGGTTGCCAACGGATAAAACGAAACTCTACCCCCGTCATCTTTCATGATCAAGCAACCAACCAACCATTACGTCACTTCCGGTTTTCTCCCCCTCCTCCCCCCCTCCTATGACGTCACTTCCGTCCCTCAAAGCGCGCAGCTTACTACTACCATATAGCCATGAAGAATAATTTCAATTCCTAAGTAGCTTTGCTGGACACGGTAAAATATTATAGTAACGCACTTCCACCAACAATAAAAAAGAATATTATGACTTAAATATTGGCAGCCTTGTATATCTTCTAAAGATTATGTAAACACCATATGGTGCACATAAATATAATCCGATATTAATAACAGACGGCACAACCTGAAATAAACTTTCATCAATTTTCAAGTATTGTCGTACTATAATCTAGTTCTTTTGTGTAGCTCTGTAAACGAACAGTGAATGATTACCATATCATATTCTACATGAAACATGTTTTTACGCTTATGAAAAATATAAATTCGTCTCATTTAGTTTAGTGCAGTTTGTAGTTGTTAAACTCTACTTACCTACAATTTTCCCCATATGCATTCTCTTGGGTGTCCCTGTACACGAATCATTGGCTTGATCTCCACGAAAAGTTTAGTGTATTATTCCTATATGATACACATTTAGAATACCAAGTTTGAACTTTCTGCTATTATTTGTTCTTCAGATATGCTGAGACACACTCACAGACACACAGACTAACCGCTAAAAATATGATTTTTGGACTCAGCGGACCTCAAATCGTGTAAATATAACAAAAACTTGATTTCGAAAATTTGATCCAAAAAACAATACTTTTCTACCATTTACATGGGTAAGAGAAAATAAAACTAGTATGTTGTGGTCACCACAAGACTTTCTTCTGTATTTTCCTATATAAATTCACTCAGTTCGAATAAATTAAACTATTATTTATTAAAATTATCTTTCATGATGAATGCGGGCGATTTTCATCTTGGAGAAAACTAACTCTAAATATCTAAAGAAACACAGTTTAACTAACATCTTAAAAATTGCGTTTTCATAATGGTTATCTCATTTATCCAGTATCATACAGTTAAATGCCATAGAAGTTTAAATATAGCATTCCCGTTTTCGGGAAAAACTGCACTATAGCAGCGCAACCTATTGTTAGATATAAATCCAGATTGAATCGGCATAATGTCTCATAATGGTTTCCTCACATATCAAGTGCTGTTTGATTATACGTATTAGAACCTGAAATATAATCTTCCCTTAAGCTGAGGAAATCGCTGTGCAGAGGCGCCACCTGTTGAGTAATTAGTATCAAAAGTTAATTCACAGTAACTTATATCAAAGTCCATCTACATATAAATTTTTATGCAATTTTGCGCAGTAGTTCCTGAGATATAACCCTTCCTTAAACTCTGAAAATCGCTGCACAACGGAGCCACCTGTTGAGTAGTTGACCCTAAAAAATGATAAGCACTAACATATGTCAAGATACATCTACATATGAATTTATATGCAATTTTGTGCAGTAATTCCTGAGATATAGCCTTCTTTTAAATTGGGGAAATCGCTGCATAGCAACGCCACCTGTTGATCGATGTACACCAACTGCTGATAGGCACTAATTTAAGTCAAGGTGCATCTACATATAAAATTATATGTAATTCTGTGCAGTAGTTCCTGAGATACAGTCGGCACAAAATTTTTGTCACACACACAGACAGACAGACAGGCATTTTCTAAAAATGGTCAAATCGTGTTCTAGACCTCTCAAAACGTGTAAATCCGTCGAAAACAGGAAGTCGAAAATTTTTACGAATCCAATACTTTCTTCTATTGAATATTGAAAAAAGTAAAAAGTTATGCAAAAAAAAAAATTGCTGAAAAGTCATTATATATATATATATATATATATTCAATTAAAAGAAATTAATTGCAGGAATCTACTTCTATAAAAGCAGATCTCCTGACTGACTTGCTTGCTCACTCATCAATGTCCAGTGAAACTAATGGAGATACAGATGTGGAATTTTATGAGATTATTTCTTTAGTATTCAAAAACCAGATATCCGGCATACTAACCGGATATCCGACGGTATTTAGGATATTGAAAAATCAGCTGGATATGCCGCATACCGGATATTTTCAGGATATCCGGTCCATCCCTAATAAACAGTTTTTCAATCTACACTGTATATATTGTACTGCAAATCTGAATAAAGTTTGGTTTTCTTCTTATTAACGCTGTCCAAGTTTTCGAAATTAACGCCGAAAATGATGTCTTCATGTTATAGCTAAAACAATATATTGTAATAAAAAAAAGTAATATTTTTTCCATGTTTTTATTAACCCGCTTTCTTGTTTGTTTGTCCAGTACAAATCTTGCAATCGATTTTTAACTACCTTCAAGACTAGCTAGACAGTTGAAACTTTTAGAAAAGCTCAGAACACGATGACAATGCATTTATTTAATACTTTTATTCAATTAATAAATGTTTATTTTAATTAATTAATAACACGTGAAAATAATAACCTCATAATAGCTATAAAATTAGCCATTTAAGTTTTATTTATAATTGCTGCCAAAAAATTTACGAGTTCATTTTTTTCGACAGGAAAATAAATACATTTACTTAAGCGTGAACAATAAAAAACTGTTAAAAATTAAATTATGCATTTCACAAAAATTGACGTCATTATCACTTTAAAAATTTTATACACATTGATAAAGTGCTAATATAGCTATAACTTCCCCACTAGCTTGACATTTGAAACTTTTAGAATAGCTCAGAACACGATGACACTGCATTCTATTAATACTTTTATTCAATTAATAAATGTTTGAAAATTTATTATAATTGCTCTCTTTATTACTATCCATTTCATCTTTTTCTTTCAAGTTGATGGGATAATTCATTAATAATAATAATAATAATAATAATAATAATAATAAATATAAAAGCATTTATTAATACATAGAATTTTCAAGTTTATATCATTCAAACAGAAAATTTAAAAACATGGTATGTAAAAAGTTCTTTTTATCTCATAATTATTCCATTCGTACATTTCAACTGAATAAAGTAATGAAAAAGGATAATATAACGGAAAAATTTGCATAACAAACGCAACAATGTATTTTGATACTGAAAATAAATTTTTATTCCATAATTTGCAAGATTTTGGAAAATTCGTTTATTGGTTCTCAATATGAACAAAACAAAACAATTTCAGTTTTTAGAATAAACTATTTTCGTTGTTAAGAGGAATTTTAATATGTTAGAGGAAAACATTAATCATAAATATGTAGAATTCAATTCTACTATGTCATTAGAAATTAATAATATAAATAATTAAATAGACATGTGATTATAAAATTTAAATTAAAGGATTACGATGTCATTCATAATTTCTTGTAGACGTTTGGACTTCTAAACATATAAATATCTCATAAAAAACAATACTATTATAAAAGTCACCCCGCCCAGCAAAAACTCTTACCTTTCTTAGGCAGCCAAAAAATGGACTGATATCAAAATTCTCCGCCGCAATTAATTCCTGGGAATTCAATGCATTGCTTAATGAAGATCTTCCAATAAATTTGCATGTATATTTTTAATAAATCCTAATCGCTTTCAACATTACTTGTTAGCTGTGTTAGATTTTAGGCTACATTATAAAGTTATAATTTAAAGTATTTTTACAGCGGGGTGCGTAAATAATATTTTATTCTTTACTAACTAATTTTGTATTAATTAAAACTTCTACATAGGGGACGCACCCCGCCGTAAAAATACTTTAAACTATAACTTTATAATGTAGCCAAAAAACTAACACAGCTAACAAGGAATGTTGAAAGCGATTAGGATTTATTAAAAAGATACATGTGCAAATTTATTGGAAGATCTTCATTAAGCAATGCATTGAATTCCCAGGAATTAATTGCGGCGGAGAATTTTTATGTCAATCCTTTTTTTGGCTGCCTAAGAAAGGTAAGAGTTTTTGCTGGGAGGGGTGACTTTTTCTTTTACAATGTAATTGTTTTTTATGAGATATCACGTTTTTTTGCAGATAATAGTAATTTTTTTTTAATGAGATATCACTTCTATTTGCAGGTTATGTATGTGATTTTATAAATATGATATGTATGCATAATGGGTACATTTGTGTAATAGATCTTTAAAATTCCTGTGTTATGCATAGATGTAAGTATATTGTTACGAATTTATAAATAATACTAGTTATTTTTGCGTAATTTTATTCTAAAAGGTTTAGCCAGATTATAAAATGTCAATTTTGTGTATTTCTGGCTTGTTTCCGCGTTAAAACAGGACGTTTTTTCCTTTAAAAAACTGCTTCATCAGGTCACGTAATGTGCTTGGTGACGAATTTGGTGACTTTACCGCCCCTTGACGACAACGAATGCAACATTTAAACGCTATTGTGTTCATGCACTCTATTACACATTCACATTAATCGTATATTCATTTAACTTCATGTATTTTATGTTACAGTGACTTAAAATATACATATGAAATAATTATTCAATGGAATCAGCGTTTTGAAGCTATCATACCCATTCGCTCCCATGCATATACAAATTAGTCCTACACTCATTAAGCTATTTCATGCGATGGTGATCTATCTCTCTATATATAAGCGGCTAAGAGATTTTCTTGGACTCTGTTTGTCCTATAGATATAGTAATATATATAGATCTATCATCCCCATGTTATCAAGCAAACAGTTTTGATGCCGAAAAAAAGTTCTAAAATCAGTGTATTGAAAAAAAGAATAAAAAGAGAAACGAATTTGAAATTGTATCTGGAGTTTTTCATTCACCTTTAGTAAATAAATTATTCTTAAATTTTATTTACTAAGTTATCCGTGCGTATTCCTGTGTGTGATTTACTCGGAGAAAGGCAGCCATTAGAGTGACTTTTCCCGAAAAAAAAAGGTACAACTTTTTCCCTCTCGCTGATCAATCTATGTCTTATTACTATATCTATAGTTTGTCCATGTGTTGGCGCAAGTTGCCACCAGATTTTCATACTTTAGTTAATTAAAAAAAAATTAATTGTCCTATCGATAAGTTAATTAATCCACCGGATTCAGAAAAATTGCCCCTTTCATTTGGTAACTTATTTGTAACGAAATTTTTATTAGATTTTTTAAAATTAATTAAAATGTGAAAACAGTAACCTAGTAAAGGCTTTAAAAATGGACCTTTAAATATTTAATTGTTGACACACCCCCCAAAAAAAAAAAAAAAAAATATATATATATATATATATATATATATATATATATATGCTTTCACGTGAAAAAAAAAAAAAAAATATATATATATATATATATATATCAAATATTAAATTTGCTAATGCACATGAAAAAATGAAAATGGGGTAAAAAAAACAATTTAGATAAAGTTACACGAGAATTCCAAAAATTAATGGATCTATAAATAACGTTAAATAAATGAAATAGTCGTCTGCTCAATCACGTGATATTGAAAACCAAAGAATAGAATTCAGTAAATATTGTTCTTAAGAGCAAAACATAGATATAGTAATTTATATACACTAAGCGACCAAAAAAAAAAAAAAAAAAAAAAAAAAGCCGCACTTGGATATTTTCTTTTCTCCTTTTTGCAAACGCCAATTTTACAATTTAAAAAGCAAATTTTCGAACAAGTTTTATTACGTCGCCTTCTACGTACACTTTAGGATTGAGCCCAGTGTTAACTAGTATGTTGTGGCCACCACAAGACTTACATCTATATTTTCCTATACATATTCAATCAGTAACAATATAAAAAAAAAAAGTACGATTTTTTTTCTAAGTTTTTTTTTTTTTTTTTTTAAAGCAATACATATTCAATCAGTAACAATATTTAAAACTAGTATGTTGTGGCCACCACAAGACTTTCTTCTATATTTACCTATACATATTCAATCAGTAACAATATTAAAAAAAAAAAAAAAAAAAAAAAAAAAGTACGATTTTTTTTTTCTAAGTTTTTTTTTTTTTTTTTTTTTTTTTTTTGTTAAAAGTGAAAAAAATCGATAACTTTGTTTTAAATTATCACAGATTTATAGTTCAACCATTCGTTTTAAAGGTATTGACGAGACCTTTCGAAAGATACCCATCTTGAAAATTTATCCCCCCCGGGGGGGTACTTCCCCCCCAGGGGGGGAAGCGATGCCCCCCCCCCAATGCAGAAATTTTTTTTCCTAGTTACATACTACTATTATCAATAATTCATATTAATTTTACAATCACAAGTTTAAAACAACTCTAATTATGCACATTTATACGAATTTTTGTCCTATGCTGCCATGTTAAAAATTTAGATAAAATGCTATCACAGCGCCACCTGTTGAGCTATTGATCCCCAAACATAATCAGCACCAGTTTATGTCGGGGACCAACTAAATACCAAGTTTGGTTAAATTTCGTTAAAAAAAAAAAAAAAAAAAAAAAAAAAAATTGCGATATTTTTCTGTTTTTTTTTGTTAAAAGTAAAAAAAATCGATAACTTTGGTTTAAATTATCACAGATTTATCGTTCAACCATTCGTTTTAAAGGTATTGATGAGATCTTTCGAAAGATACCCATCTTGAAAATTTACTTCCCCGGGGGGGGGGGGATTTTCCCCCCCAGGGGGGGAACCGATGCCCCCCCATGCACAAAATTTTTTTCCTAGCTAACTACTACTATTATCAATAATTCCTATTAATTTTACAATCACAAGTGTAAAATAACTCTCTTTATGCCCATTTATACGGAATTTTGTCCTATGCTGCCATGTTAAAAATTTGCATAAAATGCGATCACAACGCCACCTATTGAGCGAGTGATCCCAAAATCTAATCAGCACCAGTTTATGTCAGGGTGCAACTAAATACGAAGTTTGGTTAAATTTCATTCATTGGTTCGTGAGATACAGCGTCCACAAAAAAATGATACAGACAGACAGACAGACAGACAGACATTTTCTAAAAACTATTAATTCGTGTTCTCCATATCCCAAAACATGTAAATCCATCAAAAAGTGGACTTCGAAAATTTTCGCGAATCCAATACTTTCTCTATATTACATATAAAAGAAAGTAAAAAAAAAAATGCGATTTTTTTTTTTTTTTTTTTTGTTAAAACTGAAAAAAATCGATAACTTTGTTTTAAATTATCACAGATTTATAGTTCAACCATTCGTTTTAAAGGTATTGACGAGACCTTTCGAAAGATACCCATCTTGAAAATTTATCCCCCCCGGGGGGGTACTTCCCCCCCAGGGGAGGAAGCGATGCCCCCCCCATGCAGAAATTTTTTTTCCTAGTTACATACTACTATTATCAATAATTCATATTAATTTTACAATCACAAGTTTAAAACAACTCTAATTATGCACATTTATACGAATTTTTGTCCTATGCTGCCATGTTAAAAATTTAGATAAAATGCTATCACAGCGCCACCTTTTGAGCTATTGATCCCCAAACATAATCAGCACCAGTTTATGTCGGGGACCAACTAAATACCAAGTTTGCTTAAATTTAGTTAAAAAAAAAAAAAAAAAAAAAAAAAAAAAATTGCGAATTTTTCTGTTTTTTTTTGTTAAAAGTAAAAAAAATCGATAACTTTGGTTTAAATTATCACAGATTTATCGTTCAACCATTCGTTTTAAAGGTATTGACGAGATCTTTCGAAAGATACCCATCTTGAAATTTTGCCCCCCCGGGTGGGAACTTCCCCCCCCGGTGGGGGGGGCAACCGATGCCCCCACATGCACAAAAATTTTTTCCAAGTTAACTATTACTATTATCAACGAGAACTTTCGAAAGATACCCATCTTGAAAATTTACTTCCCCGGGGGGGATTTTCCCCCCCAGGGGGGGAACCGATGCCCCCCCATGCACAAAATTTTTTTCCTAGCTAACTACTACTATTATCAATAATTCCTATTAATTTTACAATCACAAGTGTAAAATAACTCTCTTTATGCCCATTTATACGGAATTTTGTCCTATGCTGCCATGTTAAAAATTTGCATAAAATGCGATCACAACGCCACCTATTGAGCGAGTGATCCCAAAATCTAATCAGCACCAGTTTATGTCAGGGTGCAACTAAATACCAAGTTTGGTTAAATTTCATTCATTGGTTCGTGAGATACAGCGTCCACAAAAAAATGATAGAGACAGACAGACAGACAGACAGACATTTTCTAAAAACTATTAATTCGTGTTCTCCATATCCCAAAACATGTAAATCCATCAAAAAGTGGACTTCGAAAATTTTCGCGAATCCAATACTTTCTCTATATTACATATAGAAGAAAGTAAAAAAAAAATGCGATTTTTTTTTTTTCATTTTTTTTTTTTTTTTTTTTTGTTAAAAGTAAAAAAAATCGATAACTTTCTTTTAAATTATCACAGGTTTATAGTTCAACCATTCATTTTAAAGGTATTGACGAGATCTTTCGAAAGATACCCATCTTCAAAATTTACCCCCCCCCCCCCGGGGGTACTTCCTCCCAGGGAGGAAAGCGATGACCCCAGATGCACAGAATTTTTTCCTAGTTAACTATTACTATTATCAATAACTTATATTAATTTTATAATCACAAGTTAAAAATAACTTTCATTATGTACATTTATACGAAATTTTGTCCTATACTGCCATATGTTAAAAATTTAGAAAACATGAGATTACAGCGCCACCTGTTGAGCGATTGATCCCCAAATGTAATCAGTACCAGTTTATGCCAGGGGCCAACTAAATAACAAGTTTGGTTAAATTACGTGAAAAAAAAAAAAAAAAATGTTTTTTTTTTTCGTTAAAAGTAAAAAAAAATCGATAACTTTGTTTTAAATTATCACAGAATTATGGTCCAACCATTCGTTTTAAAGGTATTGGCAAGACCTTTCGAAAGATACCCATCTTGAAACTTTGCACCCCGGGCGGGTACTTCCCCCCCAGCGGGGAACCGATGCCCCCATATACACAATTTTTTTTTCCTAGTTACCTACTACTATTATCAATAATTCATATTAATTTCACAATCACAAGTTTAAAATAACTCTCATTATGCCCATTTATACGGAATTTTGTCCTATGCTGCCATGTTAAAAATTTGCATAAAATGCGATCCCAGCGCCATCTGTTGAGCTATTGATCCCCAAATCTAATCAGCACCAGTTTATGTCAGGGTGCAACTAAATACCAAGTTTGGTTAAATTTCATTCATTGGTTCGTGAGATACATCGTCCACAAAAAAATGATACAGACAGACAGACAATTTCTAAAAACTATTAATTCGTGTTCTGGACATCCCAAAGCACGTAAATCTATCAAAAAACGGAATTCGAAAATTTTCGCGAATCCAATACTTTCTCTATATTACACATAGAAGAAAGTAAAAATAAAATGCAACTCAGGAAAATTATAATTTTAGAAAGTTTTTCAAAAATGGCCAGTATAAGGCATTTAATGATGCCACAAAAGTATTAATTTTAGAATGAAAGTCAAAAAATATTTTAATACGTGAGAAGGCAAATTGATTAAATGTTAACGAAATGTTCCTGAGATGATTTTTAGGAAGATATAAAATTTTTTGCATGAAAGATAATTCAGCATTACATTAAAGAGCTTTACTTATTGATTATCCTGGGTAATTTTTAAAATTTTGATGCTAAAATAGATCGGACATTTTTTGCCAAGGACTCCACTTTCGCAAAAGCCATTTTAAGCCAAGTAGCGCGTCAAAAATCTAAATAAATTATAAAATATTGAAAAACAGAAAAGAAAGAACAGGTATGGAAAAAGAAAAGAAAAGAAAGAAACAGAAAAAATAATCACATAAGGTATGTATTTTTGTCTAAAGTGGCAATAAAATTTCAAAAGTCGCCAAGGAGAGCTATATTAAGGCTGTACCATGATCAGGTTTACATATTTCATTATTTATTTTTCTATATACCATCTACTATTATAACCCCAAAAATTGTCTCATGGGATAGACGTAACCGATCATAGCACATTGTAACGTTATATTTGGCGTTAAATTGTCATTTTATGGTTGATCGAATAAATCTAATGCATATAGAAAATAACGTGAAAGAAAATATTATGTACATTATGTATAGTATTGTTCATATGTAACTGGGATTCAAATATAAAATTGCTACTATAATTTTTTCGATACTGTCCGTTTCCAAAGTGTCATCTGATAAGCACTCAAATGAAAGCCCACAGTAGAGGTCTGCACGGGCCGGGTTCGGGCCGAATTTTTCAATCTGCTCTAGGGCCGGGCCGGGCTCGGGCTCAATTATTTTGTGTATACTTGGGTCGAGCCGGGCCTGGAGGAAATTTTTTCCGGGCCGTGCCGGCCCGAATCTTTCTTTAGTTTCCTCGGTAATCAGCGAAAAAGGAAAGTGATAAAATATTTCTTCAGTCATTTATTTTACATAATCTTACAGGCTGGTATGTCACATAAAATTTTATGTTGTTAAAAAATTTCTGTAACTTCAATTTAATTGTCTATCAGTCTGTCTGTTCGCGATTTGATTTCCGCAAATATTTTTAGCATGTCTCGAAATTAATATATTTTATTTAAAGTAATATTAGATGGTTTTCTAATCAAAATAGTATGCATGTCACAAATAGTTTGCGCACATCTACAAACAAAAGAAAATAGATACGTTACTGTGTATAAGGTTTGTGTCCCTGTAGAGTTTAGGTGGTATGAAGGCAATAAAAATCCTTCCACTGTAACTTTCTCGCGAAAGCTCCTTTTTCTTTACTCTAGTGCACTGAATGAAAGTAGCATTATTTTTAGCATGTGCAAAAGCAACTTTTCTATTGAATATGGTTGGATTAGAATAAAGGTTTTGTTTACCGGATCACGTGAAAGATTCGGGTACATTACCGCATATAAGAGGAAATGGTTGAAAGTGGCATGTTTAGTAGTATTAACCATTTTATATACCTTCCTATATTGTTTGATGAATGCTAATATTTTCGATTTGACTTTCTGCCTGTCTTTGTGCCGTCTGCACGTCTATAATAAAGAATTTCTGATTTTTATATTATTACCTTGTAAAAGTTCAGCAGTTTTGTTAACTCTTTACAGCGCACTACCCTTTAAAGTTGGAATTTCAACAAAAAAAGTAGTAGGCTATCTACTTAGTTAGGTCTAAAGGAGTACGCAGGTATAATTTTGTAAAGATAGTACTTACCGTTTTGAATCTGTGGGTGTTCCATCAGCGGGAACACTGCGCCACTAGAGCTCTGAAAAGTGCTTCTAAGAGCATCGCAGTTAAGCGCGTAAATGAGTAGAAGATTTTGCATATGAATTAAAAAACACTGTATTACACCTGTGTAGCAGATTTAGCAGGGCTCATGATGCACCACGGGGAAGGCTGCTACTCTATAACCCATCCCCCCCTCAAAAAAAAAAAATATATATATATATATATATATATATATATATATATATATAAGTCCTATGTGCAAAAATATTTACAATTAGTTTATTTTTTAGATTCATGAAATTTTTGGAAGCACGTCACACTCTTTTGGTAGAAGCACAAACCAACATTGCAGGTTTTGTGCGGTTAACTTTTTTACTGCGGTTAGCAGGTTTTACGCGGTTAAGTTTTGTGCGGTTGTTTTTTTTATAAACAAGCTTTTTTATAAACAATTTCTTTTTTTTTTTTTTTTTTTTATAAACAACCAACCCTCCCTCGCAGCATCTGATAGCTTGTCGTCATTCCCTCCAAACAGATGAAAACAGAACACGTAAACACAGCTGTCTTCTCTCATCATTGCTTTCGGTGGCATAACATGAAAAGCGCTAGTGTCGTAGTGTTCCAGGAGATGGAACACCTTATTTTATTCAACGATTCCTTGTATGTTTCCTGTATAAAAAAATAAAATAATATAGAATAAATAATTTAGAATACAGCCAACGATATGACATAGAAATCTTTTTTCAAGCAATCTTTTTTGTGTCACAATATATATATATATATATATATATATATATATATATATACAAAATTTCTAAATTTTAAATAACGCGTCCCAGCTAAATATCATGGATTGCATTGTGTAGTGGTGCCATCTATGGGTAAAAAGGAAAGTTCAAAGTAAAAAATAAACCTATTTTTATGCATTTGCAATTGAATTTAACGGTTGGAGAAACTATCGAAGGTAGGTGTTCCATGTAGTGGAACACTGAACGGCAAAGGGTTAAAGAACAATCTATTGCTTGGCTATATAAAACCGCTGCAAAACACATACTAAAAATCTTTTTCATAGAAAAGTATGCTTTTTTTTGTTATTTTACATATCTTTGAATCGGGCCGGGCCGGGTCGTGCCTGATATTATCGTTTTTTGTCCGGGCCAGGCCGGGCCACTGGTAAAAAACAAACAGGCCGTTTTCTATTTCATACTGGGCCGGGCAGGGTAAGCAAAGTTTTCGAATGGGCCGGGCCCGGGCCTCAAAATTTCGGCCCGTGCAGACCTCTAGCCCACAGGTAAGCTATTGTCACAGACAATAGACACAGGCACCCGAGAGTCTGGGAAATGAGTGGGTCGCTGGCGAAGTCAGCGGGGAACCAAAGCGGGCTCTAGAGCAATTTCATAATTTATTTACTTATTTATTTATTTATTATTATTATTTTATAAAGCGATATAGAAAAAAGTTTCCTTTAAATATGACCAGCGAAGCGGGCAAAGCCTTCATTGATTCACTACCTTCATTGATTTCATAAATTTAAAAATGATTTCATTAACAAACTTTGATCTATTGGCACGCAAGCAGCATCTGGCCGAGTTTTGTACATTTCGAGTTTGATTAAAAAAAATTTCCCGCATTCAAAATTCGGTTCGTTCCCGAACCTGGGCTTTTCTAGTAAAATATAATATATTCAAATGCAATCGAAATTAGTGTTTACACTTTATCGCGTTCTTTCACATACATACAGGCACATATAAATCCAAGCATCGCCGTATATATATATATATATATATGTGGGAAGTTCCTTGCACAACCAACAGATGGCGCTGTCTCTGATGCTTATCTTTGAATGAGATGACGGACGGGAGTCAGTAGAGATCTGGCTACAGTGGAAAGCGGTTGAGACCGTCAGCGCGAAGGCTGATGTCGTCATTTAGTCCTAATTTGAGCACAGAATGCTCTTAATAGGTGTGTAGAGCCATGGAGGGCTCATTACTTCAATTTTACTATTTGATAGCACGCGTAGGTGTTTTTGTGAATAAGCACAAGTAGGTGCTTAAATGTTATTTCGTTACGATTATACTGATGAAGAAAGCTTGTTATGTGCTAAGCCTCGAAACCAGCAGTTGGTTAATAATAGAAAGTCTGCTATTATCATTTTTTCATTGTGTATCCTGTATTGTGTGTGTGTTTCGTAATAAATGTCTTCGTTATCTAAGTCGCAACGCATCGTTACCCCACCCCTAGACACCCAGCCAAGATTCTACAAGTGGGGACTCTGCCGCGATATTACCACCAACAAGTTAAAAAAGGTAACTGTTATTGTTATATATTTATCATTGTGTTTGATAATACATAATAATGATTAATGCATTGAGCAAAAAGAGTTTGAGTTACTATTTTGAATTAGAAATTAATGGTGAAATATTTTTTGAAAACACTTTTGGTTTCACTGTGTGATGAAATAAATATAAATACATTACTTGAGAAGAATGAATAGAAATAAGAATTATGATTGAAAAAAATATTCTGAATAATAATTTAGTATTTTGCTTATTACTGTTTGCAATCATATTTTAACAATATTATAACAATATTATTTTAAAACGAAAGTGATAACAATTATTAAATAGAGAACAATAATGATAATGGTGATATTATATAAAATATGTGTAATAATTAAG
The DNA here is from genome assembly GCA_963930645.1 of Salticus scenicus. Classification (NCBI taxonomy): domain Eukaryota; kingdom Metazoa; phylum Arthropoda; class Arachnida; order Araneae; family Salticidae; genus Salticus; species Salticus scenicus. Next base: position 489,124 of record CAWVNO010000050.1, read on the forward strand.
AAATATATAAGATGATCTAAATATTCTGTTGTATAATACAAATTGTTCTGCACACGGTTATTTAAAAATCATGATAATTTTGATTTGAGAACAAAAACCATAGAATCATTTTTTGAGAAAATTGTTCTCATATTATTTTGTTTCTATTTAAGTATGATATTAATTTGGTAGAAGTATTGAAATATTTTTTGGTATAAATAATTATTTAGAGTTATAATGGCCCAAAACATGTTACAAGGCATTAGAAAAGCCGATTTAAGAACAATTGCTGAAGAATTAGGCCTAACTGTTCCGGCGGAAGCTAAGGTACTTGAAATCAAAACTTTAATTGAGAGTTCTGATATTTATAAAAATGGTTTAGAATTTGTTAGAGGTGTTATTAAAATGTTACTAGAAGAACAAAAGTTGAAATCTGTAGAAGAACAAACCAAAATTGAGATAGAAAGAATTAAATTATCCCAGTTAGAAAAAGAAATAGAGTTACAGAAGTTACAGGCTGCAGCAAATAATTCTAGTAATAATGTTGAGCAATCAAATTCAGAAACTACTTCACAATCATTAGAAAATTTAATTAGAAGTATTCGAACTTTAACCATTTCAGTACCTGAGAAACCGGAAGCTTTGCACTTATTTTTTCAATCCCTTGAAAAAGCATTCGTTTCTAAAAATGTACCGTCTAAATTTAAATCGGAAATATTGATTAATTTATTGGGAGATAAATGTAATCAGGTTCTTGCGTACGTAACCACCGAAGAAATTAACGATTATGAAAAAGTTAAGGAATTAATTTTAAGACAATTTCAACCAACGCCGCGTGAATGTTTAAGTAATTTTAAAAATGCGTTCCGTAATCCTTCAGAATCTCATGTCCAATTCGCTTCACGTCTAAGCGCTTCTTTTGATTACTATTGTAGATTGAGAGGGGTTAACGATGTTAAACAATTGTGTGATCTTATAGTTTCTGATAAATTATATGAAACGTTGGATTCTAGAACTAAGGAACATATTAGTGTTCGAGAAGGTCAAAATTGGTTTAAACCCAACGAATTAGGTCGGGAGTGTGATTTATTCTACTCTTCTAGAGGGAAATCGTTAATTGAAACTAATAATAATACGCGAAACGAAAGTTCAGAGAATAAGCGGTTTGTAAACAAAACTCCTTTTAGAAAGACACATTATAATAATAAAGATCCCATAATACGTAATTCGGTATCTAATCAAACTCACGAAAAGCATGAAAGAATGTGTTACATTTCTGGTGCAAAAGGGAAAACATTTCATTTCGCTAGAGTGTGTCCTAAACGTATTGCTGAGAAAAAAGAATTCCGTGAAAATCTTCCTACGAATTCAGTAGTTCAATCCGAAACAAGTCCGATTAACCTAATTGTTAATGAGCTCGAATATGTTGATATTTTAGTGGATGATATTCCACTAAAAGGGTTGAAAGATTCGGGTTCTTCGATTCTAATTGTAAATAAAAATAGCATTCCACAGACTAAAAATGTTATTTCTTCAACCACTCTAGTTAGCTGTTTTAATGAAAAGAAAGATGCAAATCTGACTGAATTTAAAATATCTTTACCTAATCATGATTCAATAAATGTAATCGGGGCTTTTTGCAACAATTTGTCATGTGACGTAATTCTGCCTGGTAATATCTTTCATATTTTGCAACAACAAAATAAAGAGGAAACAGATGTTCCGAATTTCAGCGCCGTAGGGGGGAAAGATAGTTTTCTGAGTTCGGGGGAAAGCAATTTCGATGAAGCAAATGAGTGTTCTTTTCCTGTACTCGATCGAAAGGAAAATGAAATAGATTCTTTTTTTTTCAAATATGTGCAATTTTTCAGAAGAAGAAAAATTCGATGTCAGTTATATTTTAGATAAGTCGTTAAAAGAGAGATTAAGCGAATTAATAAAAAGTTATAAGCCAGTTAAAACAAAAAGTACTGATTTAAAAATGTCCATTATTTTATCTGATGATACACCAGTGTGCTTACGCTCTCGCAGATTATCATTTGTAGAGAAATCAGAGGTGGATAGACAAATTGACCAGTGGCTAAAAGATGGTATAATTAGAGAAAGTACATCAAATTATGCTTCGCCAATAGTGGTGTGTAGGAAAAAAGATGGAGGAATAAGGTTATGCTGTGATTATCGTGCTTTAAATAAGAAAATAATTAAAGATAAATACCCGTTGCCAAATATTGAAGATTTATTTGATAGATTAGGGGAGGGTAAAGTTTTTTCGACACTAGATTTAAAGAATGCGTTTTTACAAGTTGATGTAGAGGAAAAAAGTAGGAAATATACAGCTTTTGTGACCGATAATGCCCAGTATGAGTTTCTAAAAGTTCCCTATGGATTATGTAATAGTCCCTTAGTATTTCAAAGATATGTAAATTATGTGTTTAAAGACCTATTAAAAGATGGTACTGTAATTATTTATTTAGATGATATAATTATTCCATCTAAAGATGAGAATGAAGGGTTAGATAAATTAAAACGTGTGTTAGAAACGGCATCAAAATTTGGTCTAGAGTTAAATTTAAAGAAATGTCAGTTTTTGAAACGAAAGATCGATTTCTTAGGTCACATAATTGAGAATGGCACGATTAAACCCTCAGTAGAAAAAACTCTTGCAGTACAAAATTTCCCAGAACCCCGTAATGCTAGGGAAGTGCAGAGTTTCTTAGGTTTAACGGGTTACTTTAGAAAATTTATTCGTTCATATGCCAACATAGCAAGACCACTCAGTGACTTATTACGTGCTTCCACTCCATTTAAATTCGAGCAAGAGCAGAAATTAGCTTTTCAAAAGCTGAAAGACATTTTATCAAATACGCCTGTCTTACATCTTTTTAAGCAAGGCTATAAGTTAGAAGTTCATACAGATGCATCTAAATTAGGATTCGGTGCAATCCTATTACAACAAGATGACGATGGACAGTACTATCCAATCCATTATATGAGTAAAAAGACCTCTGTACAAGAAGAAAAATACTGTAGTTATGAGTTAGAAGTATTAGCGATAGTAGAAGCCCTTAAAAAATTTAGGAACTATTTATTAGGTAGTAAATTTAAAATTTATACTGACTGTCAAGCGTTCACTAAAACTTTAGATAAACGTGAATTGACACCTAAGGTAGCCAGGTGGTCTTTCCTGCTACAGGAATTCGACTACGAAGTAGAACACCGTCCTGGTAAACAAATGCAGCATGTTGACGCTCTTAGCAGACACCCTGTAATGGCTGTAAATACTGATACCCTTACTCATCGTATTGCTACTGCTCAAGAAAATGATGAGTTTATCAACACTATGAAATCTCTTTTACAACAGAACCAAAATGACGAATATGTGTTAAAAAATAATGTTTTATATAAAGTGTTAAATGATAGGGATGTACTAATTGTCCCAGAGATCATGCAAATCGAGGTCGTAAACAAATGTCATGCCTTAGGACATTTTTCGGCTAATAAAACTGAAGAGTTAGTTAAACGAGAATATTATTTTCCTAATATGAAAAAATGCATAGATAATGTTGTAAAAAGTTGTGTAGAATGTATACTTGTAAATAAGAAACAGGGAAAAGGAGAAGGTTTTTTGAACCCTATCCCTAAAGGAGATATACCATTATCCACATATCACATCGATTTTGTGGGTCCATTACCAACCACTAACAAAAACTACAATCACATTTTCACAGTCATCGATGGATTTAGTAAATTTTCGTGGCTATATCCAGTCAAATCAACTTCTTCAGCAGACGCCTTGCAAAAATTAAAACAGCAAGCTGCTACTTTTGGTAACCCCGCAAGAATAATATCCGATCGTGGACCTGCGTTCATATCTAAGGAGTTTGCAGATTACTGTGTATCCGAGGGAATCGAACATGACACCATCACAACTGGAATCCCAAGAGGGAATGGTCAAATTGAGAGACTTCATCGAACAATCATTTCTGTATTATCCAAGTTATGCATAAATGACCCTAACAAGTGGTACAAGTTTGTTGAGGCTGTTCAGAGAACTATTAATTCCACCACATCGAGAAGTACCAAAAGAACTCCGTTCGAATTACTCACTGGAGTAACAATGAGAAGGAAAGAAGATAAGAGAATACTAGAACTTCTCGAAGAGGAAAGGGTAAATTCCATGCTTGATAATCTTAACACCATTCGTGAAGAAGCAAGAAAAAGCATTCTTAAGATTCAGGAAGAAAATCGCCGATGTTACAACAAGAAGAGAAAGAAAGCCCATGTGTATAAAATTAATGATCTAGTTGCCATCCAGCGAACTCAGTTTGGAACCGGCATGAAACTAAGACCAAAATTCTTAGGTCCTTATAAAGTTGTACGAGTAAAAACCAAAGACAGATATGAAGTCGAGAAGATAGGTGATCACGAAGGACCTATTCACACTAGTACTTCTGCAGACAACATGAAATTGTGGTCCACTAACTGAACTGGAGTCCACAAACTAGACTGATAAACTTTAAAGAAAAAAGTTAACTGTGAATTTTTATGTACATAATTTTTTTTAATGTCTGTTTCTCTTTTTTGTTTTTTTTTTCTTTTAATTGTGTTTTGCAGATATCCTTTAGTATCCCAGGCTGGTTTACGGTGAGGTCACCGCACATCAGAATGGCCGAGCGTTGTGGGAAGTTCCTTGCACAACCAACAGATGGCGCTGTCTCTGATGCTTATCTTTGAATGAGATGACGGACGGGAGTTAGTAGAGATCTGGCTACAGTGGAAAGCGGTTGAGACCGTCAGCGCGAAGGCTGATGTCGTCATTTAGTCCTAATTTGAGCACAGAATGCTCTTAATAAGTGTGTAGAGCCATGGAGGGCTCATTACTTCAATTTTACTATTTGATAGCACGCGTAGGTGTTTTTGTGAATAAGCACAAGTAGGTGCTTAAATGTTATTTCGTTACGGTTATACTGATGAAGAAAGCTTGTTATGTGCTAAGCCTCGAAACCAGCAGTTGGTTAATAATAGAAAGTCTGCTATTATCATTTTTTCATTGTGTATCCTGTATTGTATGTGTGTTTCGTAATAAATGTCTTCGTTATCTAAGTCGCAACTCATCATTACCCCACCCCTAGACACCCAGCCAAGATTCTACATATATATATAAAGCAAGCAAAATCGAATTTAGAAGATCCCCTAAATTTATTAAATGAACTTCAAATAATTTCCGACCACAAATCCTTACGTATAAGAATTCTATTTTGTGTCCGTGTAAAAAAAAAAAAAAAAAAAAAAAACTAAGTTCTACATTATTAAAATCTATGTAGTTATGTGTCACCTGTAGCATACCTATCGAATTTGAGCTGAATCAAATGCTGCGTTTAGACGCTATCGTATTTACTCATACACATACAAGTATACCTTCACCACTATCAAAAATGAATTCAGGAGACCTTAAAACACACAGAAGCACTAAAATATGAAATTTGAATTCTTCCGTGATAGCAATATTTCCCTTACATAATGCATGATCAGAATTTAACTGTACGTTTTCTTCCACCATCCGTAATTTTTTAAAGTTAACAAATCGCTCTTTTATTTAATCCTTCACATTACTTTTGTTAAAAGCCTATTTAGCGCCTACTTTAAACATTTATTTATTACGAATTTTTATCAGTTGTTTTTCTTATTAATAAACATGTATCTTGTAAATATTTAAAAAAAATTAAGAAAAAAATGTCTTTAATTACTTCATATCTATTCATGTGATGTCATCAGTGACGTCACGTCCACCAGGTGTGAAAAGCACTCTGCGATGTGTTTGTTTTTTTTTCCTATCAGATCAGAAGGGAAGAGAAGAGACAGGCAGCAAGTAAGGCTGCGAACCGAGGTGGAGTGCGAGCCTCGTGTAGTTTACATATGTGAAAAGTGAAATAATCTCTTGTGTTAATTATTTTTTTTTATTACCATTATTATTTTTTTTCTTGTGGTACCTTGTACATATATAGTCGTTTAATAAACTGTGTTTGTGTTAAAATCAAATGTGATTCTTCGAAGTGTCAAGACTTCAACTTTACTAAACAGAAATAAATCGAAAATAGAAGTAAATGGTCGGCGCCAGCTATTGGGTGTGGGGAACGAAGCATCACAATTCATTTTTGTAAAAAAAAAAAAAAAAAAAAAAAACAACATTATTTATTACTATTTATTGTCTCATTAAATGCCAAAATTAAATTTATTTATACGAGCACCATCTCTTGATGTTTTCAGGAAATCTTTGCGTTAAATATTACAAAATTCAAAGTGACTACCCTGTATATTGACCAAAAAATTTTTGATTTCAAAAGTCATTAATACAGATCAGAAGGAATGTCCATGCAAATTTTAAGCTCAATAGCTGTAGAACTCTTGGCTCTATGCCTGTCAAACTTAACAAGGAGAAGAAGAAAGTAACTGGCAAATTTCGGGTTTTCAAAGTTATATTACTCAGGTCCCTTAATTCGGATCGACATGTAAATTTGTATGTTTCGTCTTAAGAATATGCTCAAGGCCAGTGCAAAAAATCATAGGTCTTGGAGACGAGGAAGCTGAGATACAGGTAGTCGAAAAGTTTGAGATGCTATGTCGACACAATATACACTCGTAAGCAGAGCCCGCTTTACCATTAGGCGAACCTAAGCCGTTGCTTAGGGCCGCCGAAAAAGTAGGGCCGCCAAAAAAATTAAAACACTGCACAAAAACATAAAAAAAAAAAAAGTGTAAATCATAAACTGATTTTTGGCTTTCTCTTTTTTAAGGCAAGGCATATATGCATATTAAATTGTAAATTAAAAGTAGCATTCTTTGATGATTTTAACATAGCATAAAAACACCATAAAGTACTAAAATATTGACTTTTAATAAATATACGCTTTGAATTGAATTGTGATAATGATTGAAGACCAGATCTTTTTTAAATTACGTGGAAAAGAGGAGGAGGGGGGTGGGAGTAATTTGAAATTGCAACATGATAATAAAATGGCGCCCTTCGATTACGATTTAATGATGATCATAATAAACACAGACAGATGCATTTAAAAATCTTTCAGTGCTAAGGCAATCCTTTATTGGCGCCAAAAGTAAAAAAAGTGAAAAATAAATTATTATTATAAATGTTATTTTGAACTTGTCTGATATATTTATGATCCTCAAAATAGACGTTTATGCTCAATTTTGTCCTATTCTACCATATTAAGTAAATCGTAAATTACTAATAACTTACGATTTTTTTAAATTAGAAAATTCATAGTCTATGTTATTCATGCCAGTATTCTAAATAATATTTCAAATGTATTCTGACATCTTTACGTTGAAAATATCAAAAAAAAAAAAAAAAAAAAAAACTCGCACTGCAGAAAAAATGACTTATTATATTATATACCTTTTTTATTTGTAATAACTTAAAAATTAATGTTTGAAACAAATAAAATTGTCTTGTTTCCATAATACCAAAGGTATGAAATGATACCTATGTACATTTTCGATTTAATAATTTGCTTTATTGCACTCTACGAAGTACTTTTTAAAAATCTGCATAAAATTTTCTTTTTGAACATAATGTGATAACCATACACTTTGTATTCTATTATGACTTATCATATGAAATAAACAAGTTATATTTTAATATATGAAATAAAACTATTTATTTGTTAGATCTAAGCAATTTTTTATTAAAAATATACATTCTGCATTGGGTTAATTCCGCCTTTATATGGAATTACTGCTTTAATGCACAATGGCATAGTTTTATACAGTGTTTTAATATAAATCTCAGAAATTTCAATGTGCCAAATATCACAAAATTTTTTTCTAGTTCCGGTAGAGTTATAGGCTGCAAATTTCTAATCCTCTCCCCTCTCCCCCGCCTTTTTTCAGACGAAACATTTTCGAGCGGATCCCGATTAGGACTATTTCCATGTCTGGTAAAGAAGAAATTCTACTATAGCCTTTGTGGGATTTAACTTAAAGTGAAAAAAGATATGATTACTTACAGAATTATAGGTTCTCATGGGAATGGATAGGAAATTTTGACAATTTAAAGTGAATAAACTATTACCACAAACGCCGTGTAGTAAGGTACATTATCATCATGAAATGCTGTTTGAGAAAATGTCCAAGATACCTCCAAAATAGTCGGTCAGGCACCACTTTTATGAAAATTGTGTTTTACTTCGAGTTAATTGATCCCTTGAACATAAAGATTTTGTTTTTGTTTTTTGACTGTTTGAAAAGTTCTGCACCTCCGTACCATAATGTGCGGAGAACGTGTCACTGTTTTAACCCGTTAGTAGTCGCTAGTTGGTCGATTTGCCGCCCATCCTTCACTGTTGCCAGATTTTTTTATTCAATAGCCACCATAAATTTTTAAAAGTGGAATTTGATATACATAAAACCCGCTTTAAATCGAAGAAACGTCGATCACATCATTTCTTAAAATTATTGGTGACAGTTAAATAAAAAGACCGCAATGTCTAATAGGTGGCGCTGTCTATAGCGACTACTAACGGGTTAAAAGTTCAATTTTCATTAAGTCAGTCATATTTTCGTTGTCAGATCTGCTTGTTTTCTTTAGCTAGAAATAAGTTAAACTTGACTCATCAAAGAGAACTAGTTCAGCCCAATAATTAACTAATCATTATTTATTTTTTTTTTAGCCATCTGAGGTCTTGCTTTCCTAATTCTCTTCAATAAGAATGGAATTTTTTCAAATTTCCTGCCATTTAAACCTGCTTCGTTTAATAGTTGCTGTACTGTAGTTAAAGGAAATTATGCTACTAAGCACTTGTTCTGAATCTCTTTTATGTTCTAAATGTAATACATACTGATTTTATAAGCAATGGCTTTTTAATTTACGGTCATCTCGCTTGGATGAGCAATATGGCCGCTTAAAACCAAATTTCCAATTTAAACGGCTAAAAAATTTTATATCTTGCAAAAACCCTTTTACCAATATTCCGTTAACATTTAATTATTTTACCATCTATTTTTTGATTTTCCTTCAAAAATTAATATTTTTTGTGGCATCGTTAACTGCCTTACCATTTTTGAAATAATTTCTAAAATTACAATTTTCCTGACAGTTGCATTTTGTTTTTAACACTGGACTCAAAGCTAAAGTGTATGTGGAGGACAACATAATAAAATCTGTTCGAAAATTTGCTTTTTAAACGATAAAATTGGCGGTTGTAGAAGGCGAAAAGGAAAATATCCAAGTGCGGCTTTTTTTTTTTTTTTTGTCGCTTAGTGTACATTCAAAATTTTCCCAATCGGCCAAAATTTCACCCGAACTTCGTTCGTGCGTCCGAACATATACTGCACCTGCACTTCTGCGCTAAAACTTCCGCCAAACTGCCTGTGATGCAATGTCTTGTAGAGAATGTGGGTTTGTAATTGTATATATGGAAATTTTCAGTCAATTTCCCTAACAGCACACTTATCCACAGTACATCTTCGGGATGTATTTGGGATGTCTTTTCATCCTGAAGATATCACGAAGAAATCGTGGGTAGAAGATGTTCTGTTAGGGTTCCAAATCAAACGCTTAGCACTTACAGGTGGAAAATCTAAAGTTTGATTCAACCTGTTTATTTTTGTTATTCATAAATATGGTCCGGCCCGTCCAACCGAATTTTTACAAAAACTGTGAATGTTTTCTATCTATGTTCATTTTTATTTTAAGTCTTCTTTATAGAGTAACTCATAATTAAGACTTTTTTCTAGTGTGATTTCTTTTTTGTAGAGAGAGAGGGGGCGGGGGGGAGATGAAGACCGAGGTCTCAGAAAATTTGCGTGTGGTTACATGAAATATATAAGCTGCCCTGGCGTAGAGGGGGCCGCGAAATTTCTACTGCCTAGGGCCGCCAAAAGGGTAAAGCGGGCCCTGCTCGTAAGCGTTTCGCCATTGACTTTCCTACTTCGTAAATTTCATTTGTTTTTCTTAATGTCTGTTTTAGCTTGGCGGGGCGGAACGCTGCCGCGTTCCTAGATCATGCATGGTGTAAACAATGAAGCCGTTTGTTTAAAACATCATGTAAAGCAATGCTTAGTAATCTGAACTGCTTAGGAGAAATAAATTTGGAAATATATGTGTAAAAATTGAGCGCTAGGTGAAAGTAGACTAACTAGTAAATAAATAGTTAAATACTGTATTCGAATAGTTAAAACTACTTCCGAAACTATAACTTTCTTTTCTGTGTATCTTTCTTTTCTTATCTTCTTTTTAAGATACACAGAAATAAATATAAGATTAAAAACTTTTTATAAACTTTTATAAACCATGTTTTTAAATTTTCTGTTGTATCTTTAGCTATCCGCGTTTGTAATGATCGATAGATGGCGCTTTCTCAACTGCAGTTGTTAGTAAATATTGCCACGTGTAATAATTGCCACGTGTATTTATTATTGTGCTTTCTTGTTGTTCTATCCGCGTTTGTAATGATCGATAGACGGCGCTTTGTGAACACTGCAGTTGTTAGTAAACATTAGCCACGTGTGTTCCAATAGTGTTCTTGTTATTCTACTTTAATATTCGTACTATAATTTCTCCGCCATTACATTATGGAAAATTGATTGCTTTTGGAAAAAATACTTCAGTTTATTCAAAGTTCGATCGGAAGTAGATTTTTAACTGAAGTTGAACAAATATTAATTTCAAATCATCTGATTAATTCTTTACTTCCATTAGCCGAAGCAACTGTAATTTTAAATTTGTCATTTGGAAATAAATGGAAGCTCAATTCTGGATTTCTTGATCCTTTGGAGTTACACTGTGGCACACAAAAGTATGTGTTATCTTTTTTACCGTATTTATTCATTTTTATTCAATAAATATATGTGAAACTAAATATCGGCAAGCAATGGCGGCTATATGGAATTCGAATTAAACCATGTTTATTGTAATTTCACCGTAGCCCACCAGAGGGCGAGCATTTCATTACAATCGCGGATCATTGTTTCAGCGTAAAGCTATCCGCGATTGTAATGAAATACTCGTCCTCTGGTGGGCTAAGGTGAATATATCATACCACTGATAGCTTTCACGCTCAAACAACGATAGAACAACAAGAAAGAACAATAAATTAATACACGTGGCTGTTATATTTACTAACAACTGCAGTTGAGAAAGCTCCATCTATCGATCATTACAAACGCGGATCAGTTGTATGATAATTTCACCTTAGCCCACCAGAGGGCGAGCATTTCATTACAATCGCGGATAGAACTAACTACATTAGCACTTTTATCAATGCGTATGAAATCTTTAAACCGATAGTGACGTCAATTTTTGTGAGATAGATAATTTAACTTTTTACAATTTTTTAACGCTCTCGTTTAATTAAATTATTTATTTAATCACGTTTATTTATTTTTATGTCGAAAGAAAAGGAACTCGTACATTTTTTTTTTTTGGTAACAATGGGCTCTTCCCACCATCGTCTGCTCAATCACGTGATAGAGGAAAACGAATAATCGAATTCTGAGAATCGAATTCAATTAAATATTGTTCTTAAGAACAAAAAATTTAACATTTAATATAAAATAAAATAAAAGTAATATTGTGCATTTGTAAACAGTAGAATAATTGTATTTGTAAATTTAATAATTTTTAAAAAACATTTTACGTGTTTATTTATTTTTACCTATAAGATTCGATTTTTGTATATTGCAGTGTAACTGTAACATTAACTGATCTAGCAATAAATAATAGCTTCTTGTGGAATGTTTACGGATTATAAATCGAAATTTTAAAATGTTTTCACTTAATTTAATTGCATAAAGGTGTTACAACAAGTTAATTAACTTAGTTACTGGTCTAAATGGATTTACGTAGTGCGATATTGCACTGTCACTGATTTAAGTACCCAAAATCAGAGTATTTAAACATGTATAACAGGTCAATAAACATCAATAACAGGTATAAACATCAATAACAGGTATAAACTAAATGATGATTGTAAATGTATACAGCAAACAAAAGATGGGGAATAATGATATAAAATGGATTAAAAATGATGATGTATAAAAAATAACACAGATTAAATACGATTGATCAAAAATAAGAATAGAAAATATGTTATTTCAGTAATAGCTATAGATAAACAAGACTTCGTCTGCTATTTGTTTTTCCTCTATCATGTGACCTCTGACGTCAGGTGGGAAGAGCCCATTAAATTATAGCTACTATTTTGGCCTGGTGGTTCGGTCGGTAGGGCGCTGCCTTCCGAATCTTCTGGTCCCAGGTTCGAATCCTGGTGCGGGCATTGATATTTGTGTTGTCTTATGTCTTCAAAATATTGTGTACTTGTTTCTGTGAATTTCTGTAATATGGATCAATCGAGACGAAAGTCATTATAACTATAGGTCTCAATATATGTCAAATAAATGTCAAATGTATTAGGAGGTTATTATTTTCATATTTTAATTAATTATAAGAATACTATTCGAAAAATCGAAAATCGGACTTCGAAGTATTGTGTTGTCATCGGGTTGTGAGCTATTGTGAAAGTTTCAAATGTCTAGCATAGTAGGGAAGTTAGTTAAAATTCGATTGCAAGATTTGTACCGGACAAACAAACAAATAAACAAACAAGAATAGAAGTTAATAAAAACATGGTAAAATACATGCACACATACGTATAATTAAAATGCATAAATGACAAGTTTAACATATAAATGTAAATTAATAAGTAATTTAGTTATTTAAATTCAAAATTAGTAATCCATAAACAAATAAATTTCCAAGTATAGTTAATAATGTAGACCTTTTTAACTCTATCATTTTCCAAGCCGTTAGCGTAACAGGCATTGTATTTTCCAACGCCTGTACAACTAGAAGGTTTCTCTCTCTAATCATACTTTTCGGTTGCAATAATATTGTCTCATAAAACTGTTTGAAAAATATTCTATTTCTTTCCATTTCAGTTTTCACTCTAGCAGCACAAGTTGTAATCAGTAGTGTGAAAGTACCTGTTGGAAAATGCACAGTTACATGTTCTATCATAAAGAATAAAGACAACTGCATCTTTGGATTCAATAAAAATTGTGCGAGAGAAACAAAAGCTTGCATAAAGCAAACCATCAAAAGCAAAAATGATGGTAGTGAAAACACACACTCCATTCTGTCCAAAACTTTTATGATATCGAAATATTCATTGCCTACTTTCGGCTCCAATCTGTGAAAAGTTTTGGACTCTTTTATTTTCCCGAAACGTTCTCTGTACTTGCATAATAACAAGGAACATCTGTAACATAAAACGCAGTATATAAAAGCTACTAAATTAATAAATGTAGAAGCTAGAAAAGTCGTGGAAAAAGCAATCGTGAAAATATACAATTTGTTCGGGAATCCATCTTGGCATGTATCCCACATATGGTAAGTAAACATCTGGCAAAAATAATTTGCTTCCTTTAATCCGAGAATAAACATTGATGCGTTTAAAATATTCAAAGCGATATTTGTTACTAAAAATATTTTGATGATGTAAGGCTTTGGTCTGTTCGAAATCAAAGCATGATCAGATATTTTTCTTAAATTTCGGAAAAGATTTTTTATCAAGCTTCTTTTCCTATAGAGTGCATGCCACAAAGTAAGTGAAAATATGATGATAAGTTCATATACTATTTTAGTTCTTGTATTAATCAAAGCATGACTCATGTTGACGAAAAAAATTGTTGTTAGGGCAATAAGACTTATATGGGCATATAGAGGATAGATATACATAGTAAGTTTCATTAAAGAAGGACAGCGACACGGACATTTAATTATATTAATTCCGATAAAGTTTAAACATTTAAACAATTCCTTTGTACTGTCCGAGGGAAAAGAGTTTTTTCTAACCGACAATAGATTACCATTAAAATTTTCCATTTTCACTAAAATTTAAGAATTTGTTCCAGAGCCAATGTTTCTGATACTACACTATCTTGAATATTACATCCACAATAAGCCTTAAGATTCCAGTTTTTTTTTTTTTTTTTTTCTATCTATGAATTGTTGAATCAGTCACATAACGGGTATACATTAAGCAATTTATTTTATGCATGAATGTTCATACTAAGGCTCCTATATGATACGAGCTGGTGCAGTGTCCGCCATTTTCTAGCCCATCTGGGAAAACATTGGCGGCAGTAAAAGCTAATTTAGCTGATTAGCGTTGTTATCGCCTTTAAACATCTACACTAAGGCTCCTATATATACGAGCTGGCGCATCCGACATTTTTTTGCCTTAGGGTTGCCGCGTGTACTCAGCGTGATAAACAAACGGCATCCATTGTTTCTACCGTCTTGCTCGTGATTTTAGTGAAATAAACTGCAATATGGGAGGTTGTTCAGCAATAAACTGCTGTAAACACTCCAGAAAAGGATACAAAATGTTTAGGTTTCCTTCGGATAATCCAAGAAGGAGAAAATGGGCTGCAAATTGTCGTCCAGATTCTTGGATCCCGGGATTTAATGCACAGCTATGCATAGTAAGTTTTATTGTTATTCACTTATACTTTTCTTTGCATTTCTGACATTTATAAAGTAAAAAATTTAAAAAAAAAGTATTATTTAAATCTAAATATGTATTTTAATAACCATAAATTATTTTAAGAAACGCTTTTTTACTGTGTGTTTGTAGAGTCTTGGAGGCGTTTTTTTGGTTCGCCAAAGTTGTCTTGTTTCCGTGTCCTGATAGTATTAGGTCGTTGAAAAAACTTTCAAATTTTAATTGGTACGCTCTTTTTTTTTTCCCCTTTCAAATGTTATGAATTATTTAAGAAACAGAAACAGATTACTTGTGTTGCTTATCATTTTTGGTCGATTTTATTTTTAGATGAAAATTTCTTAAAACCACCAGTGAAGCGATAAAATCGCCAAGCGGAAATGCTGTCCTCTTACGAGGCAAAAAAATGGCGGTGATGCGCCGGCCTATTATTTATTTAAGGGGCTCTAATCTACACTACACAGATCATGTGAGCTAGAACTTCTTATCACGAAGTTGGCAATTTTAAGAACATCGCCAACATTGTCAAAACTGCAACCCTTCACGTTAAAAGAAATGTAATTTTAAAGTTAATTTTAAAAGAATTTAAAAACAATAACTTAAAAAAAAAATAGTACATTCATATTAAATTTGTCAAAGAACTTTGAAAATAAAATGAAATAAGTTAAAATAAGGGAAATCTTGCGGTACAAAGTTCTGTTATTGCTCCGGGTACCCACGAGTTACGTCTACAATTTATAACTTTTGCCTTCTTTCTGGATTTGAAGAAAATATAAACAAGCGGTGCCCTTTTCTAGAGTTATTCGTGCAATTTATTGCCGAAAAATCACCAATAATAAATCGTCAGCCGGTCTTGTGGGCTAGAAAATGGCGGATGCGTCAGCCTATCAATGTAGGAGTTCTAGTTCATACAATGCTTGTAATGGAAACAATTATTACATTATAAATTTGAATTTGTGGAATCAATAAATATATAATCAATGGTTACGCATAATATTCTTTTGAAAATGATTTGTAAGAAAAGAAATTTATTTTCAAAACTGATTGCCATTGCGTGAAGGGTTGTTTACATGCAATATACCGTGTGTATATGTCATGTAACTGAATATGATTAATCGCAGATAAAATGATTTTATTATTTGAAATTAGATTTAAACACGAAGCTTCTTTATTATTTATCTACCATTAAATGTATAAAAGTTTTATAAAGAAATAGGAATATAAAAAGTAATGAATTGTTTAAATTATAAATGCTGTTATTGGATTTCAATGAAGATCCCATGTTTTTACAAACCATTAGTTTATGATTGAATTTTTAGATAATTACAAAGGTATCATGTTTATCGAAAAAAGAAATTTTCCGATTTAAATAATAATCTTTTGATGTTTAATATATTTTCTAAATACTGCATACATAATTGATAGTTTTTTTCATGGAACTTAAAATACATACTTATATATTTATTCTTAGAAAATAAGAATTTTTAATGGTCATTCCTATCAGGTTGGCAAGGATGAAATTTGTAGTAGATAATATTGCTATGGCATTGGCTTAATAATTTAGCGTGCTTTTTTTTTTTTTCCTGTTTGAAAAAATTATTGCAAGCTCTAAAAAAATATTAAAAACTTAAAAACATAAAACTAAAAAAAATATTGAAAATGGAACGGTCGAATTGATTGATTGTAGGGTTTAAGGCCGATCGACTACGCTACTACGGTCCTAGGCCTACAGGTGGAATGTCCTCCGTGGGAGTCTTTCTAGGGAGCTCTAGCTCGTATTTACGCGAGTTTCGGAGAAAACCACGGAAAACTCCGAATGGCTAGATTGATGAGCACGACAAGGGATCGAACCTGACATTTTCCATCAACCAGCTTTGAGCGCAGAACCGCTCGGCCGCTGGTGGGCAGGTAGGCCCCTCGGAACGGTCGAAAATTTGCACTATAAGGAAGTATGAGTTCTTACGTGTAACTACAGCATCGCAGACTGCGCAAAACATTAATAATTTTACTACGCATCAGACAGTATCAAATTGGTTTCCCATATTTCGTACAGGTAACTTTGATTTCACAAATGAGCCATGCGGTTGCCCAGAATCAAAGGTCAATAATGATGAACTAAAGGTTATCGTTGAGTCCGGACCCATCTGAAAGTGACTATGAATTACTGATGAAGTTTAGTTTTGGCAAACAAACAATATTTACTCATTTGGCTTACAAAAATCTGCCTATGATTTTTTTTAAATTAATAGTTTTTGAGGTTTCCTTAATTTATTTTTTCTATTTTTACGGTGTTGTATATGTATGTTTGTGGTTAACATGCAGTTTCTAAATTCTGCATTCGGTTGAACTCGAATTTGTTAGGTATTTTACAGTTCATCATTGTATGAACTACATTTCATTTCCCAAGTTAAATATGAAATAACATACGAAATAATTATAAGATAAAAAACTTTTTATATACCATGTTTTTAAATTTTCTGTTGAATCATTGAATCATAGCTATACGCAAGCGAAGTGTGACGTCACTACCCGTCAGTGGGGCCAAAAAAGAAAAAAAAAAGATTTCCTACGCTAATTATCCATAGGATTTTTTGTAAAAAAATATTTAAAATTCAGAAAAAAAATTTCCTGATTTTAATCCCCGCATTTGGATATAGTTATATCAGAGCCTCCTTAAGTAGATGCCTAGCGAGTCGCTCGAAAACTTGGCAACAGTACAAGAAGAACATAGCCAGTAGATGGCGCTTGATACCGTACGTAAAGTTATGTTTATTTCCCGCGAGCGCGATGCAATTGAGCTTCAATTGAGTTCATGAGTTCTGGTTTATGTTTTATTAATTTAACAAATGTGAGAGTTTTTTTTTTATAATATGGTGTATTGCGTCGTTCCATTTTCTAATTCAGACAGTAGCCGTGAAAATATATGTTTCCACGAAATACCAAGCAATGCAATTCAGCGTAAAAAATTGCTTCCAAATATTTCCAGACAAGGTATGTAAACTGCATAAATAATTAATGCAAAATTACCAACCCTCCGGATTTTTGAATATCAATAATATTTTTCACAAGAAACATTATTTTTCTTTATTAT
Organism: Salticus scenicus; assembly: GCA_963930645.1. Taxonomy (NCBI): domain Eukaryota; kingdom Metazoa; phylum Arthropoda; class Arachnida; order Araneae; family Salticidae; genus Salticus; species Salticus scenicus. The sequence continues at coordinate 506,716 of CAWVNO010000050.1, forward strand.
CGTAAATTGTGTGATTAAGACGAAGATAAATTTAAAAGAAATTATGATATAAAAATTCGAAGGGTTGACACCTCTCTGTTAGTAAGTTAGATTTAACAAATAAAAATAGTTATGCTTATTACAAAATGAAATAAAATTTTTATTTATTGATGTAGGAATACAGAAAAATAACTTGTTCTTAGTTACTTTCAAGTCACTCTATATTGGAGTATTTTGTAGTTTTATTCATAAAATGAATAAAACTATAAAATACTCCGATATAGGAACAAGATTGATTTATATTTTTTTAATACCACTGTTTTTTAAAGACTTGTGTAAATGCGTATAAAAATTTGATTATTTCAGTTAAATCGAAACAAAAGTGTTGGGAATCTTGAAAAGAAAAAATAGAAAATTTTTATTTCTACTTTTGTTCTTTTTAAAAATATTAAGTTTTAAGATTCAAAACATTACTTTTATTAACCTTTTACCACAGAAATGGAATATTGAATTAAAAATTCATGTAAAAATTAAATATCATGAGTACTGATTTGAAAAATTATCAGAAAAATGAAAAATATCCCCACATCCATACACTCACATGTATGTACACACAAACACATATACTGGCTAAATATAAATCAGGGGAAAGCTCGATATCGAATTTTTGGACCGAACACAATACTTTCATTACCTACGGTAGTAGGGTAATGGAAGTAAAAATATTTCAAGGATGTTATTAATTTGTCATTAAATTTGCCAATCATTATCAAATTTTTCAAATTGAAACCTAATACGAGTTTTAAAATGCAATTGTGAATTTCCTGCATTTGTTTGTTTTTAAGTTATTCTGATAATAAATATGCATATAAATCAATCGCTAAAAACTAAAAAAAAAAAAAAAAAAAAAAAGTTTTTTGTATTCAGGGAACCTCAAAACGTGACTTTATTCAAAAACCTGAGTTGAAAATAGAACTTCAAAAAAAAAAAAAATTACTTTGTTTACATTATACATTCGAAAAATTAATTTTCCTTCTTCAACAGTATTCGTCGACATGAAAAAGTGTACCAAAGCACTTCCGTCAATTACATTCTACAGAAAAGAACGTTTAGCTTAATTTTGGATAGCCCTGTATGTTTTCAATAAACTATGTGCACATTAGATTGTGCATTTAAATTTAGTCTTATATGAAAAACACCTAACACAAAATGAAATACACTTTCAGCATTTTCCAAGTATATCCAAGATAGGCAAACCGACGCGCACAGACCAACCGCTAAAAACATTATTTTTCGTTTCAGGAGACCGCAAAACATGTAAATATAACACAACTTTATTTCGAAAATGTCTATCAGTTTCGTAAGCATACCCTCTCGGAACTGGTGGAGCTAATAAAATCTTGAATTAAAAAAAAAAAAAAAAAAAAAAACTTTGTGCGAGAGAAAACTTATACTCAAGAAATCCTTAATTTTAAAAATTTAAATCTTAATGGTTATTTATTTACTTTTTGTGACGGACTAGACAACAGATTGTTTTCTTCTCCAATTTTTATTGCTGAATGTTAACTTATCTCGTTAACGTGCTGGTCTATTTTTCTTATAAATAATATAAAATTTTCGATTTAAGAAAAATAATTCACACCTAATAAGGTAAAAATGTAACGTAAAGGACATGACCAAAAAAAAAAAAAAAAAAAAAAAAAATAAGACATGATTTTAATAATTTATCATTATAAATTATTCATTCTGAACTGAAACTCATTTAAAGTTCAGAGATTTTAATTTATATAAACGAAACTTTCATCTGGTATCTAAATTAAAAAAAAAATTGAAATTTTTATTGAATAAATATATAAAGAATAATTTAATCGCGTGATAGATATGCCATGTTTTTCCTGATTTAATTTTAAATTTCGTTTTTTAATTAATAGTATATTAAAAAAAAAAAAAAAAAAAAAAGGTGTTATTTATTTGATACGTTGTAATTCAATTAGTTGAAAAGCTAAAATAGGTCTTGTCCACTTTCGAAGAAAATTATACCCTATACTTTTTAAAATATAAATATTTGAATATTTTATTGAAAATATTTACGATAAAGCACTTTCACATCACAATTTTGGACTTTAAATTGAAATTAATAGCTAGATTTTTAGATGAAAAATATAACTTGTCTATGAAACAGAAGAAAATTGTTGCTCTGCGTAGGTGCTGTCACCTAGCGTTAGTTTTGTTTTTAAATGTTGCCTAATTTAACATTGAGATTCGCCGCGCGTGGAAGGCATCTACTTAAGGAGGCTCTGGTTATATATAAGTTATTGTCTACATGTGTTAGATTGAGTTACTTTTTTGCTCTCTTAATATACGTTTACGTTGTTGAAACCAGTTGAAACAACCCTGATTTTTGAAAGGAACTAAATATGTTCGCCAGATAATTTGGTATTTTTTTTTTTTTTTTCTGCCAAGGAAGACAGATATCAAATATTTCGCTGAAATATATTAATATCTTATATCAGACACTTTATTTAGACATTTGAAAACAAATTTGACTTCAAATTATGATAGAATATTTATTATTTTCCTTTTAATTAGTATATTAATTGGATATTTGTGTAAATATAAACCTTTGAAATGAAGTGTTTCTGTTTACATTCGAAAATGGAAATTTGACATTTTTTTTCTACAGATTTGAAATTTAAAATTAAAATTTTATCAATTTTCCAGCAAATAAAATTTTTAAAGTGACGTCAATTTTTGTGAGATATGCATAATTTAACTTTTTAAAATTTTTTAACGCTCACGTTTAATTAAATGTATTTATTTTTATGTCGAAAGAAAATGAACTCGTAATTTTTTTTTTTTTTTTGGCAACAATTAAATTATCCGCGTTTGTAATGATCGATAGATGGCGCTTTTCCAACTTTTGTTGTTAGTAAATATAATAGCCACGTGTATTTCTTATTGTTGTATTTGCGTTACTACTTAATATTCGTGCTATAATTTCTCTGCCATTACATCATGGAAAGTCGATTGCCTTTAGAAAAAATATTTCAATTTATTCAAAGTTCGATCGGAAGTAGATGTTTAACTGAAGCTGAACAAATATGAGTTTCAAATATTCTTTACTTCCATTAGCCGAAGCAACTGAAATTTTAAATTTGTCATTTGGAAATAAACGGTAGCTTAATTCCGAATTTCTTGATCTTTTGGAGTTACACTGTGGCACACAGCAGTATGTGTTATCTTTTTTACCGGATTTATTCATTTTTATTCAATAAATATATGTGAAACTAAATATCGAATATACAGCAAGCAATGGCGTCTCGACGAAAGATATCTGTGGTATTGTTAATTTCACCTTAGCCCACCAGAGGGCGAGCATTTCATTACAATCGCGGATAGCTAATATATTAATGGCTATTTATAAGGTATTAGGAGGTTATTATTTTCATATTGTAATTAATTATAAGAAAACTATTCAAAAATTCGAAAATCGGACTTCGAAGTATTGTGTTGTCATCGGGTTGTGAGCTATTGTGAAAGTTTCAAATGTCTAGCTAGTAGGGAAGTTAGTTAAAATTCGATTGCAAGATTTGTACCGAACAAACAAACAAACAAACAAATATACAAACAAACAAACAAGAATCGAAGTTAATGAAAACAATGTAAAATAATAACAATTAGTTTATATTTAACAGGCCATTTAATAATTTTATTTTTTAACAGTTCTGTACAAAGCCATAAATTACGTTTGATTCAAACACCAGAAAATGGAAAAACGTAGACAATACTGTCATTTTCATTGTCTGTATTTTCTGGAGCAGTATTCCTCCCATTGTTTTCAGAAGGGAGAACAAAGAGCAATTTCTGAAAAAAATTGCCCTCACCCCAAGTCAGGTACGTTGTACTCTTAAGATACACTTTAATGGTCGGATCGAACTCTTTCGGAAGATCGCCAACTTTAATCAAGATTATCCGATTGACTTTGTCTTCCAGCGACTGTGTATGAGCACTTCTGAATTCGTGGAGGCACCATTCGCTCTCGAGGAAGTGGCTGAAATTTAAAATGACAAATTATCAATAAGAAAGGAAATTTGGTACAACTATAGTATTTCCCCACAGCTGAATTTGGCGATTTTTCTTTGGCGCCGATTTGAACGATAACGATGTCGTTCTGAACTGTTTGCGATATAATATGGCAGACCGTATGCTATTTATTTTGAATTTATGATTTTATGATTTATGATTTATAGTTTAGCTTATGATTTTATCATTCATGCTATATGATTTACGATTTTTAGATTTATGATTTAGCCATAATCGTCAAAAATAAACCGCCAAATTCAGCTGTGGGGAAATACTATAGTTGTTCCGGAAATTTATGACGTTTTCATAAACATTTTTCAAATGCTCTTACTCGTTATATCGTTTAACATATAAATATGCTTTAGCTCTATAATGATTCTTATACATATACGTATATGAAAAACCTTTTCAAACATTTCACAGAAGAAAAAAAAAATGAAATCACTTGAAACTAGTATGTTGAGGTCACATATATAGAATATACAGGTTGATTCAAAAAAACGTGGACAAAATGATATGGCAAATCAGTCATTCAATGAGGATCAAAAATCGCATAGGAACAGAGGGTCGCAAACGCCTGTGGAGGGCGCTAGAGCCACGAGAGGGCGTTGAGATACAAACACGATCTGAGCAAACGTAGATTGTCTTCATTCGAGTCGTGGATGCGTTGGGCGTAACATGGCTAGTTACACGCACCACAAAATTGCTGACATGCATTTAATTTACGGCATGGCCAACTGCAATGGACGAGAAGCTTTGCGAATGTACAGTCGGTAACAAAAGTGTCCGAACACTAGCAAAAATTCCTATGTAAAAAAGTACACTTCATACGGTTTTGTTAAATAAATCCTTATCGAATCATGTTCTTACACTGACTAAGAACAGGATTCGACAAGGATTTATTTAACAAAAGCGTATGAAGTGTACTTTTTTTACATAGGAATTTTAGCTAGTGTTCGGACACTTTTGTTACCGACTGTATCGTGAGAAATATCCTGGTAGAAAGTTGCATAGGCGCTCATTCTTTGCCACTCTACATCGACGATTGTGTGAAACCGGCTCGTTCGACGTGCACAAGCCGCCAACGAATAACTCGGACAGTTTATATGCTGAAGAAAGAGTTGTCCAAAAACTCCTGCGTGATCCTTCAACTATTACAAGAGTTGTATTCCGAAAGACCCATATCCCCCCAAGCTACCGTCTGGCGCATTGTACACGACGAAGGACTACATCCTTATCATTTACAACGCGTCCAGGCACTGGAATCGGGAGACTACAACAATCGTATGGATTTTATGCTGTGGTTTTTGCAAGAAAGTGCTGCAGACTGAAATTTCGCAGCAAGTCTTCTCTTCACGGATGAGGCTGCGTTCTCATTAGAGTGTGTGATAAACTTTCACAACCTGCATACGTGGGCGGATGAAAACCCACATGGTACACGTCCGCACGGCGCACAACGAAATTTTTCGTTAACGTGTGGGCTGGCATTGTAGGAGACTGTTTAGGTGGTCCGTACATTCTCCCAGAAAGACTTAACGGTCCCATTTACCTAACATTCTTGCAAGAGGTTCTGCCAGATATGCTGAATGATGTCCCGATGCCTATTTGTCAACACATTTGATTTCAGCACGACAGAGCTCCTGCACATTTCAGTATAGACGTCAGAGCGTTCTGTGGGCTACTTTTCCTGACGGCTGGATTGGTCGCGGTGGACCAATCTCATGGCCACCACGATCACCAGACTTGTCTCCCTTGGATTTTTCTTATGGGGATTTTTAAAAGGACTTGTGTATGAAACGCCTGTTGCAACTTCGGAAGACTTGGTAGGAAGAATCGCTGTGGCAGCAGGATGTGTTCAAGATACACCTGGTAATTTTGAGAAGGTGCGGCGTTCTATGCAACGTAGATGCCAGGCGTATCTCGAAGCATCTGGCAAAAACTTTGAGCATCTCCTGTAAGCTCAACATTTGGCTTGCATTAGTCGCATGTGAGTGAGTAATTATTAATAAAATGATCTGTAATGGTTTTGTTTCTTCTCTTTGTGTTATGTATTATTTTAGACGCCCTGTAGCGGCTCTGGATCGCAGTTGCGACACCCTGTTCCTATGCGATTTTTTATCAATGTTGTATGACTGATCTACCATGTCATTTTGTCCACGTTTTTTTTGAATCACCCTGTATAGCTGTATAATCTTATACAAATTCACGCACTACAAATTATTTATTAAATTATTATTTGTAGAAATTGTTTTTCGCAATGGATGCAGACGATTTTAATCTCAAAGAAGTGTACCACTTAATGCCAAAAGAAAATCATTTTTGTACCAACATCAGAAGAAATGATTTTTAAGCTATTGCATAGCTTCTATCGCGGGCTCTGAGCGCGGCGACCGAATCCAGTAATTCCGTAACGAAAAAAACCTAACACAGTCCGGCAGACTTCGGCACTTCAAAACGTAATTTCACAAAATCCTTCATTTCTCAAACAAAAAAACAGATATCCGTAAAATTTTTGCTTTAAAATATAGCTAATAGAAATGTCTAAAAATCGGTTTCTGGAATTTTTGAAATTCGGTCCCCAAGGGGGGCAAAACGTGATTTCACATGCGTAAAACGTGATTTCGCATAATCCTATATATCTCAAACAAAAAAAAATAGATAAACGTGAAATTTTTGCTTTAAAATATAGCTAATACAACTATCTAAAAACCAATTTCTGGAATTTTAGAAATTCAGCCCCCAGGTGCGGCAGCAAGGGAGAGGGCGGGTAGGGGGGCGGGGCGGTAAGGTGGGCTATGGGGCAAAAAGAAATAGAAATACAGTTAGGCCGTTCAAAATTGGTACAGATAGGTTTAAGAGGCCTGCAAGTCGAATGGGGATATTTTCGATTGTGTAAAGTTATTAGGAGGGGCGAGAAGGGGAGGAGGGGAGGGGGGGGGCAAAAAAATAAAAATAGTGTCAGATCGTTCAAAATTGGTACATAGAGATTTTCGATACTTACAAATCGATTGCGGATGATTTTGAATTTGTAAAATTATTAGGAGGGACGGGTAGGGGGTGGGGCGGTAAAGGGGGGCTATGGGGCAAAAACAAATAGAAATACAGCTAGGTCGTTCAAAATTGGTACAGATAGGTTTAAGAGGCCTGCAAGTCGAATGAGGATATTTTCGATTGTGTAAAGTTATTAGGAGGGGCGAGAAGGGGAGGAGGGGAGGGGGGGGGGGGGGGGCAAAAAAATAAAAATAGTGTCAGATCGTTCAAAATTGGTACATAGAGATTTTCGATACTTACAAATCGATTGCGGATGATTTTGAATTTGTAAAATTATTAGGAGGGACGGGTAGGGGGTGGGGCGGTAAAGGGGGGCATGGGGCAAAAACAAATAGAAATACAGCTAGGTCGTTCAAAATTGGTACAGATAGGTTTAAGAGGCCTGCAAGTCGAATGGGGATATTTTCGATTGTGTAAAGTTATTAAGAGGGGAGAGGGGGCAAAAAAATAAAAATAGTGTCAGATCGTTCAAAATTGATACATAGAGGTTTTCGATACTTACAAATAGATTGCGGATGATTTTGAATTTGTAAAATTATTAGGAGGGGCGGGTAGGGGGTGGGCGGTAAGGAGGGGCTATGGGGTAAAAACAAATAAAAATACAGTTAGGCCGTTCAAAATTGGTACAGATAGGTTTAAGAGGCCTGCAAGTCGAATGAGGATATTTTCGATTGTGTAAAGTTATTAGGAGGGGCGAGAAGGGGGTAGGGGAGAGGGGGGGCAAAAAAATAAAAATACAGTTAGATCGTTCAAAATTGGTATATATAGGTTTTCGATACTTACAAATCGATTGCGGATGTTTTCGAATTTGTAAAATTATTAGGAGAGGCGGTAAGGGGCAAAAACAAATGGGGCAAAAACAAATAGAAATACAGTTAGGCAATTGAAAATTGGTACAGATAGGTTTTAGAGGCCTGCAAATCGAATGGGGATATTTTTGAAAGTGTAAAGTTAATAGAAGGGCCGGGGAGGGGGGGGGGGGACAGAGAGGCAAAAAAAATAGAGTTAGATCATTCAAATTTGGTACATCGAGGTTTTCGATACCTACAAATCGATTGCGGATATTTTTGAATTTTTAAAATTATTGGGAGGGGCGGGAAAGGGGGGAGGGAGCGGAAGGGTAAAAAATAAAATAAATAAATAATTATAATTGCATAAGTTGATAAAAAATGCTATGCAATAGCTTTACCGCGGCAGTCCCCGAGTGCCACACGCATTTTTTTTTTTTCGTTAAGAATGAAAAAAAAATCGATAATTTTGTTTTAAATTATCACACATCTATGGTTCAACCCTCCGTTCTAATGATATTGATGAGGTCTTTAGAAAAATATTTATATTGAAAATTTATACACCTCGGAGGGGTACTAGACAGACAGATAAATAGACATTAAAAAAAATATTAATTAAAAAAAAAAAGAAAACGAAGCTAATTCAACCTGGGTGCATATAGATCGACAGGTGGAGTTGGTATGCTGCAATATTTCCAGTTTATGGGAAGGATGTACCAAACTTGATATGCGAGTTAGATATTATAAAAAAAATTATAATTATATTTAATTTGGGTGTGTATTGAACCACATGTGGTGCCGTTCTAATTTTTTTTTCCGATGTTTCAGCTGACTAAATTTCCGTTCCATTGGTTAAGATTACACCAAACTGCCCTTATACATATGAAGTTTTGTAGCCTTATACTCTAAAGAAACAAACTGAGACGTAGCCTCTCCTTAACTGGAAGAAATCGTAGCATAGCAACGCCAACTGTTACTCCAACGACATATCTCAAAAGTTAATCAGTCCCAATTTAAGTCTAGGTCCAACGAAATATTCGATTTTACAAAATTATATCTATTAGTTTGTGAGATACAGCGTTCATAATTTTTTTTTAATACGCATACTATACGTACAGACATGCAGAGGGACATTATCTAAAAATGGTCGAATCGTGCTCAGGGCATCTCTATATACGTGTAAATTCATCGAAAACCGGAAGTTGAACATTTTTATGAATCCAATACTTTCTTCTTAGGTATATAGAAGAAAGTAAAAATGTAAGAATGAGATGAAAAAGTATGCAACTTACGTGTTTACATTTTCCAGATAGTGAAAAAATCATCTTGAAAACAATATCTTTAATTAAATATGCATTCGTCATACATTTTCGAAAGAGATTGATAGTTTAAAGAAATAAAGAAAAAAAAAATGCTTTTTATAATTGTGTACTTATGTTTTGCTACAGTGTAATTAATATATATAATGACCCTCATCTGTCATGAACGAATCCGGTTAGTACCGCTTGAAAACAGAAACTTTTGGCAGACATTTTTTTTTCCGTTTGTTTAATTCAACTTAGGAAACATACATATCATTTTCATACATGTTTTGTATCGCACATATTCTTATTTATTTCCTATAAAACCTTGAAAAACTATTCGATTGTAATGTTTAATGTCTGAATTAAATATAACGGATCACTGGCTGTTATAAACATAAACCTATAAATAGAATTATGTAACTTCATGACACGGAGTAATATTAATAGGAGTTGAAGGTCCAATGGGAGAAAGCTACGAAACTGTGATCTAAATATTTGGTAAATATTGAGGGCGCCACTTGTCATTCCTCCCTACCTCGGCGCGGATATACTGTTGTTTTCAATAGAATTTTGCTGTAGTACATTTAAAATTTTTTATTTTAAGCAATTTAATTTCTTTGTAAGTTCTTAAAACTGCATAATTCAGATGTTTCAAATAAATGTTTCGTTCCTAGTTGTAAAACAGGCTATGATAGTGATAAGAAAAACAAAAAAAAAGCCCTAGGAGAAAAATAAAGTCCGAGTTCGTGTTTTCTGCACCTAAAGTAAGTTTATTTTTTTTTCTTTACAAAATTTCATCCATTCTCTTTCCTCCCAATTATCTGTTTTAGCTAGCTTCGGTTCATAAGAATCGTCATTTTTTAAAAGCTTTCTTTCAAAGTAAAATTAGTATAAAATGGCTCTTAAAAAAAACATGTTGGTTAGAATACTCTATTTAATGAAATTTGCTTTCAAACGAAATTTTTTCAGCTTGATATTATTTAAAAAAAAAAATAATTAAAACGAGACATTTCCCCATTGAATAACATTGCGGAAGCTGAAGAGAAGGAAGGATTGCACGCTGGCGCCATCTGTAAACATTAGAAAACAACATCACAAAATTTCAGCGTTACCTTCTTCTCCTGTCTTATTACTCCGTGATAATGCAATACAAAAAAAAAAAAAAAAAAAAAAAAAAAAAACTGTTTCCATTCAGAAAATACAAATTCCAAATGGACAACTTTTTAATTCCGAATGAACGACTCTTTGACTGTTTCATTAAAAAAAAACGCTTAAAATATTTCTAAAACATATTAAAGCCTTAAAAATCTTAAAATATTTGTAAAAACGCATTTAAAGCCTTTAAATATTTTTATCAAACTTCATTGTTTGTTTACATTGTAAGGTATGATTGGCGTCGAGTTTAGTACGTAAATGCCGCCAGTTGATTTTAGTTTTGAAATTAGTGTAAAATGATAGTTGGGATAGAATTTTTCGTTGGGCAAGTAAAAGTCACCAGTTGAAATGAGTATTGAAAGTAGAGTAGTCTAAGGTGATAATGTCGAGTCAAGGTAAAATGTTCGGTGGAGAATGAGAAAGTCCCTAGATGGATCAACGAGATATATAAAGTAGAGTGATAAATGGTAACCCTTGAGAAGTTCCAAGATGAGTCATGTGACATGCTCTCCTTGCACCTGCGTATTCGGTGGTTCCCTTGGTAACAGCTTATTTTCAGTAAAATTCTATGGCAACGGTTTGGAGATTGTTCTTAGCATAAGTCATAATTGCCAATGTTTTTGTTTACTTATGTAGTTTAATATTCTTTTGTTCTAAATCATTTTGATTTTGATTTTAATTCTTTTTTATATCGTGTAGTTGAACTTTAACCGACAAAATGCTTAAAAATAGTTGAAAAATTATTATTTGTTGTTAAATTTAGGTCTTTAAAAGTTTAAATTTTCTTTTATAAACACTTTTAAACTTTGCTGGGAAACAATGAAAAAAAAAGGTATTTTATTATTTATTAAAATGTGAAATATGTGCAAAATTATTTTAAAAACAATTTATTTCGGTCATAGGACTGTCATGTTACCTAATAATAATAATAATTTGTCGAATTGATATTTTAAATGCCAAAATAGCGATAAAAGGCCAAACACAGCAACCTATTGGAGCATGTCACGTGATTCATCTTGAACCACGGAAAGCTAATCCTTCATCCATTGAATCAACACTCTAATTTATATATCTCGTTGAGATGGATATTTTGGCGATGTTGTGGGTGAAATAGCTGGTTGGAGGTATCGAGTAGAGGTGAATTTGGGTTAGCATGGAGTGTCTGTAGTTATTGGATAGTTAGTTAGAAAATATGAAAACAGGATCTACGATAGTCTTAAAAAAGAGTATTTTGGTAAAATGAAGTGAATCGTTTTTTCTTATTATGAGGACTTTAAATACGCAAGCGAAGTGATGACGTCACTTGCCGTTCGTGGGTACAAGAAAAATATTTCCTATGTTAAACGCCCAATGGATTTTTCGTAAAAAATTATTAAAAATCGAGGGAAATTATTTCCCGATTTTAATCCCCATATTTAGGTTTAGATATGTATTAGTTATCATGTGCATGCGTTAGATTAAGTTGTTTTTGTTCTAAAATTGATAAAATTTGAATTTTAAATTTCAAAACTCTAGATTAAAAAAAAAAAAAAAAAAACCTTCCATATTCCATTGAAAACATAAACATTTCATTTCAAAGGATGATATTTACACAATAAATATCCAACTAATCTTATATATTAAAAAAATTTATGAAAACTAAAGTCAGTCCGTCTGGCCGTTCTATCCGGCCGATTTCCTTCATTTTTTTTTTTTTTTTAATGAAAGGTATTTAGACACAGATATGTCATCAATCATTGAAATTTACTCAACTTCCACCTTACTCAAGTTATACTCAAACTCGATTCTTCCCTCCAGTGGCGTATCCAGGATTTTTCCAAGGGGGGGGGGTTCGTCCTTCCGAATTTTTAATTAAGTTTAATTAAGTTTAAGTTTATTTAAGTTTAATTAGGTTTAATTAAGTTTATTTAAGTTTAATTAAGTTTAAGTTTATTTATGTTTAATTAAGTTTAATTAGGTTTAATTAAGTTTAATTAGGTTTAATTAAGTTTATTTTTAATTAAGTTTAACAATCTTTTAAAATATCATAATTACTTGCCGAAAATAAGAGTAAGAAAATGAAAAATAGTAAAATAAACTCACCAATTAGAAGATCAAACTAAAAAATCTTTAATTAGCGACGAATAACGTAGAGCCTGTACAAACTGCTACACAAAACATAAAATACAATACATAGTTACGCTTACGCAAAATATTTCATTGAATTTTCTTATTTACAGAGCGAAGTCTAATCGACGAGAAGTTTTCGCTAGTTCATTTAAAATGCCTTCTACTGTTGGGGTATTATTTGGGTCACTACTTCAATGGTCCCCCTTCCCCATATGGTCGACCCTTCTTGTCCTTGAATATGAACTCGTAAAGGTGAAATCCTTTCAGAGAATTGTTTTCAGTTGAACCATGTTTCGCGCCGCGCAAATGAAGTGGTTTAGTTATTTTCAGAAGTGTTTATCGCAGAGTAATGAAAAAAAAAGTTAGTCATAATTTTAAGCCACTTCGTAGAAAAAAATATTCTACGCTTGCCATACATTTTTTCCGCCTGAAATGTGAAAAAAAAATGTAAGGAACAGCTTAATTTTTCTTATCATACATTTTGTCAAGGGGGGGGGGGTTTAAACCCCCAACCCCCCCCCCCCTTGCATACGCCACTGCTTCCCTGTACATTTCTTATGGGACACATTGACTCAAGCAATTCGAATGCTCATAGCTCCTCTTCTAATGAATGGATCTTGATCGTTTTACTCTCAGAACACTCAGTGGATCAAGCTCTTTCTTTTGAGCTATTAACTGCTTAAATTCGTTGAGATTGAGGAAAGTTATGCTTGCACAATCAACTTTACATTCAATTTTTTCAAGATTTTCCTTCACTCAAACCTCTATAACTAGAGTTCTAATTAACATAGGCTGTTGACACAAGTCTAAGAACACTCAGTGGATCACGTTCTTTCTTTTGAGCTATTAACTGCTTAAATTCGTCGAGTTTGAGGAAAGTTATGCGTGCAGAATCAACTTTACATTCAATTTTTTCAAGAATTTTTCAAGATTTTCCTTCACTCAAACCTCTATAACTAGAGTTCTAATTAACGTAGGCTGTTGACACAAGTCTAAGAACACTCAGTGGATCAAGCTCTTTCTTTTGAGCTATTAACTGCTTAAATTCGTTGAGTTTGAGGAAAGTTATGCGTGCAGAATGAACTTTACATTCAATTTTTTCAAGATTTTCCTTCACTCAAACCTCTATAACTAGGTGTAAAAACTTGATTGAGGTGTCTAAAAAAGGTCTCGGTCTGTAGATATGTTATGAAAAGATAAAAAAAAAAAAAGTCGAACGGTTCCCCCCCCCTGGGGGGGGGGCAGGGGTTAAAAACACGTTTACGAGCTTAACTCAGCTCCAAATTACTTTACAGTGAAGAAATTGTGCATATAGGGACTAGAGTCAAATACTAAAAAATCACTTTCTGCGAATTTGGAATTTTCGATTTTGAAGGTGGGAAAAGGGGGAAAAATAGATTTAGAGGTGGGGGGGAAAGGGGGAAATTAGTTTGAGAGGAAAACCCGTTCCAGACCCACACATGTAGCCCCTCATTTTAAATGTCTTGAAATTTCATGTCGATTGGGGGTGTTTGTATACAATATAGTGCGCCCCCTGGTGGGGAAAAATGGAACTAGGTGATTTTGTTGTTGAGCCTATCATGTTACACCTTATTTTAAAGGTATTCTTATTTTCTGACCGTTGGTGATTTTGTACAGAACACGCTGCACCCCCTGGCGGTGGAAAGTGCAACTAAATGATTTTGCAGTTGACACCACCGCGTGACACCTTATTTGAAAGGTCTTGGAAATTCAAGGCGATTGTTGATAAAGGTCTTGAAATTTCATGTTGATTGGGGATGTTTGTATACAATATAGTGCGCCCCCTGGTGGTTAAAAATGGAACTAGGTGATTTTGCAGTAGACCCTATCATGTTACAACTTATTTTAAAGGTCTTGATATTTCCTGACCGTTGGTGTTGTTCGTATAGAACACGCTGTACCCCCTGGTGGTGGAAAGTGTAATTAAAGGATTTTGCAGTTGACACCACCATGTGACACCTTATTTGAAATGCCTTGGAAATTCAAGGAGATTGGTGATATTCGTATACAACATAATGCGCTCCCTGGTGGAGGAAAGTGGATTTTGCAGTGCGTGCGTAGCATGCCTGCTATACGGTGGTGCAGCCACAGGCAGCGGTAACACGAGTCAGAGGTTCGTTCGGTTCAAGGTTAATTTTTGAGAATTTTTTCATGTTATTAGCGGCCTGCATATACGTGTCGCGTCACAAACCCGAGTTCCGTTCTGTCTGAAATAATTTTTTTTTGTTAGGAATGATTTTTTTTTTTTTTTTTTGTGATGTTTTTATTTAAAAATAGAAATTCAAACAAAATCGAGTTAAAAATACAAAACCATACAAATTTAAGGTGCATTTAAGGCTATTATCATGGGCCCGGGCAATGCTGGGCGGGTTCGTTTCGTTCCAGGTTAATTTTTTGGAATTTTGAGTTTCGTTCGGTTCGAGGTAATTTTTTTTTTTTGCTACAGCTGATTATTTTTTTCGCAATGCTTTTATTCAAAAATTGAAATTCAAACAAAATCGAGTTAAAGATATAAAATCATACAAATTTAAGGTTCATTTAAGGTTATTATCACGGGCCCGTGTATTGCCGGGTGCGTTCGTTGGGTTCCAGGTTATTCTTTGGGAATTTTTTTATGTTGTTAGCGGCCCGTGTATGCGCTGCGCAAGCACCGGGGTCACAAGGCAGAGTTTCATTCGGTTCAAGGTAATTGTTTTGTTACAGATGATTATTTCTTTCGTGATGCTTTCATTTAAAAACAGAAATTCAAACAAAATCGAGTTAAAGGTATAAAATAATACAAATTTAAGGTTCATTTAAGGTATCATGGGCCAGGGAAACGCCGGACGGGTCAGCTAACATACAGTCTTAGTATTAAACGAAATAGAAAATGAAAGATAGCATCTGTTTATTTGGAGTACTTTGTAGAAAGTGATGTCATATGTAGTATTTCTATTTATAAGCATTTTTCAGATTTTCTTTTAAGCGAAATGTAGTAAATTATATTAGATGTTTTAACTTGAAGTACATTTAAATAATGATGCGATGATTTTTGAAACATTACGGACAATAAAGTGTTCGTCGAATTCGACGGGTTCCAGCTAATATACTAATTAAAAGGAAAATGATAAATATTCTATCATGATTTGAAGTGAAATTTGTTTTCAAATGTCTAAATAAAGTATCTGATATACGGTACTAGTATCTTGCAGCGGAATAGATTTGATATCGGTCATCCTTGGCAGAAAAAAAATATATATATATATATACATATCGCCAAATTATCTGGCGAATATAATTTAATTCCTTTCAAAAATCATGGTTATTTTAAAAACTTCTATTAAGAGAGTAATGAATAATATGAAACAATATTTCGCACAATGCATATTACGAAAATATACATTTGGCATGTATATTTTCGTAGTACGTTTTTGATCGCCAAATACAAAAACGCCAAGGACAACAGAGTTTTGAAATTTAAAATTAAAATTTTGTCAGTTTGACAGCAAAATAACCCAATCTAACATATGCATACGATAACTAATAGATATCTATACTCAAATACGGGGATTAAAATCGGGAAATAATTTTCCTGGATTTTTAATATTTTTTTTACAAAAAATCCAATGGGCGATTAACATAAGAAGTCTTTTTCTTGCATCATCCACGGATAAGGCTCCTATATATTTTATTTAACGGCCCTCTTCACTTACCGTCGCCGGAAGCCCGAGCCAATGTTATTCTATGGGGGAATTTTCTTTACAAATAACTTATTAACTAATACATATTTTTAAATTCTGTTTCAAATTCTGTTTTAAATTCTAACACATGCACATGATAACTAATACATATATATACCCAAATAGGGGGATTAAAATCGGGAAATAATTTTCCTCGATTTTTAATTATTTTTTACAAAAAATTCAATGGGCGAATAACATAGGAAATCATTTTCTTGCATCCACGGACGGTCAGTGGCGTCACACTTCGCTTGCGTATAGAGCACTTAATGGAACACTGGGATGTGTTGTTGCTGCTGTGTTATCGGGCCTATATTTTTTGTCAACCAGCAGTTTTTTTATTGTCATTCATATTTATTGATCGGGTAGAATTTTTTTAATTTCAGAACGAAAATTATAAAATATCGAAACACATTTGATTTATAAACAAAAATTGAAAATATATTTAAATGATCACGTGGTAACCATCATGATCTAAACATTGTTTTCAAGATTTATCGTTCACATTCCGTCATTTTTGACGGGGTTATATACTAGTACATAAATAAATAAGTTTTGTAATTTTACGTTTTTTTTTTTTTTTTTTTTTTTTTTTAATCTACATACTGATAAACCTCAGAAGAATGATCCCTGGCGTCATCTGCGCATGGGTGAAAAGGGTTGGTCCATTTATAAAATAGGAATGTCCGTAGTATCAATGATTTTACACATAGCAAACGAAACAAGAGTAATAGAAAATTTTCCCCTCTCTTTTTCATTGCTGTCTTCCCTAGCGCGTGAGTAGAATCGTCCTGGCACTTTGCCAACAAGGGATGTAGCAAACGCGGCCGGAGAGTATGTTGAACCTTTAAACTCAGATTGTTTGGGTAACATAAAACGCGACAATGTCATTTTCTGTCTCTGATTTTTTCTTTTGCAGTCGACGATATAGTCGAGTAGAGACTGTACAAAGAAAAAAACTATTATTTGTACAATCATTTTGAATGTCGATAACCCCCCCCCCTTCCCCCCCCTCCTATCATATCTTTCTGTAAAAAAAAATGATTGAACCAGTGAATCTGGAACAAAGGATGGACATTATAGTTCTATCTGAAACGAAAAAGAAAGGAAATGGAGTGGCGTTTTTCGGCAAGTATGTTCATTTTTGGAGTGGCGTTGATCGCTACAAAAGAGCTAGAGCGGGTGTGAGTATCCTCGTCAAGAAGAGACTGAAAAAGTTTATTTCAAATTGGAGTTTTATTGATGAAGGAATAATAACATTGGATATCAATCTTTTCAGTAGAGAGATTGTTGTTGTAGGAATATATACCCCTACGAACGATGCTAGCGAAAATACCAAGGATCTTTTTTTTGGGAAAAATCAAGGATATTATTGAAAATATCCCAAGACGTAAAAAAGTGTTTTTTATGGAAGACATGAACGCAAGAGTTGGACAGTCTATGAATTCCACAGTGCTAGGGAGGTTTGGAGAAATGGTAAGAAATGATAATGGAATTAGATTGATTGAAATTTGTCAGACATTTAATATGAGGATTAACAGCACCTTTTTCCATCATAAAAATATTCATAAATTTACATGGAGGCAGGTTACCAGACAATTGAAATTAATAATTGACTATGCATTGTGACACGATTAGTGTCTATGATGTTAGAGTTTTTAGAGGATCAGATTGTGGGTCCGATCATTATCTTATGAAGGCCACGATGGAATTTCCTTGGATTCGTCAGCAAAACAAAGACGAGTGAGGAAAAGTCAAAGACTTTATTGCAAGAATATACTCCCTTCAAAGTGGAGTTACTACAAGATGAGAGTATTGCACATCTCTTTGAAAACAGACTTAGTATTGAATTAGACGAAAATAAAGAAGGAACGGCTGAAGAAATGTATACTTATGTATGTGAAAAATTAAGAAAAGTGGCTCTCGAAGTGTTGGATCGTGTGAAAAGGGAAGAAAGATTAACAATTGGATCAAGGTAGAAACTTTGGAGCTCATCGAGGAAAAAAGGAGGGCATACTTAAGGTGGCTGAATTCGAGTGATGAGGATGACAAAGCCAGGTACAGTCGGTAACAAAAGTATCCGAACACTAGCGAAAATTCCTATGTAAAAAAGGTACACTTCATACGGTTTTGTTAAATAAATCTTGTCGAATCCTTTCTTAGTCAGTGTAAGAACATGATTCGACAAGGATATATTTAACAAAACCGTGTGAAGTGTACTTTTTTTACATAGGAATTTTTGGTAGTGTTTGGACACTTTTGTTACCGACTGTATTTTGAAATTAAGAAACGGCTCAAACAAGCTGTTAGAAAGGCGCAAAATAATGCCTGGGACAGGGTTTGCACAGATATAAATAGCAAAATCGGATACAGATGCGCAGCTGAATCTTGGTCAACCCTGAAAGCTTTGCGGCAACAGACTAGGCACAAGAAAGGACTGAATCTTATCAGTATAAATGAATGGACGAACTATTATGAGAAACTCCTGATAGAGTCGAGTTTATGGAGGATAACACCAGTGAAAACCCAAGAATGTTGGAAATTTCATACGAATAAACTGAAAAAGGGATAATGTCTATGAAAAACGGTAAAGCAGCTGGCCCACATGGCTTATGCTTGAAGCTTTTTAAGTATGATGGTGCTAAAGTTTGTAAATTAATCGGTAATATTACAAGTGGTGGAAATATCCCTGAAGAAATGAAGATAGGGTATAATATCAATCTTCAAAAAAGGGGATCGCAAACTCTGAAAAAATTACAGAGGGATTTGTGTGTCAAATCCAGTCATGAGGATTATGAGTAAAATTCTTAATAATCGCTTAAAACGCGAGTTTACTAGCTCTGAAATACAATGCGGTTTTACTTCGGGACGTTCATGTGTTGATCACATTTTTACAATCAGACAGATTTTAGAGAAATATGAGGCAAAAAACAAAGAAATCGGTATGATTTTTGTGGACGCAGAGAAAGCCTATGACATTGTTACTAGGAAACTCTTATGGAAAGTTTTGAAGAAGATAAATATTGATATTTCCTTGCTAAACACAACAAAGAAAATCTATGACCAAAACAAGTGTCACATTAAGATGAGGAAAACTATATCGAGAAGTTTCAAGACTTCGAAAGGGCTCTTATAAGGATGTAGTCTTTCTCCAACCCTTTTTAAGATTTATCTTGAGGTGGCCTTGAGATAATGGTCACAATTGTGCGGTAATGTGGAACTTCGGTTAACGCCAAGCACATCCTTAAATAATTTGCTTTTTGCGGATGATCAGGTGATCATTGTCCAAAACGATGAGGAGGCAGCTTTTGGCCTGCGAAAATTGAATGAAGAGTATCATAAATGGGGACTAACTATAAATGAATAAAAAGCCGAATGTTTGAGTACAAACCCGTTGAGTAAAATTGATTTGGTTGGAGGAGTTTAGATTAAAAACTATTGATCATTTTAAATATTTGTCATCAATCGTACAAACAGAATGTTCCGCGGATAGAAAAATTGACAGGAGAATTTTTGAAGGCAGAAAGGTTATCGGCATTCTGAACTCAGTTCTGTGGAGCAATAATATCATTGCAAATACGAAAAGAAACATTTACAATACAATATTTCAGAGTATTGTTCTCCATGGTTCCGAGACCTGGACTTTGAAGAAGAGACAAAGACAGTCGAAATTAGAAAGAATTTGTAATGAGGTAATCAGAGGAATGATGAGTGAGAAGAATATTGTCCAGAAAATTGAGGAAAAGCAGCTCATTTGGTTTGGACATGTTATGAGTATGGGACAGGAGAGACTCCCAAAGCTCATTTTTGAATGGAAGCCTGCGGGTAGGCGAAGAAAAGGCAGGCCTAGGAAAACGTAGCTGGCTGGCGTGGATGAGGCAAATGGCAATGTAAAATCGCGGCCTACCTATTGATGACAGCCTGAGTAGAGATCTTTGTAGGAGATGTGTCCTTGGTTAGCTTGTAAGTGGGTTGCAGATAACCGCTTTTGAGTGGAAAAATCTAATTGATGATGATGATGATTTTAAATGTACAACATAATGATCTTTTTTTTTTTTTTTTTTTCTGTATAGTGTGTATTTCTATTTTTTTGTTTTCTATACATGACGTAATATTGACTTTCTTTGGACATTATATTTTTCTGCAATGAAAATCGTCTGCACTTATGATGGAAAATAACTTTGATAAATAATAATTTTAATAAATAATATATACTCTATGACTTTGTATAAGACTTATATAGAAAAAAGTCTTGTGCTGGCCACAACATACTAGCTTATTTTATGCATAATATATAGAATTATTATAAATTATAAATCATTAATTTTAAGATATCAGAAAAAAAAATAATATTACTAAAAATTAATTCCATGGTACGTCAGTGTCAATAACACAGAAAAATGAAATTTCCGCATTTTTTTTTTTTTTTTTTGTCTTCTACTATTACCACACAGCATATTGCATATTTAGAGCAGTTTTTATTCATTTTTATTTTTTTATTAAATAGGAAAGTCATTTTTCTTAGGAAACATTATAGTGGAACCAGAAATATCCCCAATTGTAATTTGCACTACATTTACCATGGAAGTAACATAGAATATGATGTATTTATAGGCCCGATTTTTTATTCTTTATGTAGCAAGATGGAAATTTTACACGGATATTTTCAAAACGGTATTACATTTTAGTAACTATCATTAGTAACTATAATTTATAGAAATTGATATGTGTATACCTTGAAAGAATTACGACTGTTCTCTTAGAATTCTGCACAGCGTAAGTGATGTTGTTATAGATGAATTCCCCGGGTCTAAAGTGACGGTAGTGTACACACAAGCGAATATTAGGTTTTCTTCTTTCAATCTCTGTAAAGAAAGCAAAAATTATATATAAAGAAAAACAAATTGAATGTGGAATAGCATTTCCTTTTTAATTTCGTAAATTTTTAAGTTTTAATGAGTTATATAAAAAAGACTGCATGCACTGTGTTTATATATACGTTGATTGATTAACTTTTTTACATATTGTAACGAATTTGTAAATAAAAATAATTATTTTTATGTAATTTCCTTCAAAGTGGCTAGTCAGACTATAAAATGTTAATTTTCTGCATTTCTACCTTGTTTTCGCGTTAAAACAGCTCATTTTCCTTTTGAAACGCGTTAAATTTTTTTTTACCAGAGTCACCTTGGTACCAAATTTGGTAACGTTCACGAGAAAATCCTTATTATCGATATATCTTACCAGTGCCCTTTGTCACGGGGAGTTTACTTCCGGCGCCTATATATATGCCTTCCAATTATACCTATGCCGCCCTTTGTCGTGAGGGTGTACCATCGGCGGCTAATGATTTTTTTTTTCTTTTTTTAAAAAAACTAGGGGGCTATGCCCCCTGCTCGCTCCGCTCAGCAACCCCCAAGGAAGGCTTTCCCTCACCCCGAATTTCTTCGCTCATTAACCCCTGCTGGATTCTACCTGACTATTCGCAACTTTGCCTTTCATTGAATTGGAATATTAATAATACATGAGAAAAGACAATATTATAGAAATCCACCATATTTGGTATTACATTGAAATACACAATATTTAATATTATATCGTTTCTAGTATGTGAAAAATCTGTCTTTAACGTTCGACAGTTTAATAACAATTTGCCATTATTTTGAGAGAAAACATATGTTAGACAGCTAGACACACAAAATAAACAACGATAGCACTAACTGTTTAGAACAGAGAGAAATTCTTAACATCTAAATGATTTAGCGTTACAGCTTTAGTATACGATCCACTCGTTAAATTTTTGTCACTCTTTGACGATGAATTTTTCGGGTATTATTGCTTGATTAAAGAAATTATGAACTTATTTTTTCTAATGCCTATATTTTTTATTGATTTTTTTTAGTTAATTTAGGGCAATATGTAATACTCTGCATTTATTTCCAATGTACAGCAAGGTTTAAAATTGTGCTTACAACAGTAAAGATGCAACTTTTTAAAGTGCATTTTTCCTAGAATATGATTTAGTCAGATCCATTGAAAATAAATATCTTATGTGATTATTGCAATTATTTTAAACATTTCATTAGTGGTAGTACGACAGGAAATTTTTTTTCAGATAGCGATTTTGCATTGTCGCCATGAATTTGCCCGTCAATATCTGATTTTACCACTTCTTAAACTATATTAAATACTAAGTTAAATCGGGGGGGAAAAAATCACATTTTTCGAAACCTACTGATAAGTGAAAAATTCATCCTTGATTATATTGTAATAACGAATCGCCGGTTTGGAGTATTCGAGATAGACCATCACCATTCATAAATTGGATAGCTTTTGAATATTTGTTGACAATATTTTTTGAATAAATATTCATGATGCCTCCTGAATTTTTGTTGGCGATATCTTCTGAATAATTATTATTGTTGGCGATATCTACTGGCATATATTGATCATGACATCTTAATAGTTGTTGGCGATATCTCCCGAACTTGTGTTAATGATGGCTTCTGAATATTTTTTGGCTACATCTTCTGGATATGTACTGATTACACCTTGATTTTTTTACATATATATTATATAATATTGAATTTAGAAAATAAAAAATGCGTGTGGAGAATGAAATAAAATGATATTTGATAATTTAATTTTTAGAGATACCAATGGTACAGGAAAAACTACTTTAGTCATTTTCTTTCTAATAATACGGATAATATTTTACCTGGAGATATTTTATGCATTTAGGCCAAATGAAAAATGTTCTTTTTTTTTTCCTCACTTGAATTAAGTTAAAAAATATTTGAAATAAAATTGAAAAAAAAAAAAAAAAAAAAAAATAGTGCTAAAGCAATGGTACAGTTTAACCTCTTGGCGAAATTTTAAATTTGGCACCGAAATGGCTTAGACTTTTCTCGCAAAAATCTTGACATGCATAACTGAGATAGATAATTTAAGTCATCGTTAAAATAAATGAAAAATTTAAAATCTGCCAGTGAGGTCCTGTATTAGGTGTAACTAAAATATTTTATCAATGCAGTTACTTCATTCCCTTACATGGAAAAATAGACAAAAAAAAAAAAAAAAAGTCCTGTTTTATTAAATTAAATTCTGTTTTCTGCAAAGTTTTACATCAATGCTTAAAAAACAAAAATAGGTTGCGAATTTTATTATTATTATTATTGCACTATTTTATAATTTTTTTCGGTACTTACTACGTATTAACGCCACCGCAGAAGAAGTTGCGCTAATGCGCCAATAAAGAGCAATCTTCTTGTTCGCACACGAGAGACATAAGCGTACAGCGAGACATCTTTTGGAATCTTATTTATCAGAGTTCATATGGCGACAGCATCAGGTGAAAGATAATAGAGACTGTTTTGAATCTATGTGACTATGTTTGAATCTATATCGGTCCATTTTTCACTGAAATCCAAGTCAGATTGACTACTTTGTTTTAAATAAAGTGTTTTGAATTTTGAAAGTGTTTTGATTTTAAATAAAGTGTTTTATTTTATGATTTGTCGCAAAAATTTTAGGTGTGGATTGACGGCACTTAATCTGTAGCTGCGGTGGCGTTAATACGTAAGTACCTTTGGAACAACTTCAGTATAACGCTACAACGATATTTGGCGATTTTTTGTTGGCGATTTTGGCTAAATCATAAATCTAAAAATCATAAATGATAAATGATAAAATCATAATCGAAATCATAAAATCATGAATCCAAAATAAACAACATATAGGCTGCCATATTATATCGCAAACAGTCCAGAACCACATCGTTATCGTTCAAAACGGCGCCAAAGAAAATTCGCCAAATTCAGCTGTGGGGTTATACTGAAGTTATAGCAATTTCTGGGCTTAACCTCTAATTCTATACCAGTCGTTGTTTAACATAATAATTATATTCATTACTAAATCTTTTTCGCCTAACGTTAAAATAAAAACTAATAATATCTAAACTAATAGTATAAACTTAACTAATAATATAAAATAATAATATAAACTAATTTTCATTTCACTTTTATTAAATTTTTACTCAATATTTTTTAAATATCGGTTATTTTCATGTTTTGCTATTCTAAATAATTTTTTTTTTCTCTCGAGCACCTCAAAGATGCCAAGTTTTCAATTTTTCTTATTTACACCATTGATCTCATTTTAATTTTCCTGAGGAAAGTGACGTCAGAAACACGGAAAAAAAACGCCATAAGAGAAACTTTTCACTCCGGTGGCAAATAGAGCACCTTTATAAACCCGACGTTTTTAGTTATATCTTCGTTAATGGGCTCTTCCCAGTGTCGTCTGCTCAATCACGTGATAGAGGAAAACGAATAGTCGAATTCTGAGAATCGAATTCAATTAAATATTGTTCTTATGAACAAAAATGTTAATATTTAATTTAAAATAAAATAAAAGTAATATTGTGCATTTGTAAACAGTAGAATAGTTGTATTTGTAAATTTAAGAATTTTTTAAAAACACTTCGTGTTTATTTATTTTCAACTGTAAGAATCGATTTTTGTATGTTCCAGTGTAACTGTAACATTAACTGATCTAGCAATAAATAATAGCTTGTTCTTGCAGAATGTTTATGGATTATAATTTGAAATTTTAAAATGTGTTCATTTAATTTAATTGCATAAAGGTGTTACAACAAGTAATTAACTTAGTTACTGGTCTAAATGGATTTACGCAGTACGATATTGCACTGTCACTGATTTAAGTACCAAAAACCAGAGTATTTAAAATGTTCTTCACTAATATGAATAACAATTATAAACTAAATGATGATTGTAAATGTATACAGCAAACAAAAGATGATGAATAATGATATAAAATGGATTAAAAATGATGATGTATGAAAAATGACTCAGATTAAATACGATTGATCAAAAATAAGAATAGAAAATATGTTATTTCAGCAATCGCTCTAGATAAACAAGACTTCGTCTGCTATTTGTTTTTCCTCTATCATGTGACCTCTGACGTCAGGTGGGAAGAGTCCATTAAAATGATAGAAATTTCTAAGCAGCTGAAATGCCTTCCTTGAAGCAGTCGGAATGCACTGATACCTCTCATGATGCAGAGCACTTTGCCCGCCGCGAGAAGATGCTGTCGCAAAAAAAAAAAAAAAAAAAAAAAAAAAAAAATTGACGCCAGCGACAGTTACTTTTTTTTAATATATAGAGATAAATCACGGGGGAGGTCTCTAAAACGCCCCAAACCGCTATATAGTGGTGAGCGGTGCCCTCTTTCCGTCTAACGAGCTCTAACTCGATTATTACGGAAGTTATTGGAAAATCCTCGATTAATAGGATGCTATAAAAGAAAACGCGTTCCGGTGATTGAGTCAGTTTCTCGCCAAGAGGCTTAGGAGTACATACAAATGAAACATTTCTAGTTGCAAAGCCGTTTGCAGACGTTCCAAATGTATGACTGCAGTCGGCAGCAAAAGTATCCGAAAACTAGCAAAAATTTCTATGTGAAAAAAGCACACTTAACAAAGTTTTGTTATATAAATCCTTGTTGAATCCTATTCTTAGTCAGTCTAAGAATAGGATTCGACAAGGATTTATTTAACAAATCTGCATTAAGTGTACTTTTTTTACATAGGAATTTTCGCTAGTGATCTGTTACTTTTGCTGCCGACTGTATTTGCAAAAAATTTGCAAAATTTACGTCATCGAAATTGCAAGCGTTCCGTTTGTATGTAACCCTTAATGTGAACAACTTCCTGACTGGGTCTCTTGCTATTGATTAAGTCCCGCCTATTGCTGTGTGTTAATTTAATGGTATGGTACAGTTTGTGCTGTGATTTTGAAGTTGCGAGAGCTGTTATTTAAGCTGGTGCTTTCTGATGAAACTGTAGTATGATACTTGATTTACAGAACTTTTAAGCCTCTGCAAGATTCGTCTTTCATTTATATACAATTCACGAACCCCCGAGTGCGCAACAATATGTCTCTTTCCGTCGTTAGACTATTCTGATATATAACTATTACAAGTATCTTCTATAGCCGTTGTATTTTAAAGAATCGGAATATACATGTACGGTAAATTTGTTAAGTGAAAAAATACGTGCAAAAATCTACTCTTCAGTCACAAGGCCCGACTATGAATTTCGGAGGCTCTGTGCACTTTAATATGATTCTCCCTTCCCCCATTATGTATAAATATTTAGATAATTTTTCTGTGCATTATACCTTTTACAACTTTTATATGTAATAAATATTTCAAAAAATTGTAAATAAAAATAAGTTATTGCGCATCACTCATAAAAATACAAATAAATTATTACAAATAAAACTAAATTATTGCAAGAAACAAATAGGGTAGGTGCTCCAGTGATTGACATGCTCCAGTAATTGACATCTATCCCGAAATAATTACTAAATAAGAAAAATAATAAAATCATATATTTTTCATGAAAGAATTTTAACATTTTATGTCAAACACTGGAAGATAGGGGGCCAATTACTCATAAAATGAAAAACTGGCAGTGTCAATGACTGGAACATTGAGTGGGTGTCAAATAAAAATTCATAAAAAAATAACTGTTATCAAATGTATATACTTTAACATGTATATGGTTCTGAATGTCTTTCATGCCATATGTACTAACTTAAGATTTCTAAAAACATTTTCTGATGACTAGAACATTAAAAACATCAGAGATTGCTCTAAAAGTGTCAATCCCTGGTGCACTTAACCTACCAAGAAATTGTTTAACTCAAAGAATTTAAGCTCCCGTGATTGGCAACTGTCAAACCTTGTTTTGTGTTCTATTTACCAAGTAAATGGCGTCGCCCGGTGAAAGAGTGATGTGCGTTCTTTATTTATATGAAATAAAATCACCAAAGTAAGTTATGAAGAAATTTAGTCCTGAATTTCTTAACAATCTTCTAATAGAAAAATCAATTAAACGTTGCCTGAAACAATTTCAAGAGACCGGAAGTGCTTTGCATAAAAAATATGCGAATAGGCTTAGTGTGAAAGAAGAAAAAGTTGTTGAAATACACAAAACATTTCATCGTAGTCCCAGCAGTTCAATTCAGTGTGCTAGCTAACGGTTACTGACTCCTTGATCAATGGTAAATAAAGTTGTTCATGAACGGCTAAAACTAACACCGTATAAAGTGCAAATTGTTCAAAAAATTATGCCCAATGATCGACCACTTCGTTTCAGATTATTTTCGGACATTTTTGATTTTATAGCTTACTATGACAAGTTTCTTCAAAAAAATTGCTTTCAGTGACGAGGCAGCTTTACATGTTTCATGGAAACCATCAGAGATTGCTCTAAAAGTGTCAATCCCTGGTGCACCTACCCTATTACTCAATTATTATGACTTTTGATGCCCCCTCCTTACCTGAAATAATATCTCTTATAACAAACTCGTCATCCTCGTGGCTGAAAGAAATGAATGCGTCGAACACTTTATCGCTGTCCAGCTCTTCCTCTTTCACAAAATTGAAGCCACGAGCGTACAAAAACACTTTGATGTTCAGCTCGTATTTCGTGTAAAGAATTTTTGCAACTAAGCAAAATATTATGCATGCTGAAAAGGAAAAAAAGAGTTTTTTAATAATAATAACAAATAGGTATTATAAACTTTATCTGCAATATACAGGGTTCTCACAAAAGAAAATTTGGATACCAGAATTTTTGTATATTAATTTTTAAATAAATATTAATGGATATCAGCGATTAATCAAGTTTAAAATTACTATGTAAAAATAGTAGTACTCAAATTTCACCTTGTGAGAACCCTGGAAATACAACAAAGCGTTTTGTAAACTTACCGAAAATAATGCAAAGAATGAAAAGGAATTGATTTTTAAAATTTACATAAATGTAGAAGTAATTAATTCTCGTTCTTTCTTATCGATATCTTATCAAGTTTATTATTTTTCCTGATTTGATAGAAGTGAGAATATTTTCAGTGTTCTTCTGCAACGTGTTTAGAAATTTAAACAAGTTTGTAAATCGAGATTTACTTTTCAGTTGTTTTCTTTCTAAAGATATAGGTGGTCACTAAAGTCAATTGCCATCCTTTTAAATGTTGAAAACCTGCAGTTATCGTAATAAAAGTGGTGTCTAAATGGAATGAAAGGGTAATTGCGCAATTCCCGCACCAAATTATACAAATATTTTACATTATATGTGCAACAATCTATTAAAGTTACAAGTCTTTTGTAGCTTTTTGTGATACAATGTGATCCACAGTAGTTTCGCTCTTCTTCAATTTGTGGTTGGTCCCCCAAATGCACTTTGTACAATGGAAAATAGGAGTTCTTTGCATGTAGGAAGTTTCAGGCTATTTCGTACAGTATTTTTTTAGATTACCGGAAAAATGTCAAAAAAAAAAAAAAAAAAAAAAAACATAATTTGAACACCCACTTTATATATTGTATGAAATATCTTTTCATATTATTGATTGCTCTCTTAATATGCGGTTATAAATTACACTGCAAAAAAATTCTGTAAAAATAAAGCACTTTTTTTTAACATAAATACAGCATAGGTCACTGTATATTTTTACATCTAATTCTGTAAAAATAATTGAAGACTTGTTACTTCACATTGTGCTGTAAATCGGTATCAAAAAATTTCCAGAAGTCTTTTAGTGCGTATGACATGATTTATCACTAGGCTGACCAGATCAAAGTACCTTTATAATATAGAGAAGCGTTAAAAATTGCTACAATTTTCCAATTATGGATGTATTTTTTCATTCCTAATAAATAAGGACTAAAAATAAAGTACTATTGATTAATAATTTACTTTCTACAATTTTTTAAAACTTAGAAAAATGCCTTAAAAAAAAAAAAGAAGAAGAAGAAGAAGAAGTCCCCATTTATCCCCAGAAAATGGGGGCGTATGGTCAGTACAGTCGGTAACAAAAGTATCCGAACACTAGCAAAAATTCCTATGTATAAAACGTATACGTCATACGGTTCTGTTAAATAAATCCTTATCGAATCATGTTCTTAGTCAGTGTAAGAATATGATTCGATAAGGATTTATTTAACAAAACAGTATGAAGTGTACATTTTTTACATAGGAATTTTTGCTAGTGTTCGGACACTTTTCTTATCGACTGTATATTTATCACCCAATCAGTGCTGATGTTGACATTTATCTGTTTTTGTAAAGAATAGTCATTGTGATCCCAACGGCGCAATTGGCAAAGTGCTGGTCTCTAGAGCAGGATATTGTGAGGTACGAATCCCCGGCTATATCCAAGACCGTTTGCTCCGCATGAAAAAATAACTAAAGTAAATTATACGTGTAAAAATATAAATGAATTGCTTATTGTTGTGAATTACTCCCTGCACGCGTGTGTAATAATAGCAGGAAATATTTGCAAAGCATACTGTGAAAATTACAGCACACGTGAGTAAAAATCGCAGCAAATTTATTTTACTGCACATTGTAAAAATACAGCACAGTGAGTAGGCAATATTTTTACCAGCACACTGTGCTGTAATCTACTGCAGAAAACTTTTACAGTGTAACCATGGATAAAAATTAACCATGGTAAAAAAAAAAAAAAAATAAATAAAAAATAAAAAACTATGCAAAAGTTGCTACATAAAGAGATATGCGGTTTTAAATATACGATGCAGATCTACATCGCTATGCATTTAAGGGTTAATCAAAAAATAATTTAGAATTAGAGACATGTTTGTGCAAAGAATGACACAAAAGTTTTTCTGAAAAACGAGTCGTATATATTTATGCTTACCAGATATCCTCTTTTGTAGAGGGCAGTCTATTTTTGTAAGCCGTTTTTCTAAGTTTAAAAAATTTTTACAGGAAAATTATTCATCATAATTATTAGCATTTTGGTCCCCATTTACAAAGATTATAAAATTATACTCCTAATACGCAAGCGAAGTGTGACGTCACTGACCGTCCGTGGATGCAAGAAAAAAATTTCCTATGTTAATCGCCCATTGGATTTTTTGTAAAAAAATATAAAAAATCTAGGAAAATTATTTCTCGATTTTAATCCCCATATTTGAGTATAGATATGTATTAGATATCGTGTGCATACGTTAGATTGAGTTATTTTGCTATCAAATTGACAAAATTTTAATTTTAAATTTCAAAACTCTGTCATCCTTGGCGTTTTTTGTATTTGGCGGTCAAAAACGTAATACGAAAATATACATGCCAGATGTATATTTTCGTAATATGCATTGTACGAAATATTGTTTCATATTATTTATTACTCTCTTAATATAAGTTGTTAAAATAATCATGATTTTTGAAAGAAATTAAATATATTCACCAGATAATTTGGTGATTTTTTTCCCCCAAGGATGACAGATATGCAATCTATTCCACTGCAACATATGAGTATCTTATATTAGGCGCTTTATTTAGACATTTGAAAACAAATTTGACTTCAAATTATGATGGAATATTTACCATTTTCCTTTTAATTAGTACATTAGTTGGATATTTATTGTGTAAATATCCTCCTTTAAAATGAAATGTTTTCAATCGGATATAGAAGTTTGCCATTTTTTCCCTAGAGTTTTGAATTTTAAAATTCAAATGTTATCAATTTTACAGCAAAAACAACTTAATCTAACACATGCACACGATAACTAATACATATCTGTATCGAAATATGGGGATTAAAATCGGGAAATAATTTTTCTCGATTTTTAATAATTTTTTACAAAAAATCCAATGGGAGATTATTATAGGAAATTTTTTTCTTGTATCCAGGGACGGCCAGTGACGTCATCACTTCGCTTGCGTATTATGGAATAAGGAAAGGGCATGTTTACAAACAAACGCTCCGTTAATCAATCTTTGCCACTCTCGAGTTGGCAAAAGATCAATCTCTATTGGTGGAAATACCAATGTTTTGCCACTTTACCCATAATTTTACTGCAAGTGACGTCACGTGCCCTTTCCTTATTGTAATAATTAATAACGCTTTTAATTTATAAAGGTACTCTAATCTGGTCACCATAATACATTATGGTACAAGAAAAAAAATTTACCCCAATTCTTTGCGTTCACGGAGTAATATTAATAGGAGTTGAAGGTCCAGTGGGAAAAAGCTACGAAACTGTGATGTAAATTTTTGGTAAATATTGAGGGCGCCACTTGTCATTACTGCCTACCTCGGAGCTGATATAGTGTTGTTTTCAATAGAATTTTGCTGGAATACATTTTAAATTTTTTATTTTAAGCAATTTAATTTGTTTGTAAGTTCTTAAAACAGCATAATTCAGATGATTCAAATAAATGCTTCGTTCCTAGTTGTAATACATGCTATGATAGTGGTAAGACAAAAAAAAAAAAAGCCCCAGGAGAGTAATAATGTCCGAGTTCGTGTTTTCTGCACCTAAAGTAAGTTTATTTATTTTCTTTACACAATTTCATCCATTCTCCTTCCTCCCAATTGTCTGTTTTAGCTAGCTTCGGTTCATAAGGATCGTCATTTTTTAAAAGCTCTCTTTCAAAGTAAAATTAGTATAAAATGGCTCTTAAAAAAAACATGTTGGTTAGAATACTCTATTTAATGAGATTTGCTTTCAATCGAACTTTGTTCAGCTTGATATTATTAAAAAAAAATAATTAAAACGAGACATTTCCCCATTGAATAACATTGCGGAAGCTGGAGAGAAGGAAGTATTGTACGCTGGCGCCATCTGTAAACATTATAAAACAACATCACAAAATTTCAGCGTTACCTTCTTCTCCTGTCTTTTTACTCCGTGTTTGCGTTACAATTTAATAAATAATTAAACCTAATTCGCAGGTGAGTTGAATTCATTTCACAACAGAAATTTTAATGTAAAGACAAAATTATATATCTACCGCAACAATTATACTGTTAACAAAAATATAGATTAATTTAGTTTTAAAAAGTGAAGTATCCACGTTTGTAATGATCGATAGATGGCGCTTTCTCAACTGCAGTTGTTAGTAAATATTGCCACGTGTATTTATTATTGTTCTTTCTTGTTGTTCTATCATTGTTTCAGCGTGAAAGCTATCAGTGGTATGATAATTTCACCTTAGTCCACCAGAGGGCGAGCATTTCATTACAATCGTGGATTGATGGAGTTCTTCATAAAAATATTTAAAAAGGAAAAGCGAAAGGAGGAAGAAAGAAATATACAAGGATTAAAATATTGCTTACGTAGAACACCGACCGATGCCAACCAAATCCATTTTATGTCAGTTCTCGGACAGAGGTCTAAATCTGTAAGCTTCCATAAAGCTCTCCCTTTCAAATGTGTTCCTCCTTTATCAGTTGTGTCACAACGAGCATTGTCGATATCTCGGATCTATATATTAAAACAGTTCTTATTTTATATATATTATTTTTTACATATTTTTAAATTGAATTATATAAATCAGTTATTATTATTATTTTTTTTCACACCCCTCTTGCCTTGATTAACTAGTATGTTGTGGCCACCACAAGACTTTCTTCTATATTTTCCTATACATATTTAATCAGTAACAATATAAAAAAAAAAAAAAAAAAGATTTTTTTTTTCCTAAGTTTTTTTTTTTTTTTTGTTAAAGTAAAAAAAATCGAGAACTTTGTTTTAAATTATCACAGATTTATGGTTCAACCATTCGTTTTAAAGGTATTGACGAGATCTTTCGAATGATACCCATCTTCAAAATTTAACCCCCCCGGGGTTGTACTTCCCCCCCAGGGGGGAACCGATGCCCCCCCCCATGCACAATTTTTTTTTCCTAGTTAACTACTACTATTATCAATAATTCATATTAATTTTACAATCACAAGTTTAAAATAACTCTCATTATGCTCATTTATACAGAATTTTGTCCTATGCTGCCATGTTAAAAATTTTCATAAAATGCGATCACAGCGCCACCTGTTGAGCTATTGATCCCCAAATCTAATGGGCACCAGTTCATGTCAGGGTGCAACTAAATACCAAGTTTGGTTAAATTTCATTCATTGGTTCGTGAGATACAGCGTCCACAAAAAAATGATACAGACACACAGACAGACAGACATTTTCTAAAAACTATCAATTCGTGTTCAGGACATCCCAAAACGTGTAGATCCGTCAAAAAACGGAGGTCGAAAATTTTCGCGAATCCAATTACTTTCTCTTTATTACATATAGAAGAAAGTAAAAATGATAAATTGTGTATCTCTAGATAATGCATATACGATGACAAATGATCAGATTATTGATAATTTAACGTTAATAAGGAAAGAGCATCCTAGCACACGTTATAATAAATAATTTATAAGTAATTTAATACTAAATAAAGTATAACTAATAATAGAGAAATAATAACAATAAATAATTATAACATTTGCGATAGTAAAAGATAAATAAAAATATATACTAAATAATAAATAACAACAAATAATAAATGATAAAATAAATATTATTAAATTGTATTAATGCACTATCCAAGCAATAACATTACTTCCACGGAGTAAGGGGGGGGGGAATCAGAAAGCAACAGCAAGTAGAGAGACTCATTAAAAACGTATGTTAAATGTGTGCATATATATATATATATATATATATATAGGAAACTTTTGAAACGAATATGTATATGATATAAAATAAAAATAAAAGTTTAAATTTTAGAAAATCCAACAAGGGAATTACAAACCAAAGCACAAAATTGCTGCAAATGGAAATGCAAAACTTAAATATAGAAATAAATTAACAAATGAATGAAATGAAATAAAACCTCAAAAGATACAGAGGTCTTCATCAGAGAAGCCTCTCCGTGTAAGGGTGAAAGAGAAGTTTCTGAAAGGACAGTGGCAATTAGCTAATAACTATCCTTACCCCCCCCTCCCCCCCCCCCCCAACATCTCACCAAACGGAAAACCAACAACAACTGAATAGAAAACTGACATATATAATGTAAAATATTCTAAAAAAGGCATAAAAATACATCAAACTAATTTATATAAAAAATACAACAATATAAAGAATTACAGAATGTATACATGAAAGTAAATAAAATAAATGAAATAAACCCCCTACCTGATAAACAAACTCCCTTCGGCCGACGGGGCTACTCGTCGGTACTTAAAAATCGCCCTTGAGTGAGGGAAATAGAACAAGCCGAAAAAGGAAAACATTCGGTTAAAAGTTTAAACGGGTTTTTTTCGGTTAAATGGCTTATTGGATTATATGATAAAAAGAAAGATTTTAATTTTAAAGTAAACAGTCTCACTAATTGGTTTTCAAATATAAGTAGAAAAGTTTTGAAGGATATTATGTCCGCACAGTTTAAAAGAATTCGCACCATATGTAATAATGATAATGATTTAAAAATAGCTCTTGAAGGTTTAAGAAAAGCCTTGCAAATTAACTGTTACCCGTCCCAACTTTTAACCAAATGTTTCCAGTGTTTTCCTCTTTCGGTTTATTCTATTCCCTCATTCAAGGGCAATTTTTAAGTACCGACGAGTAGCTCCGTCGGCGGAAGAGGGTTTGTTTATCAGGTAGGGGGTTTATTTCATTTATTTTATTTGCTTTCTTGTATACGATCTGTAATTTTTTATATTGTTGTATTTTTTATATAAATTGATGTATTTTTATGCCCTTTTTAGAATTCTTTACATTATATATCTCAGATTTCTAGTCAGTTAATTGTGGTTTTCTGTTTGGTGAGAAGTTGGGGGCTAAGGATAGTTATTAGCTAATTGCCAATATCCTTCAGAAATTTCTCTTTCTCTCTTACACTCCTACACGGAGGGGACACCCTGATGAAGACCTCTGCGTCTTTTGAGGTTTTTATTTCATTTCATTCATTTGTTAATCGTTCCTCTCTCTCTCTCTCTCTCTCTCTCTCTCCTTATATATATATATATATATATAAGGATAAAAAGAATTATGATTTTAAATTATTATTTTATTATTTTAAATTGATATTGAGCGATAATCTAAAGAAGATTTCATTAAAATTTCTTAACTTACATTTCATTCTAAAATTTCCCCTGTAAAGATAGTTTCGTGGCAAAGCATGTTCGTAACGCGGGAGTCAGATTTGAGAACAACTTTTAGATTAAAAATTTATTAGTGTTACGCAATCTTCCATTTTAAGAGGTAAAATAATGCAGATTATAATTAATCCTGGACAGTGTTGGGCATAATTGATTAAAAAGTAATTGAATTACAATTGAATTACAATTAAATTACAATTATAATTATTTTACTCTCAATAAATTAACAAACAAAAAATACGTGTGGCACTCGAGGACTGCCGCGGTAAAGCTATTGCATAGCATTTTTTATCAACTTATGCAATTATAATTATTTATTTATTTTATTTATGCAGTATTTTTTTTTTCTTTGATATTAATTCAAGTTTTTTCTTTGATATTAATTCAAGTTACACTTTTTGAGCGTGGTGACCGATAAGAAAACAAATTTTAATAGAGAAAACGTATTTAATAGGTTTTAAAGGCCTGCAAGTCGAATGGGGATATTCAAGTTTTTTCTTTGATATTAATGAATAAGATAACAATAATGATAAGATAACAATAATGATAAGAAAACAAATTTTAATAGAGAAAAGGTATTTTAATAGGTTTTAAAGGCCTGCAAGTCGAATGGGGATATTCAAGTTTTTTCTTTGATATTAATTCAAGTTACACTTTTTGAGCGTGGTGACCGATAAGAAAACAAATTTTAATAGAGAAAAGGTATTTAATAGGTTTTAAAGGCCTGCAAGTCGAATGGGGATATTCAAGTTTTTTCTTTGATATTAATGAATAATATAACAATAATGATAAGATAACAATAATGATAAGAAAATAAATTTTAATAGAGAAAAGGTATTTTAATAGGTTTTAAAGGCCTGGAAGTCGAATGGGGATATTCAAGTTTTTTCTTTGATATTAATTCAAGTTACACTTTTTGAGCGTGGTGACCGATAAGAAAACAAATTTTAATAGAGAAAAGGTATTTAATATGTTTTAAAGGCCTGCAAGTCGAATGGGGATATTCAAGTTTTTTCTTTGATATTAATTCAAGTTACACTTTTTGAGCGTGGTGACCGATATAAAACAAATTTTAATAGAGAAAAGGTATTTAATAGGTTTTAAAGGCCTGCAAGTCGAATGGGGATATTCAAGGTTTTTCTTTGATATTAATGAATAATATAACAATAATGATAAGATAACAATAATGATAAGAAAACAAATTTTAATAGAGAAAAGGTATTTAATAGGTTTTAAAGGCCTGCAAGTCGAATGGAGATATTCAAGTTTTATCTGATCTACTTTATACACAAATTTTACGCGTACAGCTATTCACTGTTGTACATAGATGATAGATACCTATACACCTATATACTTTCTCACAAACAGCTGCTTATGTATTCGTCCGACTTCGGAGCAGCTCGTCTCGATCTGTGCGAGCTTCGTACAGCCGAAGTCTACCGAACTGTGTTAGGTTTTTTTTCGTTACGGAATTTTTCGATTCGGTCGCCGCGCTCAAAGCCCGCGATAAAAGCTATACAATAGCTTAATAATTGATTACAAATAAACTGAATTACTTATTCAATTTATTTGTAATAATTCAATTTATTTGTAATCAATTACTTGTTAATCGATTGGCAAAAAAAAAAAAAAAAAAAAAAAAAAAAAAAAAGGAAAAGAAATTGTAATTGTAATTCAATTATTTTTTAATCAATTATGCCCAACACTGATCCTGGATACCCAGGGATCAGCTATGCTGCCCAATGAGAAAGCATAGGAGGGAACTCACTCAGCTAACTGTCCAATGAGCAAGAACAGGAGGAGTCTAGATTCGCGCCGAAATAAGCAGTATTTTAGCGAGAACTCACGAAAATAGACGCCTTTTCGTGAGCGCCATGTCAGCCATTCTAGATTCTAGACATTTTGTCATATATCTCTAAGTACTGAAGGAATCATCTTGAGACTTTAGGAGTGTGCAGAACATGCTGTACTTCAAACATTTCAGTGAAAGTTTTACCGAAAGTACAAGCAATACCAATAAAAAATTAAAACGTTGGGCGCGCTGTCACCCATCGGCGGCTGACAGTGTCAAATATGATATAAAGCCGCGTCAACCATCGGTGGCAGATATAAAATAGGATATAAAACTAAAAATATTACATTTAATGATTGAAAAATTGTTGAAAATTTGCTTAACTTTTATTTATTACAGTAGGAATAATCACTATGGAATTTTAATGGATTTTAAGAATTTGCAGAGCTCAACGTGTTAATTAACCTACATCAAATAGCGACCCCAGGCGAGTGAAGAATTGGCGGCTCCGCAATGTAAACGGCAAAAACGCAGTAGCCTTCGTACCCAGCTTCCGAGGAAATATGTCAGCCTGCTTGTTCTTCAGGACTTGGAATTTAAACGGTAATCTGCTTAAAGGCCGTAAACCAAATGGATGTGTTATTGTGTGAAAGCCTCTCTTTATCATAGATATTATGTGACAGCAAATATCATCATATACACACACGCACATATATATAATGAAAAATTAGGGGAAAGAAAAAAATTCAAACATTGCTCAGGAAGAAATTAGTACATGTCTCATTAAGAACAGGATATATATATATATATATATATATATATATATATCTGTACTGATAAGTATAAAGGATTTAAGTCCAAAAATGTCGATTTTGAGTTAAGTACATAGTCAGACTCAGAAAAAAATTCTCAATCGATTGGTATAAAGGACTTAAGTCTATGTCATTTAGTCTTTGAGAAAATCCATTGATAAAAAAAGGTACAAGTCAGAAATTTACCATTCATGTATGGTATAAAATATTTAATTCTATTTTTCCCGTTATTAAATGAAGGTTGACAATCACTGAATGGTGTAAAGGGTATAAGTCAACGAAATCCCTTTTTCCTAATCGATTCTTCTGATTAGTTTTTAATTAGTTTAACTTTATTTTTCGTCTCCTGAAAAATCAAGAATATGGACTTAAATTCTTTATACTTATCAGTACAGATATATATGTAAAAAAAAAAAAAAGAAGTCTTAAACTATGGCAATTTCTATACAGAAAAAATGCCGGGAAATCTACCAGAATGGTTGTTATTTTTTCTTTAGTCCAAGAGCTCATAACGAATTTTGGTTATATAGTTTAGGCAAGGTAAAATAAGAAAAAATGATTAATTCAATGTTAGTAGAATAGAAAATCGGTACTCGAAAATGAAGTTTGCGGTTATTTAGCTGCTGCACATCACACGACTTTTGCAAAAAATAAAAATATTCGTAGAGTAATATTTTAGGCCCTTTGGAACTGGTTTTATATCTTAATTTAGCTCTCATGTAATACAGTAATTATAACAGACGACCGTTCCCGCGGTTATAAAGCATAACCCGACAGCCCCAAAAGTGTAATTTTTAGGTACGTAAAGTACATATTTTAGGCATTTTAGAACATGTTTCATCTCTTAATTTAGCACTCAGTGAATACGGAAATCATAACCACCGACTGTTTTTGCGGTTATAAAGCGTAATAAGATAGCTCCAAAAATGTAATTTTTAGGTGCACACTGCACAAAGTACATATTTCAGGCACATTGGAACTTTTTTCATCTCTTAATTTAGCACTCTAGAACACGGAAATCATAACTGCCGACGGTTTTCGAGGTTATAAAGCGTATTTTTTTTTTTCTTTCGTATTTCAGTAATGCACAAAAACCCAAATCCCACAAGTATATATACACTGTCCCAAATTTATTCATATTTGGACACTCGATTTATGAATATAAATTGTCCAAACGGTCTGAAATAATGATTTCTGTATTCTACTAGTGCTATATGAAGGGAAGGAAAATGTTCCATAATGCATAAAGTACGATATTTTTGCATACATATTACAGCACCATCATAAATGAAGCACCATCAGAAAAGACTGTTTACAATTGGTTTGCAGAATTTTGTCTTATGGTCGTGCGTCCATCAGTGATGAATCTCGTGAAGGACGACCAAAATCGGTAGTGATTCCAATTAACATCGATGCTGTGCGCAAGATGATTGAAGAGGATCGGCATGTCACGTATCGTGAGATAGAAGCATCCCTTGGTATGTCGCAGACTGCAATACATTCGATTTTGCACGAACATTTAGCTGTTAAAGAGATTTGTTCTAGATGAATTCCGCACAATTTGACAGAAGCTCAAAAAAAAAAAAAAAAAAAAGGCTCATGTAAATTGGTGTGAGGAAATGCTAAAAAAATTCAAATTAGAAACAGCAAAATCCGTATACAACATCGTTAGAGATGACGAAACTTAGTTATATTCGTATGAACCGGAAACTAAACCACAATCAACTATTTGGGTGTTTCTGGATGAGCCGAATCCTACGAAAGTTGTTCGTTCACGAAGCACTTCCAAGAAAATGATTGTTTGTTTCTTCGGCCTTACAGGACATATCGCAACCATTCCTTTAGAGGATCGAAAAATTGTTAACGCTAAATGGTATACAGAAATTTGTTTGCCAAAAGTCATCAACGAAATCAGGAAACACAACAAAAATCGCCGCATCATTCTTCATCACGACAACGCCAGCTCCTACACAGCACGTGAAAAAATTGATTATTTGAAGGATAAAAATATCGAATTAATGTCTCATTGCCCATATTCTCCTGATTTGTCGCCTAATGACTTTTTCTTGTTCCCTTTATGTCAAACAAAAAATGTGTGGGCAGCGATTTTCATCACCTCAAGAAGCTGTTGATGCCTTCCAAAACATGCTTCTAAGGTATCAACTTCAGAGTGGAAAAACTGTTTCAAGAATTGGTTTGAACGTATGGAAAAGTGTATAAATCTTAAAGGCGAATATTTTAAAAAGCAATAAAACAGTTTGTTCCCAAAAAATTCTTTTTCTTCCTACTTTTTGTAGAAATTTTAAAGGCAACACTCGTACAGTCGGTAACAAAAGTGTCCGAACACTAGCAAAAATTCCTATGTAAAAAAAGTACACTTCGTACGGTTTTATTAAATAAATCCTTGTCGAATCCTATTCTTAGTCAGTGTAAGAACAGGATTCGATAAGGATTTATTTAACAAAACTGTATGAAGTGTACTTTTTTCGCATAAGAATTTTTGCTAGTGTTCGGACACTTTTGTTACCGACTGTATATATATAAAATAAATAAATAAATAAAAAAAAATCTACAAAATACAAATATAAAGGTAACAAACAAAATGTCTAATGTGTGTTATTTGTGTACATTAATAGACATTTATGACAGTCAAGTTACATTTAAAAAACATCCAAATTTTTTGGAATTTAAATTTTTGATTTCTATAAAAATTAAATTAAGGATTTTTTTTTTTTTTAAATGCCAAAGGTTCTTTATTTTTTTACTTGTGTGTGTGTGTATTTTAATAATACACATTTAGAGGCAGTCGTATTATATATAAAACCATGCAAATGGTCTACTGTATGATTTTTGTATTTTATAAATGCTAAACTGAGGGATTAAAAAAATTCCAATGTACAGAAGCAAAGTTTTTTTTAATGTATTAATAATGCATTTGGGTGACAATAGGATTATAATATAAAACAAACCAATGTTCTGATATATTCCTCGACCATATTTCATGAAACCATGGAAGCATCTGCGCAAGTGCTAACTCAACGAGTTCAATGCTAAAATAGGGGTGACAGTCATCTGACTCAGGGAAAATGAGCAATAACACAAGAGCGCGGAATTAGTGGATGTTTTCCAAATTTTAAACTGTCTGTCAAGCTGGCATCCCTCCAACCATTTGGACGCACACTCACTGCTAGTTTTAGGATATGTGGCTGCACTGTACAGATTTCTGTATTCTATAGAAGCT
Organism: Salticus scenicus; assembly: GCA_963930645.1. Classification (NCBI taxonomy): domain Eukaryota; kingdom Metazoa; phylum Arthropoda; class Arachnida; order Araneae; family Salticidae; genus Salticus; species Salticus scenicus. The sequence goes on from CAWVNO010000050.1 coordinate 547,765, forward strand.
AAATAAAAAGAATATGCGTCGCCTAATGCATGTTTTTATTTATTTTATTTTATTTTATTTTATTTTTGAACATTAGAAATGCACATTTGCGTCAATTGGTTTACATGGTGAAGTAATATCCGTATTCTATCAGCTGTATTCACCAATAACTTTAACTCCTGGTTGAAAACGAAAACTTTAAAAGCTTATAAAGGCAGGGTTCAACATTTTAGCAAAGTCTGACGCGTTGCATCTGCCATCTAGCGGCATTGTTATTTTCAGATTTTTTAGCTGAAAATAACCAATCAAAAATTATGTGAAAACATTGGTACTAGATGGCAGAAGCAGCGTGCAAAATTTTCTTTCAAAGCTGCACTCTGTCTTTAGACGCTTTTCAAATTTTTTCGTTGAATAGGGAGTCGAAGTTAATGGTGAATAAGGCCGTTAGAGTGCTAAATTAAGAGATGAAACAGGTTCTTAAGTGCTTAAATTATGAACTTTGCGTACCTAAAAATTACACTTTTGGGGCTATCGGGTTACGCTTTATAACTTCGAAAACGGTCCGCAGTATTCTACCAGAGTTAAATTAAGTGATGAAACAAGTTCCAAAGTGCTTAAAATATGTACTCTGAGAATATTATTATTATTATTTTGCAAATGTCATATGATGCGCAGTAGCTAAATAACCGCAAACTCCATTTCCGAGTGTCGATTCCCTATTCTACTAACATCTAATTACTTATTTTTTATAATTTCACCTTGCCAAAAGTATGCACCCAGATTTCGTTATAAGCCCTCCGACTTCGAGTTTATTGTAAAATTAAGTAGAAAATTGCATTAAAATTTGGTATACTTGAAATTAAAGGGTTTCCTTTTCTTTCTTTCTTTCTTTCTTTTTTTTTTTTTTTTTTTTTTCCCAATAAAAAAATTTGCTGATAACTTGGATTTCGGTACCGTATAATCATCTGTTACTTTTATTCTACTGAGTCTTAAATTATTTTATATGTAATTTTAATATATATATATACATAGGAGAGAGCAGGGAGGATGGGACAGTTTTGACAAAAATATTTTTTACAAATTTACTTTTACTCGTACAACACTGTAAGTTTCAGAGAAACAAATTGAAACATTTTAACATCTTTTAAAAATATAAATTTGATGGTAATTATTAAACTATTAATTTTACAAGCCAATTAACATAGTCATAAAATCCCATCCCTCCCTCATATAAGGGAGGGATGGGGCATGTTTATAAAGTTAAAATAAATACATTATACACAGACATACTATGAAAAATGACAAAAACAGTGGGACACGATGTATGTAAGGTTAATTAATTACGAATACCACCTATTTTATCCAATATTATAGTATAATGTACCACTTAAATAAAAATTTTCAAATGCTCAATCAGTTCATCTTTTTTTTTTTTTTTTTTTTACTTCTAGCAGAGAAAATACTGTTTTTTAGTTCAAATATTCAAAATTAAGTTTTTGTTATATGTTTTGTGGTTTCCTGAATATTAATAAGGCTTTTAGTGGCTAGTCTGGGTGTGTTTCAGCATATCTCAAGAACAAATATTACCAAGAAATCCTAACTGTAATTGGTGAGTGTAATTTCTTTTGTATATTTTACCATGTCCAGGAAAACTGCTCAGGAATGAAAATGAATTCCTCATACATATATGGTAAATAAAGTATTTTTAAAAGTTAAAAGGGTAAACAAAAGTCGTGTGAAGGCCACACCAATTATTTTCCATGATTTTGATTTTGTTCCATGCATTTTTTTCTTCCATCCTGTTTAAGGAGTATCAGAATCTTCATTCATCTTCTTCTTTTTCTTACATGTCCCATCCCTCCCTAAGCTCCTCTGTCCCATCCCTCCCTTTTCATTATTTTTCAAAAAATAGTTTATTATTTGACACATGCTATTTTTAGGCTTAATTTAGCTACTAATTCATAAAAGTTATATTATTAGGTATATAAAGTATGAAAAATAATTATGCTAACATCAGTGAGTGACTTGAAAACTTGCCTTGAAAATTAAGCAATTGTATAGTTTTGGTGTTATAAAATAGTTTTTTTGTTACATAAACTTACAGAGTTCTTCCACTAAAATGACACATAGCAACAAATATGGGGCTGTAGTTACTTCACCTGGTGGAAGTGTCAAAAATTAAAAACAATGTTTTTTTTAAGAATAATTTTAGGTGTCCCATCCCACCCAATGTCCCATCCCTTCCGACACTTCCCTACATTTTTAATATGAGAGACCGATAAATAAAGGACGTTAGCCCTATAATTATATAGATTAAATTTTTAAGATTCGATAAATAACACATGAATATGTAATATATATTATATAAATCCATAAAAATAAAGTATCCCTAATTCAATAACATTTCACTCTTATATAAATATTTTAAAATACTTACTATATGATTATTGGATGCTAACCAATTCTTGAATTTTAATGCACTGCAATCACATTTCCATGGATTTCCGGATAGGGATACTTCTATCAAATTCAGCTGATTTTCGATTATGGATTCAGGAAATCTTTTTAACTTATTGTCAGACAGATGAAGTTCTATGAGGTTCGGAAAAAGTTCAACGTCATCAAGCGATTCCAAATTGTTATTCTCTAATCTGATTCCTAACACACGATCCTCTAAGTAAAACAAAGGTTCTATATTTTGACTCATAAGAACAGGATTTCGATCCTCAAAAGTCATCATTTCATTATCCTAAAAAAATATAAAATGTAAATTTTACATAAAATATTTTCGTTAGACAGGTAGATCGTAGAACGAAAAACTTAGCGGAAGAGAAAAATTGTTCACTTTATTTTATTCAATTAATTTGTATTTTATTGAGTTTATTCAATTAATGTTGGATTTCAGATTAGGTTTGCAAAGTCTCGAGTTAGTAGTGTCAATATTTCAAAATCTACAAAGTTTTAAACGGGAGTAAAATTTGAAGAACGGCCAAATTCTGAAAAGATATTCCAAATTAAGTAGTGACCAAAATAGTATTTGACTGGGTTTTTTGTAGATTATAAAAATACTTTGTAGACCCTTTAACAAGTCATGGAAATTTCCGTAGGGTAGGTGCTCCAGGGATTGGCATGCTGCAGTAATTGACATCTATCCCAAAATAATTAATAAATAAGAAATATAATAAAATAATATATTTTACATATAAGAATTTTAACATTGTCAAACACTGGAGCATGGAGTGCTAATAACTGGTAAAATGAATAACTAGCAGTGTCAAACACTGGAACATAGGGTGCCAATTACCAATAAAAGGAAAAACTGGCAGTGTCAATTACTGGAACATTGAGTGGGTGTCAAATAAAAATTCATAAAAAAAAAAAATAGTATAATTGTTTTCAAATGTATATATTTTAACATATATGTGGTTCTGAATGTCTTTCATGCCATATGTATTAACTTAAAATTTCTAAAAATATTTTCTAACGACTAGAACATTAAAAACATCAGAGATTGCTCTAAAAGTATCAATCACATGGTGCACTTACCCTACAAGTTTAAAATACGCAAGATATACAGACAGCCCTAGAAAAAAGTATAACGTCGTCGAAAAAATGTCAAATATAGTGATTTCAAACTATGCAAATTCTTTACAACTTGAATTAATCGTACCATATAATAAACTAAACTACATTTATAAAAGATCCTATTTCAGGATATTTTTTATAAATATATTTTACCGCAATTTACATTTCATTTGGATCATGTAAAAAATTTTGAAATTAGTAGATGACAGCTTAGAAAAAAGTATAGAGTCATCTAAGTAAAAAAGTATGCATCATCTAAAAGAATAAATACACCAAGATAGTCTCTTTTTTTCTAGATGCGAATTCGAGTTTTGTGAACACTGAATTATTTTAAGATTATTTTATTACTTTTTAAGATCTTCTTCGTTATCTCATGCAAAACTTTATAAGAGATGCCCCCCCCCCCCCCCCCACCCGCTAAGCCTCTCCAAAAGAAAGATTTGTTAATATCTCGAAAACGAATAACTGAAATGAGCTGCCAACATCTACACCCTATTTTTCAGCTATAGGATTCATTTTATGTAAAAATTAATACAGGTCACAATTCATATATATATTTTTTAATATGAACTTATAAATATTTTTCGTACCTAACTCTATAACAAAACAAAACAAGAAAAAAAAAATATATATATATATATATACAAATAATATACAGACGGCTCATTGTGAAAATGGTGTAACTCTATATTTTTTAAATATGTATATTTTTTTGTTTAACTTTTTTTGTTTCATCACATCTTTCATTATAAAAGAGAAAAACTCCAACATTAAAAATCTCATAAATGCCATTGGGGGAGAGTGGGGATGAATGGGACATTCTTCATGTTTTTACTGATAACGTTCACCATATGTAATTCAGAATTTTGTAACATTGCTCATAAGTACACTTCAGTAATCAGTTACATAAAAACATACTAACTTTAATAAAAAGTTACCATTTTTAATTAATAATTTTTTTAAAAAACATGCATGTGCATTGTCCAATTCATCTCCACCCATGGGGATAAATGGGACATGATTGGGGATGAATGGGACAGGACTAGAGTTAACAAAGAAAAGAAAACAAAATGGAAAGTAAATAAATTTTTAAAGTTAAATTGGTTTATGTGATCTTATTACACACTATGAATTTACTGAAATTAACTTAAACTGATGTATTGACTCAAATTAACGTCAAAAGGCAAAAGTCCTTTGGTTCGCACAGTTCCTAATGCTCTAGGCTTTGATATTATAATCTAATAAAATCTAATCTAAAAATAAATAAATAAATAAGACACTAGAAAAAGATAAATCATTATAATATAGTACATATTATCCAGATAAATTTTTGTTTCCGGCTGATCGGGAAAAATCAGCATTCTATTCTGTATTGCATTAATATAATCACCAAGATTTATATAATTAGCTTGATTGCAATTGTGATTTTAATCAAATTATTATTAGCTTATTTATTTATTTATTTTTAATTATTGATTTAAGTTGCATTAAATATTCTAACTTATAATTTTTTTTAATCATAATTATCATAAACAAAAATCAGAACAATTAATTTCAATCTATTTTTCTCTAAATCTGCCACTTTTTTAATTCCATGTTTTAACTGCTGAACTACAGGTTATAAAAATATTGAAAATCTATTTAAGATTTGTTTTGATATAATTCTGGTGTACAATTTTAAATTGGCACATAGTGAGGAATGTCCCATTCATTCCCATTCAAACTGTCCCATTCATCCCAACCACCACATGATCATATAAAACAGGAAATAGGCTTAATGAACAATTGCCAATATTCTTCTTGAATATCATAAACAGAATAAAAGATTATGCCTTTTCACCATATAAGAGTTATATTAACTTTAATCAAATAGTTAATGTCTCAACTACTACCTAATTGAATCAGTAAAAACTTACTTTGACAGCTGAAAAATACACTTTAATTTTTTTCTGCTCTTTTATGGATAGCACAATTCTGAAACTACACTTGATGAATGACCTCAGTGCTGCCATATATAAAAAAAATTGTCAAGTTTCCAGTGCTTGCAAAACATAAGAATTTTGCTATTGTCCCATTCATCCTGCGTCCCATTCAATCCCACTCTCCCCTACATGTTTTTCTCAGAAAACTAAAACCTCTAAATATTCATTATATAATGTTGGCCAAACTGATGTATGTGTTTTTATTTTCCTTAACTTAATGCTAGATTGATAATCTCACTCTCTTTGCCAATTGCCTCTCAGATAGTATTTTTGAGTATGTTTTACATCTTCGTATGGGACTGCGCAGTTAAATGGAACTAAAGTTTTCTTTGCTGCTTTATCAGCAGCCTCATTCCCCTTTATGCTTACGTGCCCTGGAACCCACCAAAAGAGGCTGTCAAATCCCTTCTTCAAAAGGTCATTATAATTTTTACTTTCCGAACACTATAGTGAGGAAAGTATTGTAATCATGTCAAAAATCCGAATTTGAGATTTTGATGTTTTTATACGTTTCGAGGTCCAATGAGTCCTTTTTCACTATTTTTGCGATGATGTATGTATGTGTATGTGTATGTATGTGTGTATGTATGTGTGTATGTATGTGTGTATGTATGTGAGTGAACACGCTAGCGTCTAAACGCTTTGTTCGAATAACCTGAAAGTTGGTACGTATATTGTAAGTCACCATAGTACGAACCCTATAGATTTTGGTAAATCTAGCACTTACAGTTTTTTTACAGGAACACAAAGAAAAATTCTTTATCATTATGGCCTATGGGAGCAAAATCTTAAAAGTGCAATAGCATCTAAACGCCTTATTCAAATGAGCAAAAAATTTATACACATATTATAGGTCACAGTTACTCAATCTGCATAGATTTTGGAGAATCTAGCACTTATAGTTTTTCTACAGGGACACAAAGAAAATTCTTTATCATTATGCCTATGGGGCCAAATTTTTAAAAGTTTGATAGCCTCTAAACGCCTTATTAATCTGATCAAAAAAATTGTACACATGTTATAGGTCACAGTTGCACCAACTGTATTGATTTTGGTGAATCTAGCACTTACAGTTTTTTTACAGGGACACAAAGAAAAATTCATTATCATTATGGCCTATGGGACCAAATTTTTAAAAATACGATAGCATCTAAACGCCTTATTCAATTGAGCTGAAAATTTATATGAGTATTATAAATCACTGTTGCACTAACTATAAGCATTTTGGTGAATCTAGCATTTATAGGTTTTTACAGGGACACAACGAAAAATTCTATATCATTATGATCTAAGAGCTCAAAGTTCAGTAGCGTTAAATAAAACATCGTGTAATATATGGAGAAAAATACTCAAACACTCTATTATGGTTTTTTCTCTTTTGTTTGTTTAACAACTCCTCTTTCTTTACTTTATCTACAAAACTGTAAATTACTCAACGTTCGGAAAGTCGAGTGGAGTCACTCCAGATTTTTTAAAACAGAGATGAAAGAGAGTGTGCAAAAGCTAGATGAAAGTGAATCAAGAACACTTTTTAAGTCTGTGTAGAGGATGAATTTTCGATTAGACTGAGATGAAATTAAACTAAGAGCAAGTTCAACAGCTAAAAATTCTGCAGAGAATACAGAAAAAGAGCTTAGAGATGATAGCTATGTATTATGATATCAGACACAACACTGCAGCCAACTTTATCTCCTGACTTGGAACCATCGGTAAAAAATTTAATGTAGTCCTTAAAAGTAAAAGAATGAGAAGTGAAGAGAGTCTGAAATACAACAGTATCTGTGTTAGATTTGTCAAAGCCATTGAAGGGATGAAGATATGAAATTTTTCCAAGGAGTCATATTTAACAGTGTCTGAGGGCGAACATTAATATCAAGATAACATGTGTTAGCAAGGATGTTTTTCGTTCTCATGCTGACATGTGGGATGCAAGAGGGATAATTCTGGAAGAAATTAATATTATTGGTATGAAAATGATTATGAAGTGGATGACGAGAATGTCATCCACTTCCGTCAGAACGCGAAAACGTCAGAATGCGAAAATATAGCTCTAATGAAAGTTGTTGTCTGATTACAGTGAGAGAAGATTCAACTCAGGCAGCATATAAACTTAGAATGCGGAGAAGTTAGAAAGGCTCCAAAGAAAATTCTGAGAGCAGAGTGGTGTACTGTGTCAAGCTTCTTGAGGTAAGAAATACAGGTTGAGCCATAGACCTGACAAGCATAGTCCATTTTAGAGTGGATTACTGCACGGTAGATTTTAAGGAGAGAAACGCGATCTCCACCCCAAGAAAAGTGTTTGAAAGGACTTTTAGAATACTTAATTTTTCATCACATTTTGTCTTTAAACTAAGAATGTATGGAATGAATGTAAGTTTCTTGTAAAAAATAACACCCAAGAAACGGGGAGTGTCTACAACTAAAATTGGTCTGTTATTAATTAAAATCTCTGGATCAGGATGAGGCCCACGATTATGACAGAAGTGCACATATCATATTTTGTTAGCAGAAAAGGTAAAACCATTTTCATCAGTCTATTAGTTCCCCATCATACAATAGGTATGGGGAACTTAGGTAATCGTGAAAGTTTTCGAACTCGGTTTTTTGACTTTTTTACACGTTTTCAGGTGTGAGGAATCCGAAAATGACAAAATTTGTATGGTGTCTGTCTGTAGGGTGTCTGTTAGTGTGTCAGTCCGTTAGTATGTTAGTCCGTTTGTTAGTCTGTTTACACGATATCTCACGAACAAATGATCGTAGAGAGGTCAGACCAGTTTTAAAATATTACTTTCGATACTGGCAAGAACCCTATTCATTTACAATATTCGAATTAAAAAACTTCGTAAGTTATTAGAAATTTACGATTTTCTTAACATGGGAGAATAGGACAAAATTTCACTTAAACGAGCATTAAATAGAAACTTTTTACGGTAAAAATGTCAGACCAGTTTTAAAATAACAGATTTGATGCCGGAATGACCATCAGTAACTATAAATATGCTACTTTGAAAATTTCGCAAGTTATTAGAAATTTACGAATTTCTTAACATGGCAGAATAGGGCAAAATTTCACATAAACGTCAATTTTGAGAGATATTTTCATCATAAAGATGAAAAGAAAAGATGAAAGACTACTTTTGAAATATTATTTAGGATACTGGCATGAGTATCACTGACTACGAATTTTCCAATATAAAAATTTCGTAAGTTATTGGAAATTTATGAATTTCTTAACATGTCAGAATAGGGCAAAATTTCCACAAGCGTCAGTCTTGAGGATATTTACATCGTAAAGGTGTCAGAGAACTTTTGAAATATTATTTAGGAAACTGGCATGCATACCATAGAGTATGAATTTTCTAATTTAAGAAATTCGTAAGTTATTTGGAATTTACGATCCTCTTAAAATGGCAGAAGACTACAAAATTGAGAATAAACGGCCATTTTCAGGATCATAAATATATCAGACAACTTCAAAATAACATTTATGATCTTGTATGAACATGATTGACTGCAAATATTTTAATAGGAAAGTTTTGTAAGCTATTCGTTATTTAAGATTTTATCAACATAACAAAATTGAAAATTTTCCATATAAAGATGCATTTTGAGGATTGTTCATTGGAAATAGTAGCATGAAAACTAAACTACGAAACTTACCCTAATATAATAAATTAATAGATTAGAATAAGATAAATATATCGAAGTGAACGGTGGACAGCCTATTAGGCGGGGATTTCATCCTGTCACTGTGTCAAGAATTTTTTTAAATTCATTTCTCTTAACATGATAACTATGTTAAGAGAATGTCCTGTTCCTAGAAATTTATGAATATATATATATATATATATATATGATGGGGAACTAACCAGAGTCCACCTATGCCAACTAGTTTAGTAATATGATTGATGTCAAGTTGTAATTGGCGTTCAAAATACGCATGTCGTTTTCCTGGCAAGAGATATGCAGGTCGTCAACATAAAGACTGTCATGAATATCAGATGCCCCAGTATACCATTGGTTTTAATAGAGAAGAGTGTGACACTCAGAACGCTACTGTGAGGAACACCTTCCTCTTGGAAATAAAAAACTGAGTAAACTGATTCAATGAGTACTTGAAAGCGTCTAGTACTTAAGAAATTCTCAATAAAAATGGGAAGATTACCACGCAAGTCCAAATTAAAAAGGTCTTTAAGAATGCCATAGCGCCATGTCTTATCATAAGCTTTTTCTATGTCGAAGGAAACTGATACCAAATGGTTACATCTAACAAAAGCTTTTCCAATATTAGTCTCCAACAAAAGAATAGTGTCAATTGTAAAACAGTCGTACCGAAAACCACTTTGCGAGAAAGATATTAAACCATTTTTCTAGAATAAAAACTAGCCTGGAGTTGGCCCTTTTCTCGAGGCGTTTACAAAGTCAATTTGGGAGAGCAATAGGCCTGTAATTTTTTGGGCCACTAGTATCGTTACCGGGTTTTGGAAAAGGAATGACGATAGCTTCGTGCCAAGCAATAGGAAAATTAAATTCAGTCCAGATTTTATTGTAAAGTTGAAGCAGGTTTTAAAGAGAGTTTTTTGATAAATGTTTAATCATAACGCAAGTAATACCATCTGTTCCAGGAGAAGAGTTATGACAGTATTTTAAACTATTTTCTAATTCGTTTTCAGTAAAAGGACTATAGTAATCTTGTGATGAACCGGAACTAAAATTGATGACTGAGCGTTCACACTTTATTTATAGGACAATAAAGGCTCGTTATAAGAACTGGAATTTGAAATATTGGACAGACTTTTACCGATGGTATTGGCAATGTTTTTAATGGAAGTAATAGTTTGACCATTGTCATTTAGGAAAGAGATCGGCTGATTAGTGTAAATTCCTATTACAGTCACCAGAAAAATTAATCGAGCGCTGGTCCCCCCACAAAAAAAAAAAAAAAAAAAAAAAAAAAAAAAAAACATTATAATATTTAACCGATTGATAATAATAATAATAATAATAATAATAATAATAATTTTGAATATCAATCGAATTAATTCGACTCCAATTTTCAATAGTTATCATTCATCTCCCAACGTATACATCCTATATTGGTTATAAAAAAATATAGATAATAATCATTTTTAAAAAACGAATAAAGATGACGACGGATGGATGTAAAGAAATCGAACAACTTTTAATTGAAAAGGATAAATGCGGACAAATAGAAGAACTTCGAATTGAAAATAAATTGTTGCTCTTAGAAATTAAACGGTTATGGGAAAAATTGGATTATTTGCAAAATAGAGACTTAAACAGGTTGAATGAAGAGAATGTTCAATTAAACGAAAAAAATGTCAAATTAAATGCGGAAAACCTTTGGTTGACGGACGAAAAAGCTAACTTGAAGGAAGAAAATGTCTGGTTACACGAAGAAAATTTTAAATTGAATACGAAATTTGCTACTTTGAAAAACGAAAATGACACCTTAAAACAAGAAATTAATATTTTAAAAGAAGAAAAAACTAGTTTGAAAAAAGAAAACGCATGGTTACATGATCAATATACCAAGGCTACCGTTAAAGATGATGCTATAAAAGAAAAATTATATATAATTGAAAATATCTAACAAACATTAAATAATATGATTATGCATCTATAATGTTTTTAAAAAACTTTCAGATTGTTTACATTTATGAAATAAATAAGAAATTATTTTCTTTAAAATTAATTAATTAATTAATCAAAAAAAAAAAAAAAAAAAAAAAAAAAAAAAAAATATATTATTATTATTATTATTATTATTTTTTTTTTTTTTTTTTTTTTTTTCAACTCAAACATATAAATAGTTAACATACTCCGTGTAACTTTATTAATTTTATTAAACGGTAAGGTAATTATGGATGTTTCTCTATCCGATATTTGTTTGGTGGTAGATATGGATGGTTTTCCCATTTACCAATTCTTTCTCACGAGAGAATTTGGATACGAATCCCTCATTGACGGTACAAACGACTCACAGAGGTACGATCTGACGAAAATGCAAGAGACATTATTCGAAAACCCATTTGAAGGTGTCAAGGAATTTCTAAAAGAGGCCGGTATGGAAAAGGAATACGAAGAGCACGGGTCGAGAATTCGAGAAAAAATTCGACGGCAGTTTTTTGGGAAGGAATTGGAGACTATTAAAAATATGACGAGTGAAGTGCATGGTTTACCATTTACCCCCGTTGACCAAGAAGTGGTCGAGAAATATGAAAATATGGAATCCGACATAAAAAAGTTATACGAATCGCATAAGACCGAAGACAAACCGATTGTAGCCTATAAAGGGGATCCGTGGATCGAAGCATTGATGGATTCTCTCGGAATACCCACAGTCAATCTCGAAAACTTTGGATGTCCCGACTTTAAATGTTTACCGATGCCGGAAAAAAAGAAATGCGATTACCACGCCCGCGATGTTAATAAAAAATTTTCGTGTCCCAAAGAGAGATGTGCCGCTTATGCAAACTGGATTAGAGAACAGTTGGTAGAGATTTCAAAAATTACCGTATCCAAAGACGGAAAGTGGATAACCTTTGGTTGATGGACGAAAAACCTAACTTGAAGAAAATTTTAAATCGAATACGAAAGTTTGTCTAACAAATATTAAATAATATAATTTTGATTGATATCTATAATTTTTTAAAAACTTGAGATTATTTAAATTTATAAAACAAAGAAATTATTTTCTTTAAAATTAATAATTAACTTGAAAAAAAAAAAAAAAAAAAAAAAAAAAAAAAAAAAAAAAAAAGTTGAATTTTTCTTCGAGTCCAAGATGTAGTCTTCATTTTTAAAAAATAATTGATTTATTAATCGATGATTGATTAATTAACTAATTAATTAATTTTTTAGAAATGAAAACGACTACATCTTAGACTCAAAGGAAAATTTAATTTTCAAAAAAAAAAAAAAAAAAAAAAAAAAAAGTTTTTTTTTTTTTTTTTTTTTTTTTTTTTTTTTTTTTTTTCCTCCCAAGTGTTGGTTGAATTTTAATATATATGATATTGATAGGACTAGATAAATTTATTGTGACGAAAAGCAGGTTATCAAAGATGAAAATATATTTATTTTTGACTAACTGAAAGAGTGAGGGTTAAAAAACATATATAAAACTTTTCATTCAAATTTATATGTAATATTTTCAGAGTTATATTTTCCCCATTTCTTTAAAGATCAAAAATGTAAAAAAAAAAAAAAAAAAAAAAAAAAAAAAAAAAAAATTTTTTTTTTTTTTTTTTTTTTTTTTTAAATTGAAGAAAATATAAATTTACAATATTGATAGGTTTAAATAAATTTATTATAAATGATAACTTAGACTGTGTGTCGATTTTCGAAAACTCAATATAAGAATTAAAAAAATTTTTAATTTCTATTTATTTTATAAATATTAAAATTATAAAGAATAAATATATAAGTAAATAAATATAAAAAGATTAAAAAATAAATTTTATTTGAATTTAAGATGTAGTTTTCATTTTGAAAATTAATTGATCAATGAATTATTTTAAAAAATAAAAACAAATAAATATTCAATTTGAAAAATAAATTACTTTAATTTAATCATTTTCAATTTTGAAAAAAAAAAAAAAAAAAAAAAAAAAAAAAAAAATTTTTTTTTTTTTTTTTTTTTTTTTTTTTTTTTTTTCAAGTGTTGGTTGAATTTTAATATATATGATATTGATAGGACTAGATAAATTTATTGTGACGAAAAGCAGGTTATCAAAGATGAAAATATATTTATTTTTGACTAACTGAAAGAGTGAGGGTTAAAAAACATATATAAAACTTTTTATTCAAATTTATATGTAATATTTTTAGAGTTATATTTTCCCCATTTCTTTAAAGATTAAAGGTGAAAATAATTAATGTAATAATTTCATTATCCATTCAAATGGACTTGGACATAGTATTTTCTAATTTATATTTTTAATGTCAACACCAATTAACGTATATGACAAAGAAAGGTATGCTGCAAACTTGAAGAATATTATGTTTATGTAAGTTATTTTTCATCCGATGAGGAAAGATTTCCACCTGATGGAGAAAGATTTCCACCTGATGGGGAAAAATCATTCTAAAATTCACCATAGTAAATATTTATAATCTAAAAATTTTTTGAGATAAGTAAAAGATTTGGAAATTAAGACGAATTAATTTTTTTATCATCATTCTAAAATAGACCATAGTAAATATTTGTAATTTAAAAAAAAATTCACGGTAATTCGGGAAAATAAAGACCATTCTAAAATGGACCATAGTAAACATTTTTAATTAAAAAAAATTAGGATTGATTCGGAAAAATAAAGAATCAAATAGAATTTTACTCTATTTTTTATATTTTCATTTTAAAATGGACAATAGTAAATATTTAAATTAAAAAAAGTTTTGAGATGATTCTGAAAAATAAAAATATTTTTATATTGCCATCTAAAATGGACAATAGTAAATATTTAAATTTTAAAAGTTTTAGGGATGATTCTAAAAAAATAGAATTTTACATGCATTATTTTTTATATGTACATACATTATTTTTTATCGTCTTTGAAAGGCACGGACAAATTTTCATCGCTCAGATCCAAGGCAATATGGATGATGCATTAAACATAGACATTGATCCGGTTCTTTTACTCGGTTATGAATCGGATAAATAGAATGCGGACGGTATTTTCTTGGCAATATAGATATCGGTTCGGCCCTTTCGCTTCGTTATAAATAATTCAGCGATGTATTTTCATTTGTTCTTTCAGAGGATCAACTAAGTTTTTCTAATTCATTTTTTGAAAAATTGCTCATCTTCAGGTGAAAATCTTTCTTTTTCAAGTGGAAACTTTTCATTTTCAGGTGAAAAATCTATGACTATCAGGTGATAAGTCTATGATTATCACCATTAAAAACATTTTGAAATACTTTACTGCAAGACAGGTTATAAAAAGTTTAAGACAGGTTATAAAAAGTTATATTTGAAAACGGCTTCCGAAAAACAACTTTAACATTTAAGACAGGTTATAAAAAGTTATATTTGAAAGCGGCTTCCGAAAGTAATTGTTAATCTGACTCTGTCGAAGTAAAATTTAGACAGCTCGAAGATAAAACAACTTTAACATTTAAGGTTATAAAATTTCTTTGTCATATATTTATATTGACATGGAAAATGAATCACAGAAAAATATTATTTATTAATTAATTAATAATTAATGATTAAATCTTGGACTCGAAATAATAAATTAAAAAAAAAAAAAAAAAAAAAAAAAAAAAAAAAAAAAATTAAATATAATTCAATATTGGATAATAGTTTAACGCAAAAAAATGGGAGTTGGACAAAGTATCGTTGGCCATAAAAAAATTATGATCAACGATACTTTGTCCAACTCCCATTTTTTACTCTTAATTTTTTTACCTTTTATAGCTTTACACTATAAAAAATCATTAAGACTTTCAATGTAACTTAAAGAAAAAAAACAAAGAAATACAAATAGATAACAAAAGTTTTATTTTACATAAATAATATTTACAAAACAAATAATATTTAAAATGAATATATTTTTTTTCTCAAAAAAGTAGAAGAAATGTAAGTTGCATATATAAAAGATAAAAAAAAATATTTATCGACTCATTAAAATATCATTAAAAGTTTTATTAAATTCTGCTAAGAAACTCATATTTTCATCTTTTAAAAATTCATATCTAAGTAATAAACGTTGAATTTTTTCTTTTTCCCGGACACTGCATTTCAATTTGTTAAATTTTAAAGAAACTAATTTTATCATATTGAAATTATTATTATGAAGTAAAAGGCACGACCTTTTAAAATCTATTTGAAGATCTTTAGCTAGACGATAGGATTCAGAAAGTGGCAAACTTACATTTCTTCTAGAAGTCGATGGTCGGGATTGAAAATATCTCGATTGAAGAAGAGGACGGCCGGTGCTCGACGGTTCAGCAGCATCGGGAGGAGATTGGAAAATTTCTCGGTCGTCTCGAGAGTTCGCAGAGGAATTCAATGTCTGTTCTGGCACTTCGAAGTTTCTTTCGGAAGAGAGCAATTCCAGGTATAACGAAACCGGGCGAGTGCTCGACGGCTCCGAATCATTTGGAGGAGATTGGAAATTTTCTGGGCCGTCTCGAGAGTTCGTAGATGAATTCGATGTCTCTTCTTGCACTTCGAGGCTCTGCTCCCCGTCTGAAACTCGAGACTTGTTCAAATCGTTTTCGAGCCAACGATAAAAACAATTTCTTCGGCAGATGGAACATTCGAAAGTAGATTTAACCGACAAATGATCAAAATAGGATTTCAAACAAGTCCTGTGATATGCATGTCCACAGGCTAAACAATATTTGTCTTGTAATATCAAATCTAAACATATTACACATTCCATCGCAATAATGTAAAAAAGATCAAACTCACAAATGCAGAGCAATGAGAACGCCAAAAAATTGAAAGACCGACTGAAAATCCGTCGCTATATATACGCCTTTTTGAACTTTGCATCGAGGGACATTTGACCTCTGATATCTCGATAAAAACGCGTTTCTTTTTCTTCCTTCTCGAAAAGGAAAAAAAACAAAACACTTGAACTTTTTGCACTTTGTATCAAATACTCTTTATCAGGTCGCGTGATTTCGTGAGAATCGAGGTCACGGGGAAAAAGAAATGCGTTTATCTTTTTCTAAATTACTTTGCGTGAGAAAAAGATAAACTAGATTATCGGGGTTAAGATTTTGAAATCAAATTCTACAAAATTGATCGTGAGGTCGAGAGCATCGCGGTTCAAAGTATTTGGGACGGGTTCACGATGAAAAAAAAATTTGTATCGTGATTTCATGCGAGGTCAGGTCTGTCTACGGGGCAACTTTTGTAAAAGCAAGGGTTTTTTACACCGCGCTAATCAAAATCATTTACAAAAAAAAACAAATGAGATTGCTTTTTAAATATCAAATCGTTTTCCAATAAAAAAATATCTTTTTGATAATCTTCCAGTTTCATAAATATAATATTTTTCGAGTAACGATATAAAAATTAGTTAATTCTCTGAAAGAACAATAGAAAATAATTATGATAGATTGTTATCGTTAAATTAGGATATTGTTCTCGAAATGTCTTTCATTTTTGAGTGTCTAAAAACATTTTAGCGTTTCCCGGAATATACTTAAACTTACGTTATAATTTCAAACAGGTTATTACAAAAAGACCAAGATAAATTAGGATATTGTTCTCGAAATGTCTTTCGTTTTTGAGTGTCTTAAAAACATTTTAGCGTTTTCTACGTTATAATTTCAAACAAGAATTTCAAACTAGCAGTAATTACAAAAAGATCAAGATAAGTTATCGCTCAATTAGGATATTGTTCTCGAAATGTCTTTTCATTTTTGAGTGTCTAAAAACATTTTAGCGTTTTTCCCGATGAACTTGTAAATTTTTCAGCAGCCTCGATCGTCAAATATTTTATTAGAAATCTTTAATATGCTTAAACTTACGATTGTTATCGCTAAATTAGGATATTGTTCTCGAAATGTCTAAAAACATTTTAGCGTTTCCCGGTGAACTTGCAAATTTTTCAGCAGCCTAAAAAATATTTTGTCGTATATAAGTTCATTGTTTGGTCCGTGGACAGATAATTCATGTTATGTAATATTTAGATATATGGGCAGAATTTATAATGACCGTTTCGCACCTCACTGAGCGAGGACAAGAAAACATCGCTTTAGCCAATCGGAATTCTATGCTTTTGATTTTTTATTGTAAATTTCATCAAATATTTTGTCGTATATAAGTTCATTGTTTGGTCCGTGGACAGATAATTCATGTTATGTAATATTTAGATATATGGGCAGAATTTATAATGACCGTTTCGCACCTCACTGAGCGAGGACAAGAAAACATCGCTTTAGCCAATCGGACCAATCGGAATTCTATGATTTTGATTTTTTATTGTAAATTTCATCAAATATTTTGTCGTATATAAGTTCATTGTTTGGTCCGTGACTCTGTCGAAGTAAAATTTAGACGGCTCGAATATAAAACAACTTTAACATATAAGACGGGTTATAAAAAGTTATATTTGAAAATAGCTTGAATTTATTTCCCGAGAAATGACCGTTTCGCACCTCACTGAGTACGAGAACAAGAAAACATCGCTTTAGCCAATCGGAATTCTATGCTTTTTATTGTAAATTTCATCAAATATTTTATCGTATATAAGTTAATCCGGACAGACAATTCATGTTATGTAATATTTTGTCGATAAAAATTATTCGAAACTTTGTAAGTTTTTACAAAAGTAGAAAAATTATAGAATTATAAGTTTTTACAAGAATAGAAAAATTATAAATTATATGTTTTTACAAGAATAGAAAAATTATAAATTACATGTTTTTACAAGATTAAAAAATAATAAAAAACAATTAAAAAGGTAAGGCTTTAGTTTTTAACTTCTAAAATAATTATTCAATTGCAATTTGCTTTCGATAACCATAATATTTCGAAGCCAGGAAAATGAATATTTGAAAAAATTCGGTAGAAATAAATATTTATATATAGTTTTATACTTTGGAGGAAAAAAAATAAAATAAAATAAAATAAAAATAAATAAATAAATTAACTAATTTTCAAAAATGAAAAACGACTACGTTTTGGACTCGAAGGTAAATTCAATTTTCGAAAATCTTTTCTTAAAAAAAAAAAAAAAAAAAAAAAAAAAGAAATTTTTTTTTTTTTTTTTTTTTTTTTTTTTCAACTTTGTTTATCTGTCAGAAAAAATTTCGAAAATTGAATTTACCTTCGAGTCCAAGACGTAGTCGTTTTTCATTTTTGAAAATTAAAATTTAGAAATTAATGATTTGTTAATTAACTAATTAATTAATTTTAAAAACTAATTATAGAATTAATTTTAAAAACTAATTATAGAATTAATTTTGAAAACTAATTATAGATTTTTGAAATATTGATAAAATAAATAACAATAACTTTTAATATTTTCTTTAAATATGTAAAAATTTCTTAAATAAATGTAAAAAAGTAATAAGGTGAATCGGGTTTAAAAGATTATCCATACGAAGAAAATTTTATTTAATTTTTATAAATAACTTTGTATGAGAATGGAAATAAAAATTTATTTATATTTTCCTACATTTTTTTTAAGTGGATCGGACAAGTTCAAAAGGTGAAAAAAAAACAAATGATATTTTATCGCTAGAAAAATAATCTCATGCGAGGTCAATAGGTTTTGAGAAGGAGGCCGGAAAAACATCGCGTGATATTTCGTAAAAGTTCAAAGTAATTTTTTAAGTGGATCCGACAAGTTCAAAAGGTTAAAAAAAGATATTTTATCACGAGAAAATTAATCTCATGCGAGGTCAATAGGTTTCGAGAAGGAGGTCGAAAAAAAAACATCTTTGTAACGATTCAAAGTATTTAGGACAGATTGCAAGATGTCTGTCTGCGGGGTAACATTTGTAAAAAAGCAAGGGTCGAGGTCAATAGGTTTCTGATAAGGAAGAAGGAAAAACATCGCGTGATATTTGGTAACGGTTCAAAAGGACAGATTGCAAGATGATATCTACGGGGTAACATTAGTAAAAGCAAGGGTTTTTGAGTATAAATAGAGGCGTTTTCTCTCATATCGGCAGTCTGCAACTAGTTTGTCCAAGCTTATTTTTCTCAGACACACTTTGCTTTTTTCACGTTGAAACTTTTGTTTGTTGTCGGAAAAACTTTGTTTTTTTTTGCTGTTGGAAATTTTTTAGTTGTTTTTTGGGGTTGAAACTTTGTTTTTTGCTGTCGGAAAACTTTTTTTTTTGAGGTTGAAACTTTGTTTTTTGTTTGCCGTCGGAAAATTTTTTAGTTGATTTTTTTTTTCTCACGAGTCATGGAAAACTTCATCGATCTGAACGATATTTGTCTCGTCATCGACTTGGACGGGTTTTTCATCAAAGGTAAAAACAAAAAAGCATCTTTTTACCCGAGAGAGTTGGGCTACGCGGGGATAACGAAACCTCGCGTGGATTGCGTCCGATTTCATTTGAATCATCTCGTACCCGAGATAAAAGAAAACGATTGGCGAACAAACGATTGGAAAACCGTGAGATATTGTTCGCATAACGTTCACGGACTCTCTTTGAGGGCGCAGTATCGCGAAGATGTGAGATTTTTACACACGTTGGGACCTTTAATGGAAAACTTGTATAAAAATTACAAAACGGACGAGAAAACCGTAGTGGCGTACAAGGGTGGCGAAGAAGAGAGAAATTTATTAGAAAAACTCGGCATACCGTCGGTCAACTTGGAAAATTTCGACTGTCCGAAGTTCGACGACCTGCCGATGCCCGACGTACGAGACTGCGGGTATCACAACAAATTTAAAAATTCTACGAAAAGATGCCATTGCAGCATGCAAGAGTGTGCCGCCTTCGCCGATTGGATCAGAGAAGAAATTAAAAAAAATTCTTAATAGAAAAAAAATTGTTTTTTAATGGCTCTATAGCTATTGAAAAAAGTAAAAAATATTCTATTAAGAGTGAAAAAATGGGGTCGGACGAGATATTGTTAGCCAAAAAAAAAAATTCGGCTAACAAATATCTCGTCCGACCCCATTTTTTTGCGTCGAACGATAAACCAATATTGAAACTAGTTTTAAAATAAATCTTTAAAAAAAATTATTAATTTTTTCATATTGAGATAAATACTTGGAATTTTTTTTTTAAAAAGTAAATTTAATAATTTGTTATTTTTTAAAGTCTTTTCTTAATAAAATAATTTTTTTATAGTTAAAAGCTATAAAAGTAAATTTATTAAGAGTAAAAAAAAATGGGGTTGGACAATGTATTGTTAACAATACATTGTCCGACCCCATTTTTTTACGTTTAATTTTTTACCAATATTGGAAAAACATATTTTTTCACTTGAAATTTCCATTTAAAAAAATAAATCTTTATCTATAAAATAAATAGAAATTAAAAATTCTTGCATTGAGTAAATAATTTGTATTTTTTAAATTATAAATATTTACTGTGGTCCATTTTAGAATGACAACGCAAAAAATATATTAAGTAAATTTCTATTTTTCAGAATCATCCCGAAAAATTTTTAAATTATAAATGTTTACTGTGGTCCATTTTAGAATGACAATGCAAAAAATAATGTAATAAGTAAAATTCCTTTGCATTTCTATTTTTCAGAATCATCTCAAAACTTTTTAAAATTTAAATATTTTACTATTGTCCATTTTAGAATGACAATCTAAAAAATAATGTATTAAGTAAAATTTTATTTGAGTCTTTATTTTTCCGAAATTTCTCCTAAAATATTTTTTATCGATGATTTTAATATTTACTATTGGTCTCAATGATAATTGATTGTTATATTTAAAAACTTTCGATGATTTTAATATTTCATAATTAGTTTTAAAAAATAATTTTAATTTAACCACATTTTTCGAAAATCGGTTGAATTTGCAATAGTCAACATGAAAGCAAAGTCTTCATTTTTGAAAATGATAATCCTATCTGTATTATAAATATATTTATTTTCAACATCATCATGAAAAAAAAAAAAAAAAAAAAAAAAAAAAAAAAAAAAATTTTTTTTTTTTTTTTTTTTTTTTTTTACATTTAAAGATTTTATAAGATAAATTCATTTAAAAAAATATATATTTATGATACTGATCGAGATAAGTTAAATTTTCAAATATGATTTAGACTGTGCATTGATTATTATAAAAAAATTTAACCGAATTTTCAAAATTCCATAATTAGGTTTTAAAAATTAGTATTTTTAAAACCTAATTATGGAATTTTGAAAAGTTATTATGTAAAATTAAAAAAAAATATTGTAATTTAAATTTTTTTAGCTTTTTTATTTAAAAAAACTGTAATTTTAAAAAAATATTAAAATAATATAACTAAAAAGTAATTAAATTGATTATTTTATTATTTTTACACGATAACTTTTAAAATTACATAATTAGTTTTGAAGAATAATCTTATTTTAACTAAAATTTTTGAAAGTTGGTTGAATTTGCAATAGTCAACACAAAAGCTAAATCTTCATTTTTTAAAATGTACTTAATCCGATCTACATCGTAAATATATTTCTTGGACATCAAACATAATTATTAAAAAAAAAAAAAAAAAAAAAAAAAAAAAAAAAAAAAAAAATTTTTTTTTTTTTTTTTTTTTTTTTTTTTTTTTTTTTTAATTACTATTATTTTAGAAAATGAAAAAATAAATCAAAAAAATTTTTGATTTGTGTTCGAAGAAAAAATGAAACCGTTTAGAGTTCACGAATCATTAAAGTTTACGATTAGTCAACATTTTCATATTTAGACAATCTTCTTTTAAGTTCAACTATTTCGGCCATCAGCTTACCAATTTCGGTTTCTCTCAAATAATCGATTTTTTTCCATAATTGTTTAATTTCATCTTGAAGCGATCTATTTTCCCCTTGAAGCGAATCGTTTTTCTCTTCCATAGTTTTCAATTTACATTTCAATTCCCTATTTTCTTCTTCGCGGCGCAATTCGTTTTCCACTCGTAAATTCTCATATTTGTTTTTCCATTCCCTGATTTCATTTTCCAATTCGTTGCAACGTTCCACGATCGGTTTCGCACAGTCCAAACACGCTTGCTGTATGGGACAAATTTCCCACCGATCGTCTCCCATCACGCCGGAATTTTGAAAACTTATCGTGTAAAATTTATAAAATACCTTACTTTTCAAAACTCGGTTGAATTTCCGATAAGCAACACAAAAGTTAAGTCTTCATTTTTGAAAATGAACTCAATCCGATCTGCATTGTAAATATATTTACTTCAACATAAAAAAAAAAAAAAAAAAAAAAAAAAAATTTTTTTTTTTTTTTTTTTTTTTTTTTTTTTTTTTTTTAATCAAATTTTAGAAAATGAAAAATAAATCAAAATCTTTTTCGATTTATACCCCGGTTAAAAATTAAACCATTTAGAATCCGCGAATCATTAAAGGTTATGATTAGTCAACATTTTCATATTTAGACAATCTTCTTTTTAGCTCAACGATTTCGGTCTCTCTCAAATATTCGATTTTGTTCCATAACCGTTTAATTTCATCTTGAAGCGAGTCATTTTTAATCCGAAGCGATTTATATTCTTCTTGAAACAAATCTTCCATAGTTTTCAATTTACATTTCAATTCCCTAATTTCTTCTTCGCGGCGCATTTCGGTTTCCGCACGTAAATTTTCCAATTCTTCGCAACGTTCCACGATCGGTTTCGCACAGTCCAAACACGCTTGCTGTCTCGGACAAGTTTTCCACCAATCGTTTTCCACGGCTCGGTAAAACAACGCGTAATCGACGTCTTTTTTTAACTTTCTATATTTTTGTTTTTCCTTTCCCAGTTCTGCAAAATATATTTTTTTTCCATCGTTCAAATGCAAATAGCGATCCGTGATCTCTTTGGAAAATTTGACATTTTCGTTCACCGGCAACACCAAATTCATCTCGATCCCGGGTAAATGTTTGACTTGAACTTTCCATTTCGAATCGGTCTTTTTCATCGGAACGTAAAGTAATTTTTTGGGATCGCAGCGGTTATAATTCTGTCCGATCAACTTTAGGACGCCCCCGTCCCACATCGTCGCCAATACCAATCTGTAACCCGAAGGTAATGTTTCCGAGATGCAAAAATGATTTTTTCCACTTTTATGTTTCCTTTTAATTTTTTGTTCGTCGTCGAGAAAAGAAACATCCTCCTCGTCGTAATATTTTTCGTATTTGTCCTTGCGAAAATTAAAATTACATCCGGATTTACGTTGGCTCAAATATCCCATCGCGTTCACCAGATGCATTTCGGATTTGATCCGTTTATAATTCTTACATTTGAATTTGGGATAAGGCTTTATAGCGTGTCTGGGCACGACGACCTTTTTCCACACGCGTCTGAAATCACGCAGAGAACGCGAAACCACGATCATGTGTCGGTGCTGCCTGAAACGAGCCTCGGACTCTTTTCCGCCGTCGCACCAACAAGAAAAAGGTATGGTTTTGACACTTCCCTCGCCGAAATTATCTTCGTTGTCTTTTTCGGCGGCTCGTACGAAACTTTCATAAACCACCGCCCGCACCATGACATGCAACCACACGTGACCTCCTCGAACATATTTTTGAACGCAAGCGGCGGCCAAATTTAAAGTTTCGTCTTTGAAAGGCACGGATAAGATTTCGTCGCTCAGATCCAATTGACAAACGGGTTCCGTATAATATTCTTCGATGTCGGATATTTTCTCGTGCCCGAAAAACAAATCTTTTTCGCACATGGGCGTGAAATCGAAAAATTTCAAACTCGTCATTTTTATTTTTTTCGGAATCGCCGATGATGACGAATCCTCTTTTTCAATTTTTCGTTTTGCACAGAGAGCCAAACCCAATTTGAATTTCTTATAACATTCTAAGAGATGGTCGGCATTGTCATTTTTTTGCCTTCTAGGAAATTTTACCTCGCCCGAACACCAAACGCAACACGTAAAACGATTCAACCCGTGTTTTTCTGTACAATGGGCTTCGTATTCTTTCGCAAGGAGAAGTTTTCCGCAGTCCGAATGTGGACACGTAAACGAAAAATTATCCCAATAGAGAGCATTGGAATAACGTTTTAATTCTTTGCCTGCAACCATATTGTAACATATAGTTTTAAGCAATACACTACTAACGTCTCATATATAAATATTTTAGAGGAAAAAAAAAAAAAAAAAAAAAAAAAAAAAAAAAAAAAAAAAATATTATTGTAGTTCCTTATTGTAGTTCCTGGCGCTTGTCGATTAAAATTTCATGGGCAACGATCGGTTTTGGCCAGATTTCATTTTCCAAAAATTTCGAAAAAATCAAATCTCCGAGATGCAAGTCAATCAATTAGTTTTCTAAAAATAGTAACAATGACGTCATCACCTTGACGTCAATTTCATAGAAAGAATTGTTTGTCAAGAAATTATGAAGACTTTTAGAAAACCGAACCATTTATATATTTTCTTGAACATCAAACATTAAAAAAAAAAAAAAAAAAAAAAAAAAAAAAAAAAAAAATTTTTTTTTTTTTTTTTTTTTTTTTTTTTTTTTTTTTTTTTTCATCCTTGGTAAATGTTAAACAAAATATATATTGGTCAGCACCAACTATAGAATTTTGAAACTTATTGTATAAAATCAATAAATAAACTACAAACTTTCATTTTTGCACATATTTAAAAAAAATTGTAATTTTTTTACAAATTGAAAAAAAACGACCGAAAAGTAATTAAATGGGTTATTTTATTATTTTTATCTCATGAGTATCGCGATTCCATGATAATTTTTCAAAAATAATTTTATTTTAACATCATTTTTTAAAAGTCGGTAGGATTTGCAAATTACCAAAAATGATTTAGATTGTGTGTTGATTTCAGAAAATTGAACACAATTTCCACAAATGATGTCGGAAAAAGTATTTTAATTGTGAAATATTGAAACTCCTTACGTAAAATCGAAAAATTAACCTCAAACATTCATTTTTACACATATTGAAAAAAAATTGTAATTTTTTATGTTAAAAATACAAAGATGAATTTTCTTGAGTATATTCAAAAGTAACAATTATTTTCGGAAGCCATTTTCAAATATAACTTTTTATAATTTGTCTTAAGTGTTAAACCATTTTCAAATATAACTTTTTATAACCTGTCTTAAGTGTTAAAACATTTTCAAATATAACTTTTTATAACCTGTCTTAAGTGTTAAAACATTTTCAAATATAACTTTTTATAACCTGTCTTAAGTGTTAAAACATTTTCAAATATAACTTTTTATAACCTGTCTTAAATGTTAAACCATTTTCAAATATAACTTTTTATAACCTGTCTTAAATATTAAACCATTTTCAAATATAACTTTTTATAACCTGTCTTAAATGTTAAAGTTGTTTTATCTTCAAGCTGTCTAAATTTTACTTCGACAGAGTCAGATTAACAATTACTTTCGGAAGCCGTTTTCAAATATAACTTTTTATAACCTGTCTTAAACCTTTTATAACCTGTCTTGAATGTTAAAGTTGTTTTATCTTCGAGCTGTCTAAATTTTACTTCGACAGAGTCAGATTAACAATTACTTTCGGAAGCCGTTTTCAAATATAACTTTTTATA
The DNA here is from genome assembly GCA_963930645.1 of Salticus scenicus. Classification (NCBI taxonomy): domain Eukaryota; kingdom Metazoa; phylum Arthropoda; class Arachnida; order Araneae; family Salticidae; genus Salticus; species Salticus scenicus. Next base: position 573,481 of record CAWVNO010000050.1, read on the forward strand.
ACCTGTCTTGAATGTTAAGTTGTTTTATCTTCAAGCTGTCTAAATTTTACTTCGACAGAGTCAGATTAACAATTACTTTCGGAAGCCGTTTTCAAATATAACTTTTTATAACCTGTCTTAAACTTTTTATAACCTGTCTTGAATGTTAAAGTTGTTTTATCTTCGAGCTGTCTAAATTTTACTTCGACAGAGTCAGATTAACAATTACTTTCGGAAGCCGTTTTCAAATATAATTTTTTATAACCTGTCTTAAACTTTTTATAACCTGTCTTTTTTGCTTTCAAAATGAAAAATCTTCAGAGAATCTGTTTTCGGTCGCGTCCGTTGCCTCGATTTCACATCGTTCGGTATTAGTGTCAAGGGCATCTGTTGCAGAAATCTTTTTTTCCCCCAGCAAATGGATCACCAAAGCTATAATGAAAAATTATTAGAGTTTGATTGTATTTTCATTATTTTTTTACAATACTCTCTCCGTTTCCATCAGGAATGAGACTGGCATTTTCAACAGATTGCGTAAAAAATTGAACTCAATTTCGACAAATGAGGTCAGAAAAGTATTCTGATGGTGAAATATTGAAAACTCGTCGCGTAAAATCAATAAATTAATTGCAAACTTTAATTTTTCCATCTATTGAAAAAAATTGTAATTTTTTTAAAAATTGTAAAAAAAAATGAACAAAAAATAATTAAATTGCTTATTTTACTATTATTATGCAATAAGCATCATGATTCCACGATTAATTTTCAAAAATAATTTTATTTTAACATTATTTTTTGAATGTCGGTAGGATTTTCAAATTTTCAAAATTGATTTGGATTGTGTGTCGATTTCAGAAAACTGAACGGAATTTCGATAAATGAGGTCAGAAAAGTATTCTGATGATGAAATATTGAAATTTATCACGTAAAATCAATAAATTAATTGCAAACTTTCATTTTACACATATTGAAAAAAATTGTAATTTTTTTAAAATTTGTAAAAAAACGATCGAAATTTAATTAAATTACTTATTTTACTATTTTTATACAAGAAGCATCACGATTCCACGATTATTTTTCAAAAATATTTTTATTTTAACATCATTTTTTGAAAGTTGGTTGAATTTGCAAATTACCAAAATTGATTTGGATTGTGTGTCGATTTCAGAAAACTGAACGGAATTTCGATAAATGAGGTCAGACAAGTATTCTGATGATGAAATATTGAAACTCGTCGCGTAAAATCAATAAATTAATTGAAAATTTTCATTTTACACATATTGAAAAAAATTGCAATTTTTTAAAAAATTTGTAAAAAAAGATCGAAATTTAATTAAATTGCTTATTTTACTATTTTTATACAATAAGCATCATGATTCCACGATTATTTTTCAAAAATATTTTTATTTTAACATCATTTTTTGAAAGTTGGTTGAATTTGCAAATTACCAAAAATGATTTAGATTGTGTGTCGATTATAGAAAACTGAACGGAATTTCGATAAATGGGGTCAGAAAAGTATTCTGATGGTAAAATATTGAAACTCGTCGCGTAAAATCAATAAATTAATTGCAAACTTTCATTTGTGCATCTATTGAAAAAAATTGCAATTTTTTTTAAAATTTGTAAAAAAACGATCGAAATTTAATTAAATTGCTTATTTTACTGTTTTTATACAATAAGCATCATGATTCGATGTTTATTTTTCAAAAATATTTTTATTTTAACATCATTTTTTGAAAGTCGGTCGAATTTGCAATTTTTCAAAAATGATTTAGATTGTGGGTCGATTATAGAAAACTGAACGGAATTTCGATAAATGAGGTCAGAAAAGTATTCTGATGGTGAAATAGTGAAATTTATCGCGTAAAATCAATAAATTAATTGCAAACTTTCATTTGTGCATCTATTGAAAAAAATTGCAATTTTTTTAAAAATTTGTAAAAAAACGATCGAAATTTAATTAAATTGCTTATTTTACTGTTTTTATACAATAAGCATCACGATTCGACGATTATTTTTCAAAAATATTTTTATTTTAACATCATTTTTTGAAAGTTGGTCGAATTTGCAAATTACCAAAAATGATTTAGATTGTGTGTCGATTATAGAAAACTGAACGGAATTTCGATAAATGAGGTCAGACAAGTATTCTGATGATGAAATATTGAAACTCGTCGCGTAAAATCAATAAATTAATTGAAAATTTTCATTTTACACATATTGAAAAAAATTGCAATTTTTTTAAAAATTTGTAAAAAAACGATCGAAATTTAATTGAATTGCTTATTTTACTATTTTCATGCAATAAGCATCACGATTCCACGATTATTTTTCAAAAATAATTTTATTTTAACATCATTTTTTGAAAGTTGGTTAAATTTGCAATTTTTCAAAAATGATTTAGATTGTGTGTCGATTATAGAAAACTGAACGGAATTTCGATAAATGAGGTCAAAAAAGTATTTTAATTATAAAATATTGAAACTCGTCGCCTAAAATCAATAAATTAATTGCAAACTTTCATTTTACACATATTGAAAAAAAATTGTAATTTTTTTAAAAATTTGTAAAAAAACGATCGAAATTTAATTAAATCGCTTATTTTACTATTTTTATATAATAAGCATCATGATTCGACGATTATTTTTCAAAAATAATTTTATTTTAACATCATTTTTTAAAAGTCGGTAGGATTTGCAAATTACCAAAATTGATTTAGATTGTGTGTCGATTATAGAAAACTGAACGGAATTTCGATAAATGAGGTCAGAAAAATATTTTAATTGTAAAATATTGAAACTCGTCGCCTAAAATCAATAAATTAATTGCAAACTTTCATTTTTGCATCTATTGAAAAAAAATTGTAATTTTTTTAAAATTTGTAAAATAATGATCGAAATTTAATTAAATTGCTTATTTTACTATTTTTATACAATAATCATCACGATTCCATGATTATTTTTCAAAAATATTTTTATTTTAACATCATTTTTTGAAAGTTGGTTAAATTTGCAATTTTTCAAAAATGATTTAGATTGTGTGTCGATTATAGAAAACTGAACGGAATTTCGATAAATGGGGTCAGAAAAGTATTTTAATTGTGAAATATTGAAACTCGTCGCGTAAAATCAATAAATTAATTGCAAACTTTCATTTTACACATGCTGAAAAAAATTGTAATTTTTTTTAAAATTTGTAAAAAAAACGATCGAAATTTAATTAAATTGCTTATTTTACTATTTTTATACAATAAGCATCACGATTCTATGATTAGTTTTCAAAAAAAATTTTATTTTAACATCATTTTTTGAAAGTTGGTAGGATTTTCAAATTTTCAAAATTGATTTAGATTGTGTGTCGATTTCAGAAAACTGAACGGAATTTCGACAAATGTGATCAGAAAAGTATTTTAATTGTAAAATATTGAAACTCGTCGCATAAATTTTCATTTTTACATCTATTGAAAAAAATTGTAATTTTTTTAAAATTTATAAAAAAAACGATCGAAATTTAATTAAATGGCTTATTTTACTGTTTTTATACAATAAGCATCACGATTCGATGTTTAATTTTAAAAAATAGTTTTATTTTAATATCATTTTTTGAAAGTCGGTAGGATTTGCAATTTTCCAAAAATGATTTAGATTGTGGGTCGATTATAGAAAACTGAACGGAATTTCTACAAATGAGGTCAGAAAAGTATTTTAATGGTGAAATATTGAAACTCGTCGAGTAAAATCAATAAATTAATTGCAAACTTTCATTTTACACATATTGAAAAAATTTGTAAAAAAACAATCGAAAATTAATTAAATTGCTTATTTTACTATTTTTATGCAATAAGCATCATGATTCCACGATTATTTTTCAAAAATATTTTTATTTTAACATCATTTTTTGAAAATTGGTCGAATTTGCAAATTACCAAAAATGATTTAGATTGTGTGTCGATTATAGAAAACTGAACGGAATTTCGACAAATGAGGTCAGAAAAGTATTCTGATGATGAAATATTGAAACTCGTCGCGTAAAATCAATAAATTAATTGCAAACTTTCATTTGTGCATCTATTGAAAAAAATTGTAATTTTTTTTAAAATTTATAAAAAAACGATCGAAAAGTAATTAAATGGCTTATTTTACTATTATTATGCAATAAGCATCACGATTCCACAATTATTTTTCAAAAATAATTTTATTTTAACATCATTTTTTGAAAGTCGGTAGTATTTGCAACAGTCAATCCAAAAACTAAATTTTCGTTTTTGAAAATATTTTAACCCAATTTACATCATAAATATATTTTCTTAAACATCAAACGTAAAAAAAAAAAAAAAAAAAAAAAATTTTTTTTTTTTTTTTTTTTTTTTTTTTTTTTTTTTTTACGTTTAAATTTTTTATAAGATAATTTTATTTAATAAAATATATATTTATGATATTGATAAGACAAGTTAAATTTTCAAAATGACTTAGACTGTGCGTCGATTATAGGAAAATTTAACTAAATTTTCGGAAAAATAATGTAAAAATAGTATTTTTTTGAAATTTAATTAAGGTATTTATTTTTTACTACGATAATTCTAGTATTTTAATGCTTGTATGCTGGGTGGTGGGGATCTCGACGGAGATCTGGATCTCGATCGAGACCTCGACCGATCTCTGTAAAAATCCGAATCGTTGAGGCCGGTGTAATCCAAATCGGAATAATAGAGTTCGGAGTCTGAATAATCGAGGCCGTGTAATCGCTCAAACTCTTCTAAATGTTTCAGACTCATCATCTTTCCGATATCTTTTCTAGTAAACCGTTTTTTACAAGACGGACAAGGCGGTAAAATGGATACGTTTGAATTTTTACCCTTAGAATCTTTATCGGAAGCCTTTCTTTTCGAAGCGTTCCGTTTTCGTTGATTATATAATCGATTGGCGCATTTCGCATGGAAACGATGTCTACATTCGGCAGTAAATAAATTTCCTTTCTTACCCCGACAAATCGTACATTTATATTTCATACTTTTTTTTAAACTGCGACGTCTAGATTGGGAAGTATTACGGGTTGGATATTGAGGCAAAGATAGATTTTTTTGGAATTTTTCTTAAGAGTTGATCGTTTTATTTTTAAAAATATTATAAATAAAATAACTTAAAAGTATTTTATTATTTTTACCCTATAAATTTCAAAGTTCCACGATAACTTTTCAAAAATAATTTTATTTCGACCATTGCTTTCGAAAGTAGGTTGAATTTGCAGCAGTCAACACAAAAGCTAAATCTTTAGTTTTGAAAATTTACTCAATCCGATCAGCATTATAAATATATTTTCTTGAACATCAAACATTAAAAAAAAAAAAAAAAAAAAAAAAAAAAAAAAAAAATTTTTTTTTTTTTTTTTTTTTTTTTTAAGGATTTAGATTATTTAAAAATCTTTTCGATTCGGTCCAAGATGTAGATGTTTTCATTTTTTGAAATTAATTAATTACTAATTAATTAGTGATTAATTAGTTATTAATTAGTGATTAATTTTTAAAAATGAAAACATCTACATCTCGGACCGAATCGAAAAGAATCTTTTATAATCTTAAATCCTTAAACAAAAAAAAAAAAAAAAAAAAAAAAAAAAAATTTTTTTTTTTTTTTTTTTTTTTTTTTTTTTTTTTTTAAGGATTTAAGATTATAAAAGATTCTTTTCATTTTGATCCGAGATGTAGATGTTTTCATTTTTGAAAATTAATTAATTATTAATTACTAATTAATCACTAATTAATTAATTAGTGATTAATTTTCAAAAATGAAAACATCTACATCTCGGACCGAATCGAAAGAATCTTTTATCTCAAACCCTTAAAAAAAAGAAAAAAAAAAAAAAAAAAAAAAAAAAAAAATTTTTTTTTTTTTTTTTTTTTTTTTTTTTTTTTTTAAGACAAATTAATTTAAAAATATATATTTATGATATTAATCAGATAAGTTAAATTTTCAAAAATGATTATTGTTTATTCAATAAATTAAATCATTGTTTTCGAAAGTCGGTTGAATTTCCAATAGTCAACACAAAAGCTAAATATTCATTTATGAAATTTTACTCAATGCGATCAACATTATAAATATATATTCCTGAACATAAAAAAAAAAAAAAAAAAAAAAAAAAAAAATTTTTTTTTTTTTTTTTTTTTTTGATATAAAATATATATATATATATATATAAGACAAATTCATTTAAAAAAATATTTAATTTATAAAAAGATATATAAAAATACATAAATAATTAAAATGGTATTTTTTTTCATCTTTCAAAAAATTATTTATATAGTCATAGTCGTCTCGAAATGAATGCACGACATTTTTTCATCTTTTTCCAAAAAATTATTTATATAATCATAATCTTCTTCAAATGGATGCAAATATAAAATATAATTGTCATTGTTTTCGTTTGACGCTTCGTTAAGTGAAACATTTTCTTCTTTCATTTTCGAAATATGCTTAGTCTCATCATCATCGATTTTAGGAATTTTATAATTTTTTAACCATCGTCTATCGGTTTCGGCACGTCGATTTATTTTTTTGTTTGACGATTTATGTTCACTGGAGAAAAATTTTTCTTTTTTCAAAGTCTGAGGTTTTTTTTGAATTGTTTCCAATTTTATATTTTCGACGATTTTCTTTTTCGCGTCTTTTTCACCCAATCGATTCATTTTTCTCTTTGATGATTTAGACTCCCTCGTAGAAAGATTTTCTTTTTTCGTTTCCGATACAAGTTTAGTTTTTACACATTCGACGGGTTCCTTTTTAATCTTTTCCGATTTAATACATTCGGCAGGTTCCGTCTTAATCTTTTCCAATTTCGTACATTCGACGGGTCCCGTCTTAATCTTTTCTGATTTAATACATTCGGCTCGTTCCTTCTTAATTTTTTTCAATTTAATACATTCGGCAGGTTCTTTTTTCACGATCGGTTGCGGAGAAGGCAATTTTTTCAAATGTTTTTGTTTCGCCGCTTTCCATAATTCGACCGACGGTGCGATAAACGGTTCGTTTTTCATTTTTTTAGACTCTTCGACGACAGTCAGAGGCTTTATCATTTTTCTTTTTTCGGCTTTCTTTTTTTTCTCGATTTTTGAAACTCGAGCACCGAGAACAGAAGATTTTTCATTTTTGGATTCTTTCGAAGTCGTCAGAGAGGATTTCGAACGATCGCGACATTCTTCTTTTGAATCGGAAGGGTCGCTTTTCGATGACAGAGACGACTTTGAAAAAATTTTCTTTTCATCCGTAGATTCGGGATCGGCAGAAATTTCGACCGTTTTTTCATCTTTGAAAGTCGAAACATTTTTTTCTTCTTTTACATTTTCCAAAATTAAACTCTTTTTTTCTTCATTCCGTATATTTTCGGAGATTAAAGTATTTTTTTCTTCATTCTGTATATTTTCAGAAATTAAACTATTTTTTTCTTCATTCTGTATATTTTCGGAGATTGTTTCTTCGTACTTTACATTTTCCAAGATTAAACTCGAAGGGGGTGTTTCGACGAGAGGAGATGAAAAATCCATGTTTTCTTCATCTTGCTGAAACGGGGTAGCCGCATAATCAAATTCCAAATAATAATACGGGGAAAGTGGTGCTCTCGGCGTCGATGGTTCGTAATTATAATCGACTCTTTCGACTTTGGGAGTTTCTAAAGAAATATATTCTTGATCGACCATCGCGAGAAAGACTCGCAAACAAAGTGAAACGACTGTGAAATGCGAACCCCCCTTATATATAGGTTGGGAAAAATAATCTTATCTCGAAAATATTTTTAAGAATCGTGTCAAAAGTTCAAACGAGTCGCGAGGTCAGCTTTTTCTCATACCCTAAAAGAATGTTCTGGAAGGAAAAAAAAAACCGACGCGTGACAGATCGAGGTCACATCTTATCGCGTGTGTCGAAAATAACCATTTCAAAGTTTTCAAAACGAGTCACGAGGTCATTTCTCATACCCTAAAAGAATGTTCTAAAAGGAAAAAACGACCTCGAGGTTATCTTATCGCGCATTTCAAAATCACGCGTTTCATAACATGTCGTTCTAAAGGTCATTCTCGAATCGTATAAATAGGGTGGAATTTTTCGACTCGATTTCATACTGCTCGTTGCTACCGTCGGTGTCGCCTATTACTTTTTTTTTCAGTCGATAGCAGCCTAGAAAAAAAAACTTTGTTTTTTTTTTCGAAATGTCTTCGAATTTTCGACTTGAATTTCTCAACAAATCCTCTTCGAATTTTCAACCGGGTCATGTCTTTCCCAAAACCGAAATATTTCCAAATTTTCTATCTTCGAATGTACGAAAAATAACTTATCCCGAAAAAAATTTTAAATATATCTTGAATAAATTCGCCGTTCACGTATTCGTTTTATTTATGAACATTGACCACGTGATCAGCTTCAGTAAACGCTCCATGAATGAAAGATTCATGCAGAACGTCATTCAAATCGGCAAAGAATGTCAAACTTTTCGAGAATTTTTTCCAGAATGCATCAATTGGACGCAAATCATCAGGAGATATAAAATACCTCCCACGAATTCCTCGAGGATCAACGCGGACACTCGACTCGGTTTTTATTTCAAAAATTGTTTTCTGGTGAAAGCTTATTTCACTTTCGGACAACGGACGGTCGAAAAAGACACTTGTCACATCCTACAAGTTTTGAACGTTCCTTTGTTGTTTTACCTCAACGAATCTCCGAAATTGAGTAAAAAAGATAAACTTTTTCCAGTCGATTCCATATTGGAGTACGATCGACTCATCTTGTCTCCCAATACCTGTTTTGAAATCCCGGCCGGTACCACGTATGTTCTTTTCACGACGCAAAAATGTTTTTTCAGTTTAGACGTTGTGAGAAAGGGTACGAAATTACCTTTCGATTGCGTGAATCCTTTGGAGGCTCGAGTGAGAAAATTAGAAAGACTTTGCGATTTGCCACCCATGACGCCTCACATAAGCGAAGAAAATCAAAATATCGATAATTGTAACATGCCCGAAGCGAAACGGCCACGAACGGAAGATGACATTCCTCGAGAATTATTGCACGAAACTCATCCCGAATATTTCATGTCTCCGGAAGAAAATACCAACGCATCGGTGCCGCAAACACAACTGACATTTTATTTGGTACCTTCTCAACCGACATTGCCTTCTGTTCGACCGGAAGAACAAATATCTACGCTCCAAGCTCCACCACCTGAAAGACATTTCCCACTGCCTATATTGAATCGCGAAATCATCGTGAGTTCGCCCGATTTTGTAAAATATTATGAGAAATTAAAAAACCATACGTATTTTCAAAATCCACCGTGGAAACTATTACCCGATGATTTTATTTCACCCGAACGGAATGATATTCGACCTTTGGATTTGAGTGTCCGATCCATGGAAGACGAATCGTCGCCTCGATTGCAAAATGAAAATTTATCCGTTTCTTCCATAGAAGAATCATTTTCGTCGCCGCGACGAGATCTTTCTCAAGATGAAAATTTTTCGCTCTCTTCTGCACGACCGTCTCCCGAATCGTCTCAAAATAATGTATCGGAAGAAAAAAAATTCTATAATGACGTCGATGAAATTATATATAGTCAGCAAAAGACAGAGTTGGAAAATGAGTATCGCAATAACGAAATGATATATGATCGGCAAATTACAGAGTTTGAAAACGAGTACGGTAATAACGACTATATATATAATCGGCAAAGCACATATTTGGAAAATCAGTTGATAAATATATGCGAGAAAATAGAAAATGGCTCGGGTCATCAAACGGCAGAATTGGAAAATAATTTAAACGATTTCGAACTAATTTTTTAATTTTTTTTTTTTTTTTTTTTTTTTTTTTTTTTTTTTTTTAAATTAAAAATATAAATTAGGTAAATGGTAATTTGGTTCATGTATCGATTTTTCTAACATTTGATGCCATTTAAAATTTAAAAATATAAAGTTTTTGAACTACAATACAAAATTGTCAAAAATTTAAAATTTAATTATATATAAATATATTTGATTTTTTTTACATATAATCTAAAATGTTTTATTAAAATTATTTTTTTAAATTTAAAATAGAAGAATCTTTAAAAATAAAATAAAATTTTCTTTTGAGTTTGATTAATTTTAAAAAGTTATTTCAATTTAGCGAATACTTTATAATTTCAATATCCATAAAAAAATCATAAAATTTAAAAAGATTTCGTGTTAAAGATTTAAAATTAGCAATTTTGTTATTTTAAATTATTTGATGTAACATTTAAACCGATAATTTTATCACGACATGATAAAAATACTCAAATAGATGAAAAACAAACCACTTGAAAAAGTTCATGGGAAATTCTAGAAAAATTATAAAAAGAAATATTTATCTTATCGCGATTTGATAATATATTCGAGTAGGTCGAAAAACAAACCACTTCAAAAAGTTTATCGAAATTCTAGAAGTTAAAAATAATATTATCTTATCGCGCCACTTCAAAAAGCTTATGGGAAAAGTCTAGAAGAATTCTTAATGTTTTGTAAGAGACGTCAAAATATTATTTTCTCGCCTTTATCCCGAAAGAATCCTTGACATGAGGTCAAGTGTCTCCTAAAATTTTCAAGATATCATCTGATATCTACACGATAAAAATTGTTTTGCTCGGCCTGAATATAAACTTTCCCAGAGAAATTCGAGTGGTTTCTTATCATTCCTTCGAGAAAAAACTCGTTTCTCAACCTGTTTTTTTCCCCGCGGGTCAAGTGCTCGTTGACCTCGTTTTTCCGATATGAAACGGCCGAGCAGTATATATAGAGAGGCTTTTCCGTTTTCTCATTCAGTTTCTTTGCTTTCTCTCCGTAACATCAACACGATGGAGTGCCCGATTTGTCTGGAAATTATCGACGAAGAAAATAAATTTATATTGCGGCGATGTTCTCATGAATATCACAAGTCCTGTTTGCGAGAATGCTTTAAATATGTGCACGATAATAGACAAGCGAAATGTTCGATGTGCAGAGAGAAAATTTTCTTCGAAGGGCTCGAAGAAAAGTTGGGACTTCCGCCTCGGACCAGCCACCCCGAGGACGAGGAATATTCCGGAAGTCCCGACTTGCCTCTGAGTTTCATCAGAAGATATTTTCCGAATCGGTTATCTGACGATGCCTCGTTCACAGCCACTTCGTCTACCGCCGCTTCGCCTGCCGATGCCTTGCCTGCCGCCGCTTCGCCTGCCGATGCCTCACCTGCCGATGCCTCACCTGCCGATGCCTCGTTTGCCGATGCCTCATTTGCCGTCACTTCACCTGTCCATCCCTCATCCACTGCTGCCTCATCTTTCCATCCATCAACTTCTCATCAACAAGAGACTTTCACATCTTCCCATGCCTCAGCTTACCATACCTCAACTTCCCGTGCATCGACTTCCCATCGACATAATTTGCCTCCGAGACGAAGAAATGTAAGTCACAATAATTTTTCAAAAGTTAAAAAATTATCTCTAAAAGTTAAAAAAAATTTGGAAAAATCTTTGGTTAATTTCAATAGTTCAGGACAAGATATTGAAAAAATGATGAGATTATCTTCTTCTTTTGTTTTAACTTATAAACTAGATAAATTATATGAGAGTTACCAACGCTTACAAAATGAGCAATCTAAATTTTTAAGAGAATTTGTAGAAAATATTGACTTGTAAAAACTTAATTTTTTACAAGTCAATATTTTCTATAAATCATAAATATATCCGAGTTAAATTTATTAAATTTTTATACCATTGATTCGCGAAATAATTAAATTTTCTTTATTTTTTTTTAAATTATAAATATATTCAAGTTAAGTTCTTAATTTTTTTTAATTGTAATTATAATTTAATATTATATAAGTAGCCAGACTTACATTTCTTCTTCTTTTCAAAAAAAATTGCATCTCATGTGTTATATATTGTAAATATTATTTATTTTGTACATAAAAATTTCATCACATGTGTATATAAACTGTAAAATTTTGTAAATAAATTTTTTTATTGTTACTATATTTTTGTTTGTTTTTCTTCTTGTATTTTTAAAGTCTTTTAATATATCTTAATAACAATTTTTTATAGCTTGAAGCTATAAAAGTAAAGTTATTAAAAGTAAAAAAATGGGGTCGGACAAGGTATTGTTAGCCATTCGGTTAACAATACCTTGTCCGGCCCCATTTTTTTACGTTAAATTTTTTACCAATATTGAAAAAAAAATGTTTTTTCACTTGAAACTTTTCATTTAAAAAAATAAATCTTTATCCATAAAAATCTAGAATTAAAAATTTAAAAAAAATTCTTATATTGAGTAAATAATTTAACATTTTATGATATCATATTTTTAAAATCATCTCGAAAATTTTTGAATTATATATATTTATTATGATCCATTTTAGAATGACACTATAAAAAATATAAGTATTTTTATTTTTCAGAATCATCCCGAAAAAAAAAAATTTTTAATTATATATATTTACTATTATCCATTTCAGAATGGCAATATAAAAAATAATGTATTAAGTAAAAATCTTTTCCATTTCTATTTGTCCGAGTCATCTCAAAAAAATTTTAATTATATATATTTACTATTGTCCATTTCAGAATGGCAATATAAAAAATAATGTATTAAGTAAAAATCTATTTGTCTAAATCATCAAATCATCTCGTAAATTTTTAATTATATATATTTACTATTGTCCATTTCAGAATGGCAATATAAAAAATAATATATTAAGTAAAATCCTTTGCATTTCTATTTATCCGAATCATCTCAAAAAATTTTTAATTATATATATTTACTATTGTCCATTTCAGAATGGCAATATAAAAAATAATGTATTAAGTAAAAATCTTTTCCATTTCTATTTGTCCGAGTCATCTCAAAAAAATTTTAATTATATATATTTACTATTGTCCATTTCAGAATGGCAATATAAAAAATTAATGTATTAAGTAAAATCCTTTGCATTTCTATTTGTCCGAATCATCTCAAAAAAATTAAAAAATAATGTATTAAGTAAAAATCTTTTGCATTTCTATTTGTCCGAGTCATCTCAAAAAAATTTTAATTATATATATTTACTATTGTCCATTTCAGAATGGCAATATAAAAAATAATGTATTAAGTAAAATCCTTTGCATTTCTATTTGTCCGGTTTCCTGGTGAACTCGCAAATTTTTCAGCAGCCTCGATCGTCAAATATTTTATTAGAAATCTTTAATATGCTTAAACTTACGATTGTTATCGCTAAATTAGGATATTGTTCTCGAAATGTCTAAAAACATTTTAGCGTTTCCCGGTAAACTCGCAAATTTTTCAGCAGCCTCGATCGTCAAATATTTTGTCGTATATAAGTTCATTGTTTGGTCCGTGGACAGATAACTCAAAAAAATTTTAATTATATATATTTACTATTGTATTTTCAAAACAATGGTCCGTTTTAGAATGATTTTTCCTGTGAAAATCTTTCCTCATCAGGTGGAAATCTATCTTTTCAGTCAAATATAAATATATTTGGATCTTTGATAACCTGCTTTTCCTCATAATAAATGCATCTGATCCTATCAATGTCATAAATATATATATTCTTTAACATCCAATAAACATTAAAAAAAAAAAAAAAAAAAAAAAAAAAAAAAAAAATTTTTTTTTTTTTTTTTTTTTTTTTTTTATTTGAAAATTATTTTTTTAAATATTTTTTTTAAATATTTTTTATTAAATATATAATTGTTTCTATTTTTGAAAATTATTGATTAATTGATTAATTGTTAATTAATTTTCAAAATGAAAACTACATTTTTGACTCGAATGAAATTTGTTTTTTTAAATCTTTTATAATTATTTATTTTTATTTTTATATATTATTTATAATTTCAATATTGATAAAATAAATAGAATTTTCAAAAAATTAAAAATTCTTACTTTGAGTTTTCGAAAATTAACACACAGTCTAAGTTATCATTTCTAAATATATTTATCTGAAACTATCAATATCGTAAATATATATTTCCTTCAAAAATTTAAAAAAAAAAAAAAAAAAAAAAAAAAAATTTTTTTTTTTTTTTTTTTTTTTTTTTTTTTTTTTTTTTTTAATTTTGGTTAGAAATTATTTTTAAAAATTAATTTATTATTTCGAGTCCAAGATTTAATCATATTTATTTTTGCAAACTAATTAATTATTAATTAATAAATAAATAATATTTTTCTATGATTCATTTTAAAATAATTTAATTATAAAAAATATTTTAATGATTATAAAAAATTGTTTAATTATATTATTTTCTATAGTTCATTTTAAAATGACGACTCATTAAAAGTCTAAGATGTGGTGAAATTTGAAATATCGAGATGTTATCTCAAATATAAAAATTCTAATTACATATTGTATTTTCTAAGTTATATTTTTCCATGTCAATATAAATATATGACAAAGAAAAGTGTTCAGTGAAATATTTCAAAACGTTTTTACTGGTGATAATCATAGACTTATGACCTGATAGTCATAGATTTTCCACCTGAAGATGAAAAGTTTTCACCTGATGAGCAATTTTTCAAAAAATGAATTAGAAAACTTAGTTGATCTTCTGTGATAATCATAGACTTATGACCTGATATTCATAGATTTTCCACCTTTCACCTGATGAGCAATTTTTCAAAAAATGAATTAGAAAACTTAGTTGATCTTCTGTGATAATCATAGACTTATGACCTGATAGTCATAGATTTTCCACCTGAAGATGAAAAGTTTTCACCTGATGAGCAATTTTTCAAAAAAAAAAATTAGAAAACTTAGTTGATCCTCTGAAAGAACAAATGAAAATACATCGCTGAATTATTTATAACGAACCGATATCTATATTGCCAAGAAAATACCGTCCGCATTCTATTTATCCGATTCATAACTGAGTAAAAGAACCGGATCAATGTCTATGTTTAATGCATCATCTATATTGCCAAGAAAATACCAAAGGACAGATAATTCATGTTATGTAATATTTTGTCGATAAAAATTATTCGAAACTTTGTAAGTTTTTACAAGAGTAGAAAATTTCATATTCTTAGCCGGATCAATGTCTATGTTTAATGCATCATCTATATTGCCAAGAAAATACCAAAGGACAGATAATTCATGTTATGTAATATTTTGTCGATAAAAATTATTCGAAACTTTGTAAGTTTTTACAAGAGTAGAAAATTTCATATTCTTAGCCGGATCAATGTCTATGTTTAATGCATCGTCCATATTGCCAAGAAAATACTAAAATTAAAATACTACGATGTTATGTAATATTTTGTCGATAAAAATTATTCGAAACTTTGTAAGTTTTTACAAGAGTAGAAAATTTTATATTCTGAGCCGGATCAATGTCTATGTTTAATGCATCATCTATATTGCCAAGAAAATACCAAAGGACAGATAATTAATGTTATGTAATATTTTGTCGATAAAAATTATTCAAAACTTTGTAAGTTTTTACAAGAGTAGAAAATTTCATATTCTGAGCCGGATCAATGTCTATGTTTAATGCATCGTCTATATTGCCAAGAAAATACCAAAATTAAAATACTACAACAAATATGAACAGGAAAAATATTTCCCTTCCCACGAAATAATAAATATGTCATTTCAGATGAAATATATATTGTTGCAGAATTTCCTAGTCCTTTTAATAGATTTTAATAAAAAATCTTTCAAATATCGACTTTTTTATCGATTCATACAGTAAATATACGATCGATGGAAAAGTTATTATTGCAGAATGATATTATTAATTATTAAGTAATTATTACCAATTAATAATTTATCTCATTATATTTTGAAATTTACAAAAACAATATTGTTTTTATAATTTTAATAAATTATAATCCGGGACTCAAACCCAGAACTTCAACTATAATTTTTTATAGGGGATCGAGTGCTTTAATAATTTTTCCGTCGACTGTCAGAGAAGGCTTTGCTACCACAAAATAATACATACACCCGAATTTACGGTACCTAGCAATACTTTTCATTTTAACATTAAGTGTCCCAAATAATTTTGGATTACGAAAATGGAAAATATTTTGGAAGATAAAGCCGATTTTTTAACTGTGAGCTTTAAAACTAAAGCGTAAATCGACTCTGTGAAAACTCTAAACTTGGGAAGAGGACTTTTCTGTATAACGGCGTTCAGGGGTTCACTAGTCGGCCACACCCATACTGCAACAATTTATATTTTTTCGCGACAATGGAAAATCCGTTTTATTTTAGAAATATAAATTTATATCTTTTTTCTAAATCATAACCTTTAAAATTTTTCAGTAAGAATGATTCATCATACACCGAGGCCAATCAAAACGATAAGACTATTTTCAAATTGTTATAATAATTGTTTCCACTTTTCATAAACATAATTGTTTAAAGCGAAAGAAAAATATTTTTTATAACATGTCGGAGGAAATCTAAACATTTATATAATTATATAAATGATTAAAAAAAAAAAAAAAAAAAAAAAAAAAAAAAAAAAAAAATAAATAAAATAAAATAAAATAAAATAAATAAAAAAAATAAATAAAAAATGGAAATTAATTAATTTATTAATTGAAGATTAGTTAATTAACACATTAATTTTCAAAAATGAGAACGACATCTTGGACTCGAAGGAAAATTCTATTTTCGAAAATCTTTTATGACAAAAAAAAAATTTTTTTTTTTTTTTTTTTTTTTTTTTTTTTTTTTTTTTTTTTTTCAATATATATTTGTCAGAAAAGATTTTCGAAAATTGAATTTTCCTTCGAGTCCAAGATGTCGTTCTCATTTTTGAAAATTAATTAATTAACTAATCATCAATAAATAAATTAATTAATTTTCAAAAATGAAAACGACTACATCTTGGACTCGAAGGAAAATTCAATTTTCGAAAATCTTTTCTGACAAATATATAAAAAAAAAAAAAAAAAAAAAAAAAAAAAAAAAAAAAAATTTTTTTTTTTTTTTTTTTTTTTTTTTTTTTTTTGTCAGAAAATATTTTCGAAAATTGAATTTTCCTTCGAGTCCAAGATGTAGTCGTTTTCATTTTTGAAAATTATTTAATTAACCAATCAGCAATTAATTAATTAATTAATTAATTAATTTTCGAACGACATCTTGGACTTGAAGGAAAATTCAATTTTCGAAAATCTTTCCTGACATATAAATAATTTAAAAAAAATTAAAAGAATAATGTTATATTATTTTCAACTTATCTTCTAGTGTTTTTACATGTTCTTCTAATTTTTCAATATAATCTTCTTGCTCTTGAAATTTTCCTCCAAATTTTTTTATATAATCATCCCGTTTTTGTAATTTTTCTTCAAAATTTTTCATATAATCATCCTGCTTTCGTAATTTTTCCTCAAGTTGTTTTATAT
Organism: Salticus scenicus; assembly: GCA_963930645.1. Classification (NCBI taxonomy): domain Eukaryota; kingdom Metazoa; phylum Arthropoda; class Arachnida; order Araneae; family Salticidae; genus Salticus; species Salticus scenicus. Next base: position 590,855 of record CAWVNO010000050.1, read on the forward strand.
AATTGTCTTTCTGTTGTAATTTTTCTTCAAGTTGTTTTATATAATCATCCTGCTTTCGTAATTTTTCTTCAAGTTGTTTTATATAATCATCCTGCTTTCGTAATCTTTCTTCAATTTGTTTTATATAATCATCTTTCTGTCGTAATTTTTCTTCCAAAATTTTAATATGGGTGTTTTGTTCTTGGACTTGATCGATTAATCTTTTATTTTCCGCTTTCAACTCTGTTATTGAATTCTCATACAATTGATATATTTTTGCTTGGCTATTTTTGTTTTCCTTTTTCAAAGATACGATTTCATTTTTCAAATACGCATTTTCTTTTTCTAAACCATTATTTGTATTTTTCAAACATGCATTTTCTTTTTCTAAACTATTATTTGTATTTTTCAAACATACATTTTCTTTTTCTAAATTATTATTCGCATTTTTTAAATTGGACATTTCAGTCATTAAATTTTCGACTTGTCCTTTCAAAATTTCAATGTCAGATTCTAGTTTCCAATTTCTTTCTACGATAGGTCTGGCATTTCTTAAAATTGTCTGGTCGCGCGGTCTCGGTGTCCACATTTCATCCTGTATGATTTCGTAAAAACAATTACCTCTCTCGGCCTGTTTCTTTAACCAAACCTCTTCGTCTAGGTTTACATTTTCAGAACACGTTTCAAAATATAATTTTCGGTTATTCATTAAATAACAAAAATGATCAGTTTTCTTTTCTGTAGGTATGAATTTTTTATCTAACGGTAAAACCAATCCGCCGGTAAAATTATAAAAATCTCTAATCCTTTGCTGATAAGTCAGACCTTTACAAATCAAAGGACTTGTCAACAACATATTCGGCGAAATATTTTGAAAAATGTCTTGATACATTTGTTCGACGATACCACCGTCCCATTGTAAAGCCAGAGGTAGTCGAAAATCGATCGGTAATGTCTCAAAAATATAAAAGTGTTTCATTTCCAAAGGATCCCTTCTATTTTTCTTACCATTTTCCATAAAATTACAACTCGATCGCCTCATACTCAAATAACCCAATGTATTAACAAAGTGCATGGGCCCCTCGAATCGTTTTATCTTTTTCGACAAGAAATTTCTATAAGGTTTATCTTTTGGTTTCACTTTAGGCCAAATATTTTTTTCGAAATAACCTTTTGGAGAAGAAACGACGATCATATGCCGATGTTGTCGATGCCAAGGTAAAATATCTTTGCCGCCGTCGCACCAGCAAGAAAAAGGTAAAATTTTGACACATTCTTCATTTTCCATAGCTCGAATAAAACTCTCAAAAGCCACAGCTTTGACCATTACTTGAAGCCAATCAGCTTCAAAATCTTTCGTTTCGCAATATTTTCGAACGCAGGTGGCAGCGAAATTTAAATTTTGATCTCTAAAATAAACGACTTTATTCTTTTCGCCCTCGTCGAAATACATCAGAGATAAATGTTCGAATGATTCTTTTGGCAAACGATTACGGATATCCTCATCGTTATTGAAAAAATACATTGATACGCACAAAGGGTCGATGTTTAAAAAGTTTAGAATTTTTAATTCTTGAAAAGATGATGAAGGTAAAGGTTCATTGCTTGAATTCACCAATGTAGTAGATTGTTTATTTTTCGCTGCACTTAAATGGGTTTTGTTTACATATATAAAATTTCTAGAGCAAGATATTAAATGATCCGTATGACGATATTTCTTCTTAGGTTCCCACGTCACATCTCCCAGACACCACACACAACAAATTTTAGAATTAAGATCAAATTCATGTTTTTTCAAACAATGTTTTTCAAATTTTATCGGTAACAGCGATTCTTTACACAAAGGACAATTAAAACGATAAGGTTTTATTTTCAAACTTTTAAAATAATTGTTTAATTTTTTTTTACTATCCAAAACCATAATAGTTCAAAGTTAAGAAAATGAGTTTTTGAAAAAATTCGGTAGGAATAAATATTTATATATCCTTTCAAACATAAAAAAAAAAAAAAAAAAAAAAAAAAAAAATTTTTTTTTTTTTTTTTTTTTTTTTTTTTTTTTTTTTTTAAAATATTTGTCAGAAAAGATTTTCGAAAATTGAATTTTCCTTCGAGTCCAATATGAAGTCGTTTATATTTTTGAAAATTAATTAATTTGTTAATCGATGATTGATTAATTAATAAATAAATTAATTTTCAAAAATAAAAACGACTACATCTTGGACTCGAAGGAAAATTCAACTTTCGAAAATCTTTCCTGAAAATCTTTTCTGATAAAAAAAAAAAAAAAAAAAAAAAAAAAAAAAAAAATTTTTTTTTTTTTTTTTTTTTTTTTTTTTTTTTTTTTTTTTATCAGAAAAGATTTTCAGGAATTGAATTCTCCTTCGCGTCCAAGATGTAGTCGTTTTCATTTTTGAAAATTAATTAATTTGTTAATCGATGATTGGTTAATTAATAAATTAATTAATTTTCAAAAATGAAAACGACTACATTTTGGACTCGAACGGCGACTCTTTCAAGTTTTGGAGAGAAAAGATTTTTGAAAATTCAATTTTCCTTCGATCCAAGATGTGGTCGTTTTCATTTTTGAAAAATTAACTATTAATTAATAGTTAATGAATAGTTAATGAATAGTTAATTAATAGTTAATGATTTTAATTTTAATTTTATTTTTATAAAAAAACTGCATTTTTTAAATATTGTATGATATATAAATAATGACTATTAAACAAATTACAAGTTATATTTTTATTTTAAACCAATATTGGTAATACATCAAATATAAAAAAATGGGTCGAACAAGGCATCGTTAAAGGTTAAAACGTAAAAAGACAAAAGTCTTTTTTGAACCTTTAACGATACCTTGTTCGACCCATTTTTATCATTTATTTATTATTTTACAAATACAATATTTACAATACAACGTTATTATATAATATAATACAACATGCACATAAAAAAAATATATGAAAATTTTTAGAAAAATCATCATTTTCAAATATTCAATTTCATATTTTACAAATCTAAAAATGGTCCTCTATCGAACATATAGGTTTCTTTGACACCATTATCCTTATCCAACAGTCTATAATTAACTTGTATCTGTTCTGCCCAAATCGATTCCATGGGATACATGTATCTCTCTTCTTTCTGACATTCATCGCAGTTTCCATCGATGCACTCCATAGTAATTCCTCTATTATAATATGAGCGTATCAAAAAATGTTCATCGTAAGGATCATAAAAGTCTTTCAAAATAGTCGTTTCTCCTAAACTGTACTGTTCGGAATCCCAATACATTATTTTCGATTTATGATCGACAGCTAGAGTTTGACGGCCAGTCGTCAAAACATAATATGTTAAACTTTCAAAATTTTCAATGGGTCGATATTTTTCCGGAAATTCAGTCTGGAAATACGATATTATGTCCGTCGTTTTCAAATTTTTCGAATACATTTGTTCTACGGGTTTTGTCATATCCCCGATGTTCAAATACGGAAAAGGCAAATAAGTATCGTCCGGATAGTATGGTTTGAAAAATCCAAAGTGTCGTATGCATATAGCCATATTTTTCAAATCCGTGTATACGTAGCACGGTTCGCTGTCTGGGTCGAGATACCATCCGTATTTGACCGTCCGAGTGATTTCTAAAAATTGACTTTCAAACGATGTCCATGCAGATGGATGGAATATCATGTTCTCCAATTCGGATATATGAGATAGTCCGTTAATTTTATCGAAGAACGAAACATATTTTTTCAAAATGTTTATCTTGACATCAAAAGGCAAGTTCAAAAACGGAAACGATTCTGTCATCTCGGTCATGGTCAGGTTCCAACTTATTCAAAAAAATATCACATACACAAATTTTTTTTCTTCAAAGTAAAAGAAAAAAATATATTAACTTTTCAGCTACACGCAGCAGCATAAAATGAAATACTGAATCGATCTGGGTCTCGTTCTTCCTTTTTATATGATTTAATCTCAAACTAAAACCTATTTTTTTTTCTCGTGTGCAAAAGAGTGATCTGATAACTTTCTGTGAAAAACATGTAACCTTTTAAACTTTTGACTTTTAAAAGGATCTGATAATATGAGATTACGATTTGACCTCAAAAAGAAATAAGATTAGATTTTTTATCTTTCTGGGAAAAACATGCAACCTCTTAAACTCGAACCATTTCATCATGACCTGATATAGATTGAGCAATCTTTTTTCTCTCAAAGCACTTAAAGATACGAGGAAAACTCAAACCATTTTATCATGACGTTGATAGATTGGGGTTAAGCAATCTTTTTTCTCGAACCACTTAAAGATATCATGTTGATAGATTAGGGTTAAGCAATCTTTTTTCCTCGAACCACTTAAAGATATGACCTGATTATTTTAAGCGTGAGAAACAGATAATGTATAAAAGAAAAAAATATTTTTTTTAAAGGAATGAGGTCAGATGATTATTTTTTTTCAAGTATGTAACCCGATTATCTAAACATAAATTTTTTTTTTTCCTTTTTAATCTTCTATAATGTATTCCATATCTTTCAACTCTTCTCTTACTCGATCGCACATTTCCAACAAACAAGTTTGTTTTTTATTTTGATGATACAAAGCATAGTTTCGTACCTTTGTCCGAAAGTCTTTAACGATTTGAAATAATTGGTGAACGTCACTCTTTTCTTCGTCGTACATGTCCGAATTTATTAAGCCGAAATATTTATCGGTAACCCATAAAATATAAGAAAAACAATATTGAATCCACGATTTGGATAACCTACCCAAATGTAAAGATAAATATTTTGTATATTTTTCCAACAGTTTGAGAGCCAAAGGTATATTTAAATTGTCTAATAAAGCGGCATTTATTTTTTTCTGTAAACGGTCAAACATGAAAAGTTCAGATTCACCCGTGTTTTTCGCTTCACGTAAATATATTTTAATTTTAATTAAATGTTGTATAAACGCATTATAAGATTTTTGAGCCCACATCATTTCTTTTTCGTTAAATTCCATCGGTTTAGCATACGGATGTCTCAAAAACATATATCGGATAGCCAATGGAGAATAACCTTTTGAAATTAAATCATCGATAGTTATAAAATTTTTCAAACTTTTAGACATTTTTTTACCGGCAATTTGCAAATGTCCAGTATATAAACAAAAATGTACCCAAGGGTCCTCATTAAAATAAATGCGACCCAAAGTTATTTCATTTTCATGATGAGGAAACATCAAATCGATTCCTCCCAAATGAATGTCTACGTATTTTCCAAAATATTTAGCGGCTAAAGCAGCACATTCCAAATGCCATCCCGGCATACTATACCGTTCCTTTCCGTCGCTATCGATCCAACGTTTCGATTTCCATAAAACAAAATCTCTCGGATTTTTTTTTCCTTCTTTGAGTTCGAGTTTATTATCCCGATTTTCTAAATTTGGAAAAACGCGTTTTTTTTCCAAACATTTACTGGAATCTAACAAAATATCGTTATCGGAAAAGTATATAAAATCTTTTAAGCCCTTCGATACAAAATCGGACATAAACGAAAGATGTTCGGTAACCCTAGGTGTATAACACGGATACATAATATTTAACTCATTCATGGTTTCAAAAAATATTTTTTCATATTTTTTGGCAATTTCCAAACCTCCTTTTTCGATAATTTTATCATCCAAATCAGTTATATTCATTAGCATGCGTACCGAATAATTCAAATGATGAATGAGAAATCTTTGAAGACAATCCGCAAAAATATAGGTTCTTGCATGTCCCAAATGAGGTAGATCGTAAACGGTAGGACCGCAAACGTATAATCGAACGACGGAAGGGTCCTGAGATTGAAATATTTCTTTAGTATTTGTTAAAAAATTGAATAATTGAAATTGTTTATCCATGATGAATACCAAAATTTGTTTTTGCAATCTCTTTTAAAGAATATTTTGGGCAAAAAAAAAAAAAAAAAAAAAAAAAAAAAAAAAAATTAATTTTTTTTTTTTTTTTTTTTTTTTTTATTAGATTTTTTTTCAAGTCCAAGATATTGTTGTATTAATTATTTAATGTTTAAAATCTTGGTATAATAAGACTTGCCTTTTGTCTCAAAAAATATTTTTTTAAATATAATATGACATATTAACCATAAAATATAAAATAATAATTTTTTTAATAAGCGAATAAACATAGTTTTATTTTAAACTGATATCGATAATTTTTTCTAGACTCGATTAAACACCAATATTTTAAACTATCGTTACATGAATATTTATCTAGTTTTTTTTATAATTCAAAATAATGGATAAATTTTTCTTGTAAAAAAATTCGTGAATTTTCCTTTTAAAGTTTATTTTTCTGTCGTATACATTTATTTAACATTTTATCAAGTTTTTCTTTGCTTATCTCAAATGAAAACTCGTATGTTAATGGATCATCATCCAAAACCGATTCTATACAACCTACGGGTGTTCCGAATGGATGTATTCCCTTAGACAAGTCACGCTGAATGCAATCGAATAACCCAGAATGATACAAAAATGTCATCAACGTAAGGGAAGCTTTTTCGAACAAGCTATTTACATTATCGCCGAATTTAATTATGCACTCTGATATAAATTTTCCGGCAAAAATTAAACATTCTAAAATTAAGGTCTGATAACAATCATGATTGTGCCACGAAATGGGTGCGAAAGAGTTTTTGTTATTTATTAACAAATTTTTAATTCGTGGCGACACCGTTTCGGATTTTACAATTTCTTCCAATTTTTCTTTTAATATGGAAATCGCGTCTTCGACAGTATTAACAACTGAAATATCAAAATGGATAATTAGGGGAGAAGGAATTAAAAAGTATTCTTTAAAAAGTCTTAAAATTGAAAGACCCATAATGTGTTCCCTGGCTTTGTATGATGGATCTTTTATGTGATTTATTTCATCAATCAACATTTGATTATTTAATTTTTCCCAATTTGACATGCGAACACATAGTGCAAATAATCGGTGGAAAATATTCATAAGATTATCATGATAGTTTAAAAAATCCAAAAAATCTTCCAAATTTTTTTCCATGATGAAAATAAATTATGAATTAAAGATTGATATGAAACTTTTATCATATTTATATACACAGATTGCATTTATATTAAAAAAAAAAAAAAAAATTTTTTTTTTTTTTTTTTTTTTTTATTATTCTGAATAATAACCAGAATCATTTTCTTCTTCTTCAATTCCTACTATTTCTTCAGGATATCTCCAAATAGGTATTCTATTAATATTTGGTAAAGACATTAAGAATTTTCGATATTTGGAAAAACGCTTAGGTTGATAATTTGCATAGAAATATTCATCATAACATTGCTTAATCTTTCTTTTTCGGCTATTCATTTTTGTTTGTCAAAATGATCGATTCTTATTCTTTCAACTATATTTATAAAATAAATTAATACTAAAAAAAAAAAAAAAAAAAAAAAAAAAAAAAAAATTTTTTTTTTTTTTTTTTTTTTTTTTTTTTTAATAACAATATTTGAATAATTCAAGAAAATAAAAGTTATCCAATTACTTTAATATTGCCGCGATGATACATCATAGTTGCAACTTCTATGCCTGGACAAGGGTAAGGTAACAATTTTGATCGTACGTGAGAATGATAAACTTTCGGGACACTTTTTATCTCTTTTATAGGCAATACAATTTTTTTTACATAAGGATAACCACAAACATTTTTGAAAAATCGATATTGTGAATGTCCTCGAACATACAGAGTAGGAGAAATCAGTTTGTTAGGTGAAATATGTTCGAGTAATTCTTTCAACCATCTATTAGGTTGCAATTTTTTTTCGTAAATCATATGCGAAGAAATAGGAGGGAAAACTGATTTGGGATCGTTTACTAAATTTTTATTGTTATAAAAACGATCCTTGTTAAATACTCTCGATTTGGTGTTTGCTAAATCTCTTAAATTTAAACGATAATACTTGGGTAAAGGTGCTATTCGAAATATTTCTACTTTTTCCGGATGATTGCAGAAAGCAATTTCTAAAGGAAAATGAGATTTTCCATCTCTCATAGTTACCCAGAAAGCTTCGGCAAATAAAAATTTTTTTTCAAACATGATTTATTTTACCGAGTCGAAAATATTTTTCAACATGAAAATTAAAAAGAGAAATAGAATTATCCTTTATATATTTTATTTTTCAAAAAAAAAAAAAAAAAAAAAAAAAAAAAAAAAAATTTTTTTTTTTATTTTTTTTTTTTTTTTTTATTTTTTTTTTTTAATTTGGTTTGTAGCTTTCAGTCTTTAAATCCAACAATAAATCTTTTCCTAATGTTTTCCAATCTTTTTCACATCGAAATTCTTCACTATATATTTCACCTATCGTATACAATAAAGTTTCATCTATATTTTTAATGTCCGAATAATAATCTCCGTATTGTTGCAAATATCTTTCGGCATATTTTTGAGCGGCATCTACATAAAATTTTATTTGATCGTCCAACATTAAATCCGTTATTTTAGAGGCGTACCAACGTAAAAGAGCTAAAAATATCACACATGCGGAATGCGTTCCGGTTAGACTCGATATAGTTTCATTTTCATTAAAATAATTATATATTTTACGAACCCCATTGATATGTATTTCGAAATCTTTTCTCAAAGGAATTAAAACATTGGAAAGATAACATTTTAAATGTTTTGGTAAAAAACCTTTGAAACCATCCACGCCTAATATCATATAAATTTCTCTATCAAAAACGATAACGCCAGCCTCGCCCGAAATAATAGTGGTAGAAGTCGTATTCGTTTTTAACCATTTACTTAAAAGTTTCAACCATTCGGAGGTGTCTGCCGGAATGCTGGTTTTGGAAGCAAATAGAGTCAATAATCGATTTCGAAATGACAAATAAATATTGTCGTCATCTACCGATGAATAACCAATTATATCAATTATATCTTTCATCAATTCTCTACGATGAAAAGCTAAAGTTTCAAAAGGGCGACCTTCAATGACACGACGTACGAGATCTCGGATCAATAAATCTTTGATTTCATGAAGAACAGAATTTTTCGACGAGGGTTGCCGGATGAATGGTTTTGAAAGGAAGGGGCATTTGACGTTGGTATGTGGATGTACAAACGAGCGTGGGAGGGTTTTTACTCGAGTATTTTGATCGCAAGTATTCATTGACGATACCATCGGAGTTGATGACGCAGACGGGTCCATATTTATCGATTTCTGCTTCTCGAAACACTGTGCCATATTCGACTCGAACGTGATGTTTTTTAAAATTTTCGATAAACCAAAACAATGGTTTTTCAGTTATTTTTAAAGTTTTTTTTAAATCTGCTTCCACGTCAAATTTATATGTTTTAGTAATCAATATAACGTAATGACAAACGGGAGTTGAGATTCGATCATTAAGTTGTTCTGCTATCTTCCACTGTTGAAAAAGAACCATGTAAAATATTTTACAACAAAGTGTATATTTAAAATAATTTAATATAAATGCGTTAATCTACTTATTTTATACCTGAATTTAAAAAAAAAAAAAAAAAAAAAAAAAAATTTTTTTTTTTTTTTTTTTTTTTTTTTTTTTTTTTTTAAAATAATTTATATATTTGTCAGAAAATATTTTCGAAAATTAAATTTCCCTTCGCGTCCAAGATGTAGTCGTTTTCGTTTTTGAAAATTAATTAACCAATCTTTAATTAACAAATTAATTAATTTTTCAAAAACGAAAACGACTACATCTTGGACCCGAAGGAAAATTCAATTTTCGAAAATATTTTCTAACAAATATATAAATTATTAAAAAAAAAAAAAAAAAAAAAAAAAAAAAAAAAAAAAAAAAATTTTTTTTTTTTTTTTTTTTTTTTTTTTTTTTATATATTTGTCAGAAAAAATTTTCGAAAATTGAATTTTTCTTTGGATCCAAGATGTAGTCGTTTTTGTTTTTGAAAATTAATTAACAATTAATTTTCAAAAACAAAAACGACTACATCTTGGATCCAAAGAAAAATTTAATTTTCGAAAATTTTTTCTGACAAATATATAAATTTAAAAATAAAAAATTATTATAAAAAGAAAATGACCATATTTTAAATTTTTCAAAAATTAAATTTTCTTCCAAGTCCAAGATGAGATTATATTTTTAAAATTAATTGTCGTAACTTGGATTCAAATGAAAATTTATTTAAAAACTCTTTTTTCCCAAAATTTGAAAATATGTAGTTCTCATAAATATAATCTTAAAATTAACAGAAAAAAAATTTTCTAATTCTATATTAAAAAAATTATTATTTTAGAAAATATTATCTAATCCAAAATAATTTTAATATATACTTTCTTTACCTAAAAATAATATCTGTAAATTATAATTGATAAAATTCTCTTAAATTTAGTATTTATTTTTAATTATTTTTTTAAAGCATTGAAAAACGTTAAAACATAAAATACTAAATTTTTCTATTCTTAAAAAATAAAACAATACCAATATAAATGAACATTTTTTTATTTGTAGCCAATATTGGTAAAACATTTAATATAAAAAAAATGGGTCGAACAAGACATTGTTAAAGGTAATTATAAGACAAAAAGTCTTTTTAACCATTAACAATGCCTTGTTCGACCCATTTTTTGTCATTTATTTGAAAAATACATATAAAATAATAGATATAAAAAATTGACAAATATTATTTGCAAAATAATTAAATTTTAAACAATTTCATAGACAATATGTAGTTTTCTTCATTATCTAACAAGTCCAGTTTTCTTTTCAGGTTTTTTATAGTATCAATTACTACATTTTTAGTATTAAAGTTTTTCGTTATTTTGAATTTATCTTCCATCCATATATCTGAGGAAAAATGTTCAAAGTCTTTTTTTTTCATCGATAAGTCTATGGGTTCAATATTTTGTTCTGGAACACTGTATGATGTTGATGCAATTGAAGTTGTCCCACTATAAGATGGATCGTTGTTATAGATGTCACCTTGTTGATAACTGGGTCTTGAGTACGATGGTGAGACAGGTAGTAATGTTGGGGAAATCGGGGAATATTCAGGAGAGGCAGGTGAATAGCCGGGTGAGGCAGGAGTATACTGCTGGGAAGTAGATGGATGCATTGGAATAGGTGTAACTGGAGGAGAGGCTGAAGAATGTCTATTTAAAAAAATGTATAATATAAGTAAAAAATTTTAAACATTTATTTTATCTAATATACAAATATAATGAAATTTAAGTTTTTTTTAAATAAAATATTATAATTTATATTTTGTAAATTATTTTCGAAAATATAATATCGACTAATAGAATTTTTTTATAATTTACTAAGTTTCTTGAAAAATTAAGTTAATAGATAATTTTCAATCAAAAATATAAATTTTTTAAAAGAAATTCTTAAAAAAAATTTTTAATATTAAAATTTTTTAAATGATAAGTAGAATTCGATAAAATTTAAATTTAAATATTTTAAAAGGTTACGCTAAGTTTTCTTTGAAAATTAGGTTTAAAAAATTAAATTTTTTTAACAATATGATGTTAATTTAATATTAAAAAACAAATTTAACCGTACATGTTACTGTTTTTTTAGAAATTAAAATAATAAATGATTTTTTTAGAGAAAATAAATTTAAAGTATAAATTAACATATATAAACGAAAAAAAATTTTCAGTAAAAACTATTAGAATAAAAAAGAAAAATACATACCTTTTATTTTTTTCATGCTCATTCAAATTTTCAATTTCCAAGTCATAACTCCTCAATTTCCCATAGATCAGCAGCCATTTCTGAAACGGTACTTGTGATCTTTGTTCTATTTTCACCAGAATTGCAGAAGGATCGCTGATGACCGCCGGAAATATAATAAAATTGGGGACTTCCCCGTACATAAACAAATAATAAATTTTATTGCGGTTTTCATAAATTTTCTTATTTTTTGCCGTTTCTTTTTCTTCTATTATCGCGGCCATCATTTGAGAGAAACTGATGCCACAAAAATTGTTCTTTCTCAAATAGATCGCGATACATGTCGGCAATAAATTAAAAAATTGCGTGTTTTCGTATTTGTTGACAAACGCGAATTCATCTTCGATTTGTAGTTTTCGCGCTAAGTCTAAAATGGAGAAATAGGGATTCCCGTTTATTGTGATTATCCCCACAATTTTTAGAAAATCTTCAAAGTTGAATTCAATAAACATGATTAGAAATACACTTACGATTGAAAAAAATAACAGAAACGCGTAGACCTCTTCAGAAAGAATGAAATACTGAATCCGTTTTCTCTCCTTATATACTCTGAAAATGAGAGATAAAAAAAAACAACACGCATCATGCCATAAAGATTAGATTTGACTTTTCTGACCCTGGGAAAAAAATAACCCGATTTCTTTTTAACCTTACTCACGTATCAAATACATAAACATTTTGAGAGGTCCATGTCTTTAGATAAGGTCACGTTGAGTGTTCCAGAAATATTATTGCTCAACCCATTTTTTATTCGATAACGCGATGACTTTTTGACCTAACCTTTCTGATTGGGAAAAGAAGGTTGTGCATGACAAAACAAAAAATCCTATTTTAAATGTAATCATTTTTTATTTATCAGACATATCGAGTACAAAAACATCTTAAGAGGGTCATGACATTAGATAAAGTCACGTTGCTTTTTATCAAGTGTTTTTAACCTCCTTTGAGTATTCCAGAAAATGTTATTACCCAATCTATTTTTTTGTTTCCTTATACTCAGATAATAAAGTGACCCTGACTTTTCTGATTGGGAAAAAAGAAAGGTTATACTTGATAAAGCGATTAAAAACTCAAGTGGTTCAAAGTATATTTTTCGATAAGGAGTTTAAAATTTGTATCTTAATATAACATATTGACAAAACAAAACATTTTTTTCATTATTTGTTTTTCTCTAATTTAATATATCTTTTCCATATTTCTCATTTTTCATTTTTTTTACAATTAATTTTTAAGTCTCAAACATTTTATTGTTTTTTTTTAAAACATGCTATGTTGGTCAACGCTTTTTAATTTGTTAAAATCTCTATAATGAATTCGATTCAATACAAAATGATATAAATTAATTTTCTTCAATTTATAATTTTTTACCAATGTCCTATTGTCGGGTTGAAATTGAAAAGTTTTCATTATAAAAAAAACTTATATTTAGAAATTTTTCATCATAATACATTTTACTTCCTATGTTTTTCCATTTTGCTTAAAAATTGAAACGCTATAATGCTTAGTATATCAATCTCCTTAGTTTTTTTAAATATTAAAATTAAACTACTAAAAAGTAATTAAATGCATCATTTCATTATTTTTTCGCGATAAGTATCAAAATTCCATAATTAGTTTTCAAAAATAATTTCATTTTAACCATATTTTTCGAAAGTTGGTTAAATTTGCAATAGTCAACACAAATGCTAAATCTTCATTTTTGAAAATTTACTTAATCGAATTAACGTTATAAATATATTTTCTTGAACATAATAAAAAAAAAAAAAAAAAAAAAAAAAAAAAAAAAAAAAAAATTTTTTTTTTTTTTTTTTTTTTTTTTTACATTTTACATTTATGTAAGATAATTTCATTTAAAAGAATATAAATTATAAAGTTAATCAGATAAGTTAGATTTTTAAAATGATTTAGACTGTTTTAATTATAGATTTTTTTTTTTTTTTTTTTTTTTTTTTTTTTTAATCAAAATGAATAAAATGAAATATAAATATAATAAAATATAAATTAAATAAATATATTTATAATATTATCATCTGATTATCTTTTTTATTACAATGATATGGAAAATAAATTCAAAATTCAAATTTTTCTTTCATTAAAATTCGCTTCATTTTCTACTTCGGGCTTCTGTTTATTTCTTTTAAGCAAAACATTATAATGTCCCTTATATCCATCTCCTTCATACAATAAATTTACCGATAATTTTCCTTTATCATTTACACCCAATACCGTAACATAAGACTGGTCATGAGAATAAAAAATAGTTATAAACATATTGTAAATTTTTTTGGCGGCATTTAATTCTACGCAATTACCGTATATTCCATCTTTGGACATTATATTAAAATAATCGTTTTCGTTTAAAATGGTTTTGCCGTATGAATTATCGCCAATAACAAAAGGGCCATAAAAGTCCCAATTGTTCACTACGTGTTCTA